>OZ010724.1:10812503-10952503 GCA_963932345.1 Ophion ventricosus
GCCGCGCCGTCGAGTTTGTACGCCGCCCGTATACGCTTACGCGTAATTTACTAAGAAACGCCTGTGTCAATTGTGGCCTCATCGTCCCTCGTCTTTCAGTACCGTTGCTACTCGCCAAGGTGTATAACAGTACTTTAAGGATTGACCGGACGGTACAGTCTCTCCGAAAGAGCAAGCCCACAATGAGAGAAAACTATGGTTTTTTTTTTTTGCAACCATGTTTTATATTTCTAAAATTCCAAATGTCTAAAAATGTATTTTCACAAATGATGATTGCGAAAAATACAGTACTGCTTATTGATGTTTTAGAAGATGCATAAATTATGCACATACGAGGTGTGTAAATTAAGGCTTTAAGCCACTCTAGGATTTGACAAAAGGTCGATGTTTTTTTGTTCGTTAAAAATGTACCTTAGTACCTATAAAATTATATTCCAAAAGATTCACTTGAAATTTTAACTGTATATTTCGAATTACATTTTCTGAGGCACTACGTAGGATTTTTTTATTATATTGCACACGGAGAGAATTAAATGTTAAAAATTACCGTGCAGTAACGTGAACCAGATGACAACCCTGAAACTTCGCTTATTATTACTGAGTAAAACACAGATTTTCACGAAAACAACATAAAATTTCTTCTTCAGATAGAACATTTTACCAGATTTTCTAGTAAATTTTCATGTGTAACAAAATACGCAAAACTTAAATTTAAAAAATATATAATATCAGCGAAATTTTACTGTGCATTTTATTATTTTATGCCTTTGAAAAATGTCTATAAAAAAGTATCGTCTTTATAACAATTATTTTAAGATTTATTATAAAATTTAATGAGTGTTATAGGAAAATGTATTGTGCTCTCGGTAAAAATTATCATGCGCGCTACCCTTCTTGTATAGTAACATCTTAGCTACGTATTTGAAATTTTCTGTAACGTGAGTTTAAAAAAAACTTGTCGCATACGAATTATTATGCTTTTCTCACTTGTCACCACATTGAAATATATCACGGTAATTTTTACCGTGAAATTCACGACAAAAATTACTTTTTAATTCTCTCCGTGCATAGTTCCTTTTTTATAAACAATTTTTCTGACGATTTTCTTCATGGCATTTTATACTTTTTGCTTTAGAAATGTGCCATAATTCTGCAGCAACTTCTTGATCATTTGGTTTTTCTGGACGTTTTTTTTTGTCCATCCTTTCTTCATGTTTCTCATAAATTTAACGCATCGATAGCTGGAAAAAAAAAATACTTTTTAAAAATCCCATTCGAGCTTCCAACATTCGGTGACGCGTGACATTTCACGCGATGTTAAAAATACTAGGATGTTTCTTCCAAGACCATACGACGTAATGCCAAAAGGTGACGAAGATTATTATCATTGTACTTTCGTCGCGGAACAAAAAAGAAGAACCGTGGCGATTGTTGCGCAACACAGTAGACGACCATACCTGTCGAATGATTAGCGTTAATCGCCGATTCGTTTAGTGAGCCTGCGCGAGGAGAAGCCACGCAACTTGTTAAAGAGACACATCCGAGTAGACGGCGGATAAAAATAAATGAATCTCGGGAATTATTATCTCGAAAACTATTCGCCCGCGATTTCATCCAAGTTTCTTTTCTTCGATAATACAAATATTGAGGTATATTGACTTTTTTTTTTATAAATATGGCCTACGGCCCTCATGAATGCAGTGCATTCGTGTGAAACAAAAATTTCGAAAAAATTCTTAAAGTGTAATGTATAAAGCCCTTCCCGCCGTCTGTACGGATTTGCCACCTCAATGCGTACACATATGTTTTTTTTTTTTCATGGATAAGTGTTGATGACGCGGAGAGATAAGGTAGCTAGAAACGATGATGAATATCTCTGATAAGCCGTGACAACGTTTGCCCATGTGTTCGTCGTTATCTTTTAAACTTTTGGTACGACAAAACCGCACAGTTTCGAGGAAAAAAAACAGAAATAAATAACGCGATCCCGCAAGGAGTAACCGCGAGTCAAGGATCGTCGCGAGACGAGGATTTTTTGTTTTGCTCGTTCGATCTTCGTCGTAGCCTCCTTTTGCTTGGGCTCTCGCGACCTTGCCTGTCAATCTCTCGTCCGAGCCTTGTAATCGAATTTTCCGTTCTTATTTTGCAGATCGAGAGCTTACGGATGACGTGATGACGCTTCACTGGTGGATGCACTGGTTCTGGGTTACCGCGCAAATCGCCGGTGAGTCATTCCCTCAAAATTGTCACACACGAGAGAGAGAGAGAGAAAGAGAGAGAGCGAGAGAGAGAGAGAGAGAAAGAGAGCGAGAGAGAGAGAGAGAGAGAGAGAGAGAGTGAGAGAGAGAGAGAGAGAAAGAGAGAGAGAGAGAGAGAGAGAGAGAGAGAGAGAGAGAGAGAGACCTTGACCACTCGCGTGGATAATAATTTTTATTTTTCACAAATACATTATACTTTTATAAACAAATTTTGAAAAATTAAACTAATAGAAAGAATTAAATAATGGTGAAGGTATAAGTCGTCACGACCTTCTTTTGAAAATTCTTGCCGATGGTGAAGTTTTTTTCTCTGTCAGGCATCTTCGGAAAATTTTTTTTCATATAATTTTCTTTTAACGAAAGGTAGCTAGAGTGTAGCGCAGGGATTTTTTAAATTTTTTGTAAAAATGACACCTGCTTTTAGCGCGTTTAAAGTTTTGCGTGCGGCAGCCGCTGCTCGAATCACTTTCTCTAAGAAAGACTGTAGCGACCGAAATCATTCGAATTTCGCCCCAAAAATTGAACAGCATGTTTATAACCGTCTACACTATTGGATAATGCAACAAAGAAAAATCATTTTTTTTTAGAAATTTTACACTGTGATGATCCCTTAAGGCCTTATATACGCGATTTCGCCGATTTTCGAAGGTACTTTTCTAGACGCGGTTAAAAAAAAATGACGCATATATTGACAACATTTTTTTTACAGATCATTTATGCACATGGTTAAGTATATGTAAAAAAAAAATCAGAAATATTAACAAATGGCGGAGATATAGCATAATAAAGCAATGTATTTTTTTTTGCGCGCGCGTTGATGGTGAAAGTTCTCGGCATCGATGTGGGTGTCTGAAAAAAAAAATTACCATATTTATAATTGCATAATGAATGTATCTTCAGTGTGAACCAACAATATTATTTTTTTTAAATTATTATAATAAAAATTCGAAACTTAAAATTTTTTTACTCAATTTTCTGTCGGTATTTTATTTTTCATATTTTTTTGTGTCATTGAAATTTTTGTTTCTGTGGTTCACACGATAGGTGATGATACTAAGAATATGTTGTAAAAATTTCACAGCGATCTGAACCTTCGTTCAAGAGTTAGAACTTTCACAAGGTTCAAAAAAGTGAATCGTGGAAAAACGGCGTTGAAGTTGGCGGTCGGACGCGCCGCGCGGTGTCTATTATTCCGCTCTAAATGCTGTAACTTTAACAATTTTTTGAATTTTTCAATTCTGTAAAGCTTAAAATATTCGTAACCGTTCAGGCTAATGGAATCAAAAATAAAAAAAATGAAAAATTTTGAAATTTTTCGCGTATATGAGGGCCTTAACGAGTTCGCGGCGATGATTACTCGTCAAAAATGCCGTGCAATACTACAGCAACAGTGGAATGATACAGCGGGTACTTTTTTTTTTGCAGGATTACTGGCGAGCCCTATGCCATCGACGACCCAAGATCCCCGAACCCAGGGTAGCCTCGTCGTCGAAGAAGACGTCTCGAAGGTCTCTCGAGACCCGAGTACGATGGATCCCCGAGTCGTGTACAACGGAAGTCTGAGTACGACATCGAGCCGACCACGTGACCACGACGATGACAATGACGAGGAATTGGAATCAAGAGGTCGCGTCTTATCAGCCACCGGTTCGAGTTTTCGCGTTGCCAAGGCTATAAGCACACACGATACAACGTCAAAGGCCAATAGCGCACTGGCAAATAACAATCCTCAGGTCAACGAGGAACCGTCCGAGTCGTCGTCGACGACACGACCAACGCCCGCGGATAACTCCACCCGGAATAACATTCGGAATAATTCTCAGAGAACACGCGCGCGACCGAGCAACATGATCAAACGGGACGATCCGAGTGTTGACGACACAGCGACACGCACGATCGAACCCGACAGTCGGATAACCTGGCTACTCACGACCAGTAAAACTCCCGAGAGAAGAAAGAAGAAGATCGATTATTCGAACGGCAGGTCCGACGATGGAGTGAAAAATTTTAGCAACAAGAGCCACGAGGACGAGGACTTGACCGTGTTACCTTTGCGCATCGAAGGCGCGAGGTTCAAACTCGTGGTCAACAGCACGAGAACTATCACCGCCGGTAACGGTGATACTTTTAGCACGCGGACCTTCAACGGCTCGGAGGACATTGAGATCGATCAGGAACTCGCCGAGCCTAGACTCTCGGCAACCGCCGCCTCGATCCTTCAAGGTATCGTCGTGCAATGAGCGAGAAATTTGAGGAGTAACACCAACGCGTTTACAGGACACGTCCGAGTAAGTGGCGGAAGGAATAGGTGAATTTTGGGAATTATTATCTGAAAAACTATAAGTCCGATTTCATCCAAGTTTGTTTCATTCGAAAGTATAATTATTGAGGTATATTGACATTTTTTTTTATAAAAATATGTTGACTGGGAGCGCTGTTATTGTAGCCGGTGTAAAACATCACCACGATTGCATGCAGTCGGTTTATCTGAGACAAAAGTTTTGACAAGATTCCTAAAATGTTATCTATAAAGCCCTTCGCATCGTAGGATAAAAAAAAATCGCCAAATGGGGCCTGATTGAAATTTACATTTATTTTTCAACCTAAATTTCCGACCTTTCTGGCGTGATAAAAAAAAAATAATTGAGTTTAAAAAAATCCTACGATGCGAAGGGCTTTATGCATTACATTTTAAGAATCTTTTCGAAATTTTTGTTTCACATCAACCGACTGCATGCAGTCATAGGGACCGCTTGCCTGGCACATGTTTTGCGCCGGCCACAATAATACCACTCCCAGTCGATATATATTTTTAAAAAATTGTCAATATACCTCAATATATACTTTCGAATAAAACAAACTTGGTTGAAATCGGACAAATCGTTTTTGAGATAACAATTCCTAAAATTCACCTATTTTTCTTCCGTCGTCTACTCGGCCGTCTACCTTAAGCCCCAAACTGATGTGGGCACTTTGAAACGCATTTTTGAAAAATGCATCACCTTTGTTAAAAATGTAGAATCGATTTCTCAAAATATACTCACAAAGTGGTACGTAAGGCAGTATTCTAGTCTAAAGGCCTAAATTTCCGACGTTTCTTCGGGCTTGATATAAAAAACCGTCAAATATTTTTAGTATCCATTTTTTTACAGTCTTTTTATTGATGATTTTATTTATGAAGAACTCACAAGAAAATAATTCTTGCAAAAAAAAAAATTGAAAAAGTTAGGGGTTTAAAAAAAATCATTAACGCGTCTCTTTTTTATTTAAAAACAATTGCGTATTATTCTTGGGACTATAAATTCAAGACTTCAACAAAAAGTATCAATTTTTTTTACCCAACATGACGAAGTTCCAGTTTACTTAGTTGAGTTATTACATCTTTTTTTTTAACTTGTTCGACATCGACATATATTGCCGAGTAAATTTGTACCCAATTTTTTCGTTAATTTTTTCACAAAAATTCTAACACTGCAAAAAATTGAACGCGCAAGTGTCATTCAAACGTTCCAGAATTTGCAGAAAATATCCAAAGTATCGCGTGACAGTGACGTTACGATTCCGCTGCATTTAACGAGAGTATATGGCAAATGTTTTCAACGTTTAAAGATACCGATCTTTTTTTAGATGCGCATAGCTCCCATAAAAGAATAACTTTGAAGTGTCCACAAGTTTAAAATCGATACAATTAAACGCATGTTCTTAAGGAAAAACGCAATTTTTATCGCCAATGAACGTAGTTTCATTTATCGTGAGTGAATAACGAGACGCGTACGCGCATCTTTGGAGATTTTCTTACAGCCGGTATCAGCGAATCGACACGGCTGAGTCGTGCGAGAAACGCCTTCACGAGTGACTTTCAAAGGGACAATCGAGACGAGGATCGTTCTTCCGATATCGACGTTAATCAACTTCTCGTCAAGGCCGATGAGAGCGTTAATCGCGAGATCGCGGCCCCGTCCTCGCCCTCAGTCGTCGACATTGCAGCCATAACCGGAAGTTGTTTAGCCACGATCGTTCTGCTAAGTACGATGGGTAGCCTCGGTTTTATTATGTACAGGTACGTGATTAGTTCTCCTATAGCTGTGTACATTATTCCACCTAACGTTTATTCACCCAAACGTAAATATTTTTCAGACGAAAGTATCTCAATCCACCGCAGACTCTGAACAGCGACAAGTGCAGCAATCCCGACAGTTCCGGTTACATCGACGACTCTACCATACGAGTTAGTAACGAACACCTTTTCGTTTCGTTTTTTTTGTTGTTGTTGTTTCTCTCTCTCGATACAACGCCCTCGCAATTGACGCGTTCGTTCTTCTCCCACGCAGGACAACTCGGAAGAAATGTACAGCCTTGACAATGACTCGTTCCTAAACTCCCTCGAGGCGATGACAATACAAAATTATTGGACGGACAGTGTCAAGCATACGAAGCTGTGACAGCACGCGGAGAAGCGTCGAGCTATGGAAATAGCTCGCGCGCGTGACTACAATGTATCGAACAAGAGGTGGACCTTTCCGAGATGCGGGCCGTACGCGGAGAACGAAGAAATTAACGACGTTCAGCACCAAGAGGAGGATGAGGAGGACGAAAACGAGTATTACGACGAAGAAAGGAGAATAAGAGTTCACGATTGCGAATACGAGATGGAAGCTATAACGCGTCTTGTCGTCTGAACTCCAAGTGAAAAAAAAAAAAAAAACGGTACACGAGTATTAGCGAGTAGAAAAAAAAGACGAGGCGGTGATGAGAAAATGAAGATTAAAAAAAAAAAACAAACACAGATAGTGCAATAATTCCATGTACTTAAATGCAATGTTATAGGAAACGCGTTAACGCGCGGTCAAGGAGAGAGCCAAGAAAGAGACGTAGATTTTTAAGTACAAAAAAGAAAACAATGAGAGACTTTTTAGACGGCGAGGTAGAAAGAGAAACGAAAAGAGAAAGATATAAAGGACGTTTTTATCGCGGAAAGAGCAGAGGAAAAAAAAAACATTATATTCATATATAACAAGATATCAAAGTACGGTCACGTTATATTTTACGTCAATCCCCCCCCCCCCACCTCCCTTCAACCGCTCGCCGCCCTCGTTTTAACGAACCGATGTTTGCAAAATCTCTCCGTTCTGTTTCTGCATAATCAATTGCGCGATTCCTCCACTTGTAGTGGACGTGGTTGGATTATCTCGTGACACGCGTTGCAAGAAAAAAAAATAAAAAGAAACAATTTGCGATAGTTGCTTCGACCGATCCAGCCTAACTAGTATTATAAATTATAGCAATGGTGTGATTAGAAACGTTCAACGGAGAAAACAAAAAACACGGCAGCCGAGAATTAAAGAAAACGAAAAAGAGAGTTGTGCGCGTTATGAGAAAAATCGGACCAAAACTTTACGTAGATCTAGCTCATCGCCTTTACGACATATCCAGCAGTTTTTAGCCCATAAATTATTCGAGGATACACACGATCCCTAAAGGGATGGAGGGCGCGGGGGAAGAGGGCGGCAGGCAGAGAGAGAGAGAGAGAGAGCTATATCGTATGTGTTTACGTATTTTTTGGTATTATAAAAAAAAAACAACATTTTCATTATACGAAACTATTCTTTCATTCCTGCGAAAGAAAGTGTGATGTGTCCGAAGAAGACTAATCGACGACACGCATAGTTCGTTATTCAATAAAAATAATAGACCTAGAATTATTTCAGATTATATTTCTATACAAATACCTGCGAGCCCTGATATGCACTACCGGCGAAAAGTTTCCGGACAAACATTCAAAAAAGTTCCGGAACAATTTTTTATGCCATTTCGTTGATAGTTGACATAAATGAATTTAATGAACGGCATTTTCAAGGGGAGGCATTCACCTTCATTCCGTATTTTTTTTAATGTTTTACTATTTTATTTACGACTAGAGTACCTTTTTTCGAAAACGACCATTTTTTGCCTTTTTTTGTTTCTTTTCTGGTGGACCCCATTTACAGACAAAATTGTTTTTAACCATTTCAATTGTGTTTTTTTTTAAAGCTTCGCACGATTTTTTTTCTGGAGATATTTTGATTTAAAAAAAAGAGACAATTTAAAAAATAACGTGTGGCGCGAAAACGACAAGGATTCAAGGAAAACCTCAAGATAGTAGAAAGTTGAATCGGTTTTCGTTGAGTTCGCGAAAATTTTTTCAGTTTTCTTTTTCGAGATTTTTTTCACCTATTTTCGATAAAAAATCAGATTTAATTACCGTAACTCGAGAACTAAGAGGTTTGTGGTAAAATGTCAAGAGAGGAAACAAATTTTATTTTTCTATTTGCAACACAATAGAATTATTTCAGATCTTTTTTCGACATTTTTTTTCTCGAGTTACGGTAATAAAATCATCTGATTTGACCGAAAATAGGAGGAAAAAAAATCTGAAAAAATTCTCGCGAACTCAGCGAAAACCGATTCAACTATTTACTATCTTGTTTTTTCAAATTATCTCTAAAAAACAAAAATCTTTAGAAAAAAACGTACGAAGCTTTAAAAAAAGAAAACAAAATTAAAGCTTGAGCTTCCCCCTTTATGATTCCGGTCAAAGAAAAGAAAAGAAATTTTGTCTGCAAACGGGGTCCACCAGAAAAGAAACCAAAAAAAGGTGAAAAATGGTCGTTTTGGAAAAAGGGTACTTAGTCGTAAAATAAGTAGTAAAAAATTTTCAAAAAAAAACGGAATGAAGGTGAATTCCTTCCCTTCAAAATGCCGTTTATTAAATTCATTTATGTCAACTATCGGCGAAGTGGCATAAAAAATCGTTCCACAACTTTTTTGAATTCTTGTCCGGAAATTTTTCGCCGGTAGTGTATATATATAATATATATATATATGTATATATATATACAATGGTAAAAAGACGATACGCTACTACCGCGATATAAAGGTGCACTTACACGAGCAATTTTTTTAGCAATAATTGCCCGGCAACAGTCGCCGGAGATATGCTGGATGTAGTCATGACGTCATACTTGGCCAATATTGCCCAAGAATTGAGCAGAATTTTCATTGCCCGTGTAAGCGCGCCTTAAGAGAGGGCGACAACTAAGTAATTTACGAGATTATAGAATAAGAAGTGTGTACGAAGATGGTATAATTGTTTAAATCGTTTTATTCGAATAAAAACTTCGTTCGCTGAATCACATGTTTAGTTTTCCATCATCGTCGATCTTTTTTTAAAAGATTCAACTTTTTTTACGAACAATAGTCGTGCACTTTTCGCAGGACATTTGAAGCACGTTGAAGCTTGAGCGCCCAATTCGAACGCACCAACTTTACAGTATCAATCGTATCCAAACATTTGAATTAACGCGCCCGTTTCGCGCCGCCATTTTTTGGCAAGTGGACGATGAACGCGACGCGCGCGGATCGCCGTTGCACCTGATCTCGGTCAACCCATCCCGAATCGTCCATCTACGCACTTTCTGATTACGTGTACGTCGTTCGGGACTTCGATATTACGAAAACTTGAAGAAAAACGTTGAACTTGATACAGACGAAGTGAAGGGGAAAAAAAAAACAAATTGAGAATTACGAAATTTCCAAGAATTAACGTCGCGAGAGTCGTTAAAGTTAAAGCGAAGTTGGTAGGTCAGCGAAGTCGCGGTGTAAAAAGAGTGGGCAGGTAACTCTTCGCAGCAGCCATGTCGTCGTCGAAACGTCGGGGTAACGTCGAGTCTCTGGTATACGGCATGTCCGAGGACGATGAGAGCAACAATGAACAGAGCGACGTGGATTCGGAGGTGTTTTCGAGCGCACGTTCGTCGAGACAGGAGAGCAACACTTCCGGTAAGGAAACTACTCGTGGGTGGCGTGGTACACGTGCCGGTTCCACCTCGAAACGTCCTTGTCTCAACAGGAACGCACTTTTGGCACGCGAGAATCGTCGACGCAAAAAGGAATACATGGAAAAAATTGAGAACAAGCTGTCGCATTACAAGCGTGAGAACGAACATTTGTCAAGCACGATACAACGACAGGGCATCGATTTGAAACGTTTGCAGGCCGAGGTCTCGTATCTTCGAAACGTTATCAACAACAACAGCAGCATCACGAATCTTCTCAAATCCATGAACGAGACATTGTCCAGCGGAAGAAACGAAATCCGCCGCACCAACGGAAGAAACAAGCGTTTGGCGCGCGATCCGAATTTCGCCGATGACGAAAGCGCTTCGCCGCCTTACGATTGGATGAGCGAGAAACAAGAAAGGACGAGACGCGAAATTGCCGGCAAACGTTCCGAAGCTAACGAAAGACTTTCCCACGCCGAATCGGATCACACTTACACGTCAACCGGAGACAGTTCTATCTTCGGTGATACATTGTCCGCTTATCCTATCGATAAGGACGACAACGAACCCTACACCGCTAGCGGTAAGGATTTATTCGCCTTGCACGACATTATCGACGGACCGCTCGATCGATTGCCTCGATTAGACGATAATATCTTCGGCTCCGTGGACGATACTTTCGACTACGATCGCAGCAACTTAGACCGTTTCGAGCCCGACGCTTCCACCAAACTCTTCGACAATCTCCAGAACAGCGGTGTTTGCCTTCACGTCAATTCCGGCAGGATATCGCTGGAATTCTGCTCCATTTGTCATCTGAACAGCGTCAACGCCTCCGAGTAATGAAATCGCGATATAAAAGTTCGCAAGAACGTTCGCCTCATCCGTTACTTTCTATGTATATCGACGCGAAGACTATCGAAAGTCGGTATCGCGATATCACGGCGATTGTCGACGTTTGTCGTTCCGTATCGGCAAATATTTCCAACGGGGAGACTTAAAAAACAAGTGACCGATCGGTTTTTTTTGTTCATTCCATCGTCGATATTGTTCGGATAGGCGATAGTCGCGCTTGTTCTTCGTCTTATCTTCGCTTATGTTAAGGTCATCGTTATCATGATTTTCCGCGTCTGCGAACTTTGAACAAATGATTGTTCCCTCTCTCGCTTCGCAACAATATCGTGTAACATTTTTTCCTCCGAGACTGTAAAGACTGTTTGATTTTTACAGGATGGCCAGTAACCGGTGGGAGAGAGTCAGGTGGCACTTGGATAAATGTGTAAAAGGTGGGCGTCATTTTTCGTTCCGTAGAACGGACCTTTGTTCTCCAAGAGCGCGTAGAAGAAACGAGAAAATTACTTTCGAAATCTTTCATTCGCGTTATAATAAACACGTGGCTTTTATCCCACGCACAAATTTTTTGTATATAGTTCGAATTTTTAGTAACGCTTGCGCGAGGGAACGGAGGTCCGCTTCGTTTGACGCATCTTCGTAATCGCCACTATCATTCATTTTTGTTTCGAAATGGTTACAGTCGTCGCGCGTTGAAAATTGGAAGTTGTCACGGGAGCTGCTATCGTGCCGCTTTTGCATTTTTCAATAAATTGCAACGTTTACAAAAACAGGTTGAGTATGAAAAAAAAAAGTATCGTTCCACTGTTGGGTTTGCTTGTTTTTGTTTTTTTTTAATTAGTAATTCGAGTGTCTATTGGGGGAAGGATAATTGGAGATTCGTGTAAGATCGAAGCCTCGATCAAGTTCTCTGCAGTACTTTTTGTTTTTCGTAATAGAAATTTTTATCTGTTTTTTTTTAAAATACATATTCAGCTCAGATCTATGAGAACAAAAAAGTAAATAAAATACGGGCGAGAGAAGGCACTGTAGGCGTTGTGATGAATACAGTTTATTTCTCATTCGCACGGACATTTAAGTTTCAGCCTACACGACCCGGAAGGGCAACGAGGCCGTGGACCAACTTCCTACAATAATCCTCAATCACCGATGAAGGTTATTGGTAATATATGTCCCTAATGAAAACTCCACAGGTCGAGTCTCTCTACGATCGTCCAATCACGTTTATTCGCACGATTTTTTTTTCATGCAAACTTGAAAGAAGAAAAACTGATCAATTGTAGAAAGCTCTGATAAGATTGGCACGAAAAAAAAAACGCGAAACTGCCCTGTGGAATTCAAAACAGCCGACGCAAGAAAAGTCTTTACAAATCTCGGAGGAAAAAGTGATTGTATTTTTTTTTTTTTGTGTTATAACCATGGCGTACATTGTTAATTTTACGGCTTATAGGAAAGTACGTGTATTCATGTTTTTACGAAATATACATTAAAGAATCGGAGCACATACTCTCGTATAAAAAAAAAAACGTCTCATGACCTGAAATATATTTCAGGTCATGAGACGTTTTTTCCCTAGCCCGAGCCTAGCGCAGAAACTTATCGAACGAATAAACCGCTTCGAAGACAACCAATGAGATTGATAATAGAGATGATGTACTTGAAGGATTGAAAACGACCTTAATTTGCCGTACCCAGTTTCGTCGACTATATACAATGAGATGACGCGGGAGATGAAAAAAAGATAAGAGAACAATCGAACGAGCATGATTAAGCGATGAAAACTTTTTCGACCAAATACTCGTCGATACGTAGGTTTTTTTTTTCTCTTAAAAACCGAGACGACTGAATACTCCGGGTTTCTCGAAAGAGGAGACCTTCGCGAATCGATCGAACGTCACTTGCTTCGTTGTTGAACTTCCGCCTAGTCCAAGACGAGCTTTTGCCGGTACGATTCCAACCCTCTCGGAAGCTGCAACGTAAGGAAATATCTATCTATTCGTTTGCACATAAATATTTTTTTATTTCTAATCATTCTTCGTGTGCCTGTAGCCTTAAGGAGATACGACTAGTTCTTCAGGGTTAATGGATCTATGGGTGCCATTTCGTCATTATGATAATATTCAACCGGAAGTTGAAACGGTTTTATAATGTAGTGCTTGAACTATACGGTGAATTTCGTATCATCGATTTTTTACAATATCTGTTATGTCTAATTTATCAAATTTTAATTTTCCAACGACCTTAGTTGGATACGTGAGCAGCAAAACCGTGATCATCGTACTTCCGGTCGACCGTCTCCATAAGACGACGTGCTTCACTAGCTCAAAGTGCTCGACTTTGCAATTTTATTACGAAAAAACTGAACGGTCAATATAGCTCAAATTTTTCCAAATGGTGCATAACGTATTCGTCAACATCATATAAAAATTTCAGGCCCGAAGGTTGGATTCTTAATGATCGTACCTCAATAAGGTTGCTCAGCTATCGCGTAACGTTAAGAATTTGCTGAAATTTATTGAGGCTATTTGCGAACACGTGTTTACGACTCCTTGGCCGCTTTGATCATTTTCATTGCTAATTTGTAACTTGATCATTCGAATTTTTCAAACGTTTCCAGCAGTTTTTGTCATGTCTAAACTTTTTATTCGGACAATAGTCGAACTCACCTAATTTGCTGGTCGTGTTAACTTTAGCGACAACTTTGTTGCTCAATTTGACGCTTTTCGGGTGATCGCTGAGGCGAATTTTTTTCGCACTCCTAACGAGCTGTCTGACACCGTTAGAAGTAGTTTTTTGGCTTTTTTCATAATCTGCGTGCATCGTGCCGATGGACTTATTCGCGACGATGCACGCTTCGGGTTTGATTGTAACGGTGGTCGAACCGATCGCGGAGGGTCTCGTAGCTTTGAGGATTCCCGGCCTCGACACATCGCTCGTGTCCTTCGGGGCGCCGCTCCCGGGTATTCTTCGAACTTTTTCTATCGCGTCCTTGTCGCCTAGGCGCGTAAAAACGCTCAAGTTTCTCTTTAGCGCGTCGTTACCGAGGCCGGTGATATTGAAGGTCGGCGTTGTCGCGGTGGCGGCGGTCGTCTCCGCGAGATTGGTCGTGCTCGTTACCGAGCTATCGCCCAAACGATCGAACACCGTGCGCTTCTGATCGCTTATTTTCATAAGAATTTGCTGGCTCCTTATCGTTCTGCCCTTTGGCATTATAACCGTATAACCGACTTTTTCCTCCTCCGCTGTTAATTTTGTCCTCTTCACAGCATTGCTCTTCGTGTGTCGTTCTTCCCGCTCCAGATCAATTTCGGGAACTTCGTCGCTCTCACTCTCGGAGACCTCTCTTACCAACTTTCTTTTGACTATCGTAGGTTTCGCTGGCTCCTTCGTCGCTTGGGTGATTATCCTTGGAGAGGCTGCTACTTTTTTCTTGATCAATGCGGATCTGGTCACGCCGCTCGGGGCGGCAGATTTCGTCGGGGCTTTGGATACGTTCTCTTGAACGATTTTCTGCTTGGTCGCTGCGGCTACCTTGCTCGGCGCTTTCGCGACCGCCGTCGTCTTGACGATGTCACGGCTCGCCACGGACGGTTTCACCTTCTTACGGGGCTTGTCGTCCTCCGTGTCAACGAGAAAGTTCTCACAGGTCACAGCCTCGACGACTTTCTTCGCGTATCGAAGTATCGCTATCATATCTCCTATCAATGTTATCCCCATGTCCTTCAGACTCGCCTTGTCCAGATCCGGCAACATGTCCGGCTTTATGCGGTTGTTGGAGAAGACAACCGCGTGCCTGGTCGCCACGTCCAGTGGAAAACCCGCCCCTTGGAAGAATTTTACCCAGTAAGCTGCGGCAAAGAGATGAAACGTTATTTTTTATAATTCTAAGCAATCTTATTGAGATTGAGTCAAAATCACCGGTGCAATGGTCTAGTGGTTAGCGTGCTTTGCCACTAAATCTGCGGACCGGGAGGTCCCGGGTTCGAATCCCAGTCGCGTACATTTCGTCGCGAAATGTTTTTCTTCGGCATTTCGCGGCGAAATAAAACTAGTTCCACGACTGGGGGGCGAACTTGATGACCGGCTGTATTATTGGTATAGGTTTTCCGCAGTTTCCCTATACCCATGACAGAAATGTCACGATGAATATGATACAGAGGAGGAAGTCGGCTGCGGCCGCAAGGAGGGGGGGGAAAAAGTGAAGACAAAGGAGTGTGGAAAAAGGAGGAAAGAAACAGTCACAGTGGAGGAAAAAAATAGGTAACAAACGCGAACAGTGTGTACCTTAGGAAAAAACATTAAAATAAAAAAATAATAGGTCAAAATCCGAAATGTTTATTCGCTGGTGCTGTATTCTAATCTCTTTCCAGTGAATTTAGCTCAGCAGCTGAAAATTAATTACTATCAAGGCCTTAGGCCACTCCAGAGGTCAAAAGAGGGCATTATTTCTGAATTTTTTTCAGCGAAACCATAAAATAAATCGGAAATATAAAATACGGGTTTTATTGTACACGTAATTGACTATATTGGGAGTACAAATTAATTCGGTCCGTTTTCAAGAGATGGCTCTGGCTGTTATGAATGTTTCATAGTGACAGCTGATTTCGATGGTTTCAAAGAGGTTAGACATGTCAATAACATTCAGTGTATATCGCTTTGAGTTCCATTAAAAACCTTGTTTTTTACTGTGTTGAATATGTCAAATTTTGTGTTAACTAAGCAGCATTTGCGGCAAGTTTTACTTTTCTGCTTTAATCGGAAGAAAAGTGCAGCTGAAGCGCATCGAATGCTTGTTGAAGTTTATGGTGATGATGCTCCAACTGATAAATCATGTAGGGAATGGTTTCGACGCTTTAAGAGCGGTGATTTCAGCGTTGAAGACAAGCCTCGCCCTGGACAGCCAAATGAGCCAATGAGCTGCTACAACCTGGCGATTCCATTACGGGCGATCGGTATAGACTACAATTGATTCGTTTGAGCCGTGCATTACGAGAAAAACGGCCGGAATACGAGCAAAGACATGACAAAATTATTCTTCTGCATGACAACGCTCGGCCTCGTGTCTCAAAAGTCGTAAAAAATATTTGGAAACGCTCAAATGGGATATTTCACCGCACCCGCCGTATTCTCCGGACATTGCTCCTTCTGATTACTAGTTGTTCTGACGGATGCAGCAGGATTTAGCAGCTCACCGGTTCACTTCTTTATCAGAAATTGAAAATTGGCTCAAAACTTGGGCTCGCCTCAAAAGACGAGACTTTTTTTCGAGATGGAATTCGAAAATTGCCTGAGAGGTGGGAAAAAGTAGTAGCCAGCGATGGACAATACTTCGATTAATCTATTCATACCTTTTATTTTTAAATAAATGGATTTTTTACCACAAAAAAACGGATCGAATTAATTTGTACTCCCGATAGTTTTGAGATAAACGCGTTTAAAGTTAGTAGAAAGTCGTGACATGAATCAAGAGGGGTTGCGCTAGAATTCGAAAATCGAATACTTAGAGATTTTTCACACCCATAATCTTTTGGAATATAATTTTAGCGGTACTAAAGTATATTTTTAACCAACGAAAAAAATCGATTTTTGGTAAATCCTAGAGTGGATCTTAAGGATCGACAAATTCATCGACCGTTGTCACAAAATCATTTCGTTCGTTTTCGAAAATTTGGCAAGATGCTGAAAGGAAGTAGCTAATTTTCTGTATGTCGAAATAAACTCTAGTAGTTCTTTTTTTATGGATGTTACGTTAGGATGAAAAAGATCGTTGTGTATTTTTTTTGCGAAATCGTAGTAACGAAAATAATACTCATACGTATAAGAATATTATAATTTTTGTGCAACACAGTGAGTTTTCATTTTACAATCCATCTGAATCCTGTACAATCGTTATTCGTTAATTCACTGGTCGCTTTATCCAAGTTCCTTCATTCTCGTTACGAGGCAGTCGAGCAGAGAAACAATTGAAGATCTTACCTGACAAGGAAGCAGCCATTGTTTTTAGGTTATGTAGAAAATTCGTCTCGAGTTACGAGTCTTCGAAAGGTCTCGTTTTACCAAGAATTTCTTCTTCTCGTGCTAAAACGGTCCAGAAGATTCTGCGACAAGAATTGTAAATATTCGAAGTTTCTCGCGAAGAAGAAAAAATCCTCGCGTGATAATTCTTCGGCTGTTCGACAAATTCGAGCGTTGCTCTTCCTCGAACGGGCTGTATCGCGGATTTTTCTCGTTACGCGTAAAACATCGCGTAAGTTTTTTCACTCGTGCTAAGAGCAGGTAAACAAAAAGTTTGTACGCGCCCGACAAGGAACCGCCATTTTTTTTCTTTCTCGGTAGCAAAGTTAAAAGGCGGAGTATACCTGAAGTATACGAGTTGACTCTTTTCTCGACGAGCCTCTCGACCCTCGTGCGCTACCAAAAATGGATTAGACGACGATGAAAACAACGCGTTCGATGGAAAGAAAGGGGGGAATGGTCAAATAACCAACGAAACAGCACACGGAGTTAGCGAGCGGGAAACTTTACCGTCTAATCCCTAGCGGCGTTACTCGTTACTAACGAGCGCATGGCCCCGCCATAGAAGCGAATTAAAAAAAAAGGGCAAATCGTACCTACCGACCATGCTTTCTTTTTTTCACCCCCCCCCCCTCCTACTTTATTCTCCTCGGACGTAAACGCCGACGCGTACTCGTCCACGTCAGAGTTTGTGCTTCGTTTCTCGGTTTTCTTTATTTTAGAAAGGGCCTAAGGGTGGGGATATTCGAGACAAACATAACCTCGCGAAATATCTGCGAGGCGCACAAATCTTGTTCGTTGAAGTTAAAATAAGCTCGTTAAGGACGAACGTATGTCAAATCAAAGCGGCGATTCTTGACACGAAAAAGGTAGAATAGAAAATATTCCACGTACTTGCTCGAAACGTTTAATCGTTCTTTTTTTTTTTTTCTTCACTCTCAATGCGCGTGAGCTCAGGCCGGCGACGAAAAGCATCGTTGGCCATATATTTCACGTAACAGAATCGTTCAAATTGTAAATTAACAGTTTCACATAGCGCCAGGATGTTCCTGATTTACTGGCTCTTTTTTTGCGCCTTGGGACATCGATACGTCGATGCCCAGGGACAGAGAGTAGCTCCGGGCGTTCCACCTCAGCATTATCAACAGGTTCGTAAATCCTGTCTCGAATTAATCCTGGCAACGAATAAATCACACCTGTCACGAATTCACAAAGGATCGTTCCTCGTTTAGCTCGTAAATAAGCTTTATATGGAATCGCACGAGACGGACACTTTTGTAACATATGGTACCATTTATTACCGTCGAACTAACCTGTCGAGCGAACAATGCCTCGCGTTATCCTAATATTTCAAGTAATTGCACGAATTTTTGTACAATAGCGCGAAACTCGTGTCTTTCTTTGCCGTTATAATTGATATTACGTTGCAAAAAAGCAGCACAACGCAGGGCAACAGGGGTACCAGCAGGTGCCTCAACAGCACGTACCCCAACAACACGTGCCGCAGCAGCAGGTGCACCAACAGCAGATCCACAATCCGCAGCATCAACAACAATTTCAGCAACAAATACCCGTTCAACACGTTCAGCAACAAGCGCCGATCCAGCAGCAAGCTCCCGCGCAGCAGCAGCAGCAGCAGGAGTTCCAACAAGCCGCCCCTAATCACGATCACGGCCATGCTCGGCATCCTCAACAATTGCTCAACACCGCCAATATGGAGCACGAGAGAGCTCACATCGCGGATCATATTTCCGTACCCGTGGACACTTCCAAAATGACCGATCAAGAATTGCAGTTTCATTATTTCAAGATGCACGACGCGGACAACAACAACAAATTGGACGGTTGCGAGCTTATCAAGTCCCTCATGCACTGGCACGGTGAGATAAAGACCCATTTTTTTTTCAATAATTCGTTTCTGAGCTAGCGCTGGCAAATACGTGATTTTTATAGCACTGCCGCGGCTTTTTTCTGCGTCCGTTTGTCGTAGTCTATTAATTTTACCACTGAATAAAATAATATCTATACAAACCAGGGTTGCTAAATTACCTAAGTAGTTTTGCAATTTTAGGCCCTCTGAATGCAAATGTTTTTTTTTTTCACGCTTACAGCGGAACAAGGCCACAACGACGCGAACGCAGAAAACTCTAGCAACAAAATATTTAATGACGAGGAGCTCGTCTCTCTGATTGACCCCATACTCAACATGGACGACATGAACAAGGACGGCTTTATCGACTACCCTGAATTCATTCGGGCTCAACAAAAAGCGGCGGCTACCCGCCAATAGCTGTGACAGTGAATATATCGAAATAATGAGCGAAACTATTAAAGTCGTGATATTCATGTCGCGCTTTATCGAAGAAAAAAAAAAACAAAGAAAGACAGAAAGAAAAGACAAATACGCGATTACCGTAGTCAAGGCAGCGTTTATTTTGCTAATAATGCAAAACTCGAAAAATCCCGTTTCCATCAATCGTTCAACAACAATGTGTATACACATAAGAATATTTATGTATACTCGAATTTTTTATGACATATTTTGTTAAATAAATTGTACAATATATATATATATATATATATACACATGTGTATGATGACGATTTAGTTTTTTCGTCGGCACCACGTGATTTTCCGATATTTTCACTCTCGAATATGATTATGGCAGAAGTTTTTTTAAAAAAATCAACGGACCGATATACTCTTGAAAATGATATAGACAGAAACATTGAGTAAAGATTCACAAGATAAATGTCCAAAAAAAAAAAACGAAAATCAGAGCGAACACTATATCTTTAATACACATATCTATGTTATTAAGTTACGGTGGTAAATGTATCGCGATAAATTTGTTCTCGCTAGTTGAAGAAAAAACAAAAAATTAAAATTCGCTTTATGGTCGAAAGTAATGATAAAATAAATGAATATTTCGGATTAAAATGTTCATTGGTTTTTTCTTTAGGCAGAACACGACTCTACCTTACAAATTATGAGTTCCAATTTTTTTTTTTCACGAAGTTGAACGTGAAGTTACCTTGCGAGTGTGCACCAAATGAAAAATGAACTATGCCATTTACTCGCCCTTCGAATGCGTTCAATGAACTATGCCATTTACTCGCCCTTCGAATGCGTTCAAGGAATTTGCTTTAGGTTTTTGCGGAGCAGGAGGCAAGAGGGAAACGCATAAACCCGGACGCCTGAAAGGAAATATCGCCTTTTTTAACGATGAATAGCAATCATTTGAAAACTCAATGTATATTGGGTTTTTGGGTAATTATTGATAATAATAAGATAATCTGAAATAATTAAATTTAAAAATTGAAAAATTTTTGTTGGGCAGTTGAAACAGATGTACAGTCATTGACAAAAACCTCCGTCAAGCACACGCCAATATCGTCGAATTTCACTTCAATTATTCTTAAAAATGGAAAATTAACATTTCTAAGTGTCAATTTGTTATTAAGTTAGCCATTTGCAAGGCTAAACGTGTACGACATTATCCAGACTTCTAAATCCACGATTCGCCCCATTTTGGACAAACTTTTTGCCCGACGGTCGTTTCAGTAATACCTTAAAGCAAGTAGAAAATGCAATAGCAAAAAAAAACGTAAATTTTCATAATTGAGCGCGATAACATGTATAGGATCTAGCTAGAACTGAGCCTGTTAACTATACAGTAGGAGCGTATTTCAAATGAAGATATACACAGTAGGCTGAAGTGACAACTTTAAAAAATTTCGATTCCTCGGAAAATATTGCAAGTCGCGAAAAATCCTTTCAAGCCAAGTGTTATTAAAACGAAGGTGTATGCCAAATTTCAGATCGAAATTCGATTTCCGCCTTTCGGAAGTTCATCCGAAATATCTGTATTAAACGTATTGCTCTCTCATCCGAATAAGTGATTTCGTTCCACTGCGTTCTAGTCGCCAATGAGAGATTGTGTTCTTAATGATACGTTTGAAAGTGTGCACGGGGAGAATTAAAAAGTAAGTTTTGTCGTGAATTTCACGGTAAAAATTACCGTGATATATTTCAATGTGGTGACAAGTGAGAAAAGCATAATAATTCGTATGCGACAAGTTTTTTTTAACTCACGTTACAGAACATTTCAAATACGTAGCTAAAATTTTACTATACAAGAAGGGTAGCGCGCACGATAATTTTTACCGAGAGCACAATGCATTTTCCTATAACACTCATTAAATTTTATAATAAATCTTAAAATAACTGTTATAAGGACGATACTTTTTTATAAACATTTTTTAAAGGCATAAAATAATAAAATGCACAGTAAAATTTCGCTGATATTATATATTTTTTAAATTTAAGTTTTGCGTATTTCGTTACACATGAAAATTTACTAGAAAATCTGGTAAAATTTTCTATCTGAAGAAGAAATTTTATTTTATTTTCGTGAAAATCTGTGTTTTACTCAGTAATAATAAGCGAAGTTTCAGGATTGTCATCTGGTTACCGTTACTGCACGGTAATGTTTAACATTTAATTCTCTCCGTGTGGTATCGATATTTTGCAAAGGAAAGGAAAGGGTTGTAAGTAAGTAGCGATAGATATTTTCTTGTATAGATTTCTTTTTATTCGTAATAGTGCAACAGGCTGACGTTCAGCGATCAAACAAGTCTTATCACACACACACAAAACTTTGCATGTTTAATTTTATTAGAACATTCTTGCATTAGATATGTTGTTTTTTTTTTTTCTTCCTGTTGTCTTCTCATCAATCGTTAAAACCTCTACGTCCCAGTACACTCCATTAAAACAACGGGTGGTCGATAATACTACTACACAACTATTATTATTACAATAACGGGTAGGTTCTTTTTTTTTGCAAATTATTTATATATTGTAACTCTTAAGATTTTTGTAGGATTCGAGTCTCTCGTAAATCTGCATATATACGAGGGTGTATGTTTTCATGTGGAATGTGACGCTGTTTTTTTCATACCCTGATTATGCCAAATTAGTTGTACTACGGTACTTCGAGATAGTAGCCTTAATATACCATTATAATAAAGATTTATCGTTAATATTAACGCCAATTTTATATATATATATATATTTAAATATATATATATATGTATGTGTATGTGTGTGTGTGTGGTGTATATATAGTTTATGTAAGAACTGCATCTTCGTAGTCAAAATATTTATCGAGCTCCGTACATCGGGCTCAATGAACGTTGCGAATTCTCAACGGACAATCGCATATTCCACGGAAATAAAAGTGATAAGAGAAACACGAATGATAAATGTAGTTTATACACGCACCATATAAATATTTAGTATTTCATAATAAACTATATTAATAGCTATGTACTATGCACATATATCAAGTTTTCGCACAAGACGTTTTTGCTTCTTGATGGACGCACTTGAGAACACTTGAGAAGTAAAGAAAAAAAAAAAAAATACTTTTTTTTTCCCCCTTCCGGTCTTGCCTTTACAATTCCTACTACGTTATTGAATATTGCACTTGAGAAGATTATACACGGATTTCGGAAAATTGTTGAATCGACATCGCAATCGAACAAGTTATCGCAAACGTTTCTTTTTATCGACATTTACTTCTTTGTTTTTGTTTTTTTTTTTTGCTACCGCGGTGCCAGTAAGAGTAGTCTCGAGTCGATTTCGGAGATTTCAATTCGTCGGTATAAATACACTATAATTGGACTAGATTGCGATTCCAGCTGTACAAGGGCGTTACTCATTCCAAGAAGCATTCAAATTTCTTACAAGGCACACATCACTCTCACTCTCTCTCTCTCTCTCTCTCTCTCTGTTTCTCGCGAACGAGTCAATACAAGAAAAAAGAAAAACGACAAAATCTTAACGAATTTTTTTTTCTTTACGGACAAGAAATTCGTGTCGGCGGCGCTTTATCATTTGTCAAATATGCTCAACGAGATAAATATATTATGTACATATATGTAATCATGATGCAAACCGTTCCACAAATCGCATACGACGGACTTTACCGACGTAAAAAACACAACCGCCTACACGCTTCTGCCTAAGTACATTTAAACACGCTGCTTCGCCATCGCTTTGTTTTTTTTTCCTCTCCCTTTTACACGCATATTGCAACAACATTATTACGAGCCGCTTGGTCAATCGTGTTATAATAATAATGATAATAATAATAATAATAATAATCTTTCAAAAGTAACAAAATTATTCCAGATTCTTTCTATTCGAGGGCGACGATATATCAATAAACTTATATTAGTTAGGTAACATTATATGTTGGACCATTCGTAGGATTCGGAGGCTCAACCGATAGTGAAAACCATCGCCTCCCCGTCACAAATAACATTGAAAAGAAAACAAAAATTTAGGAGATCCACTAGATTAGAAAAAGAAAACCCTGTGTCCACTCGTCGGTACAATTAATAATAACGCTTGTATAACAATCATTAAACTCTATTCGATGGTGCGATGCTCTTACACACGAAACGGCAGAAAAAATAATAATTTTTTAAATAAAAATAACGCTCAATCGACTGAACAATGCGATCGGATTAAGAAGAAAAACAAACAACAACAACAACAACAAAAATACCCACGCAACACAACTCTCGGTACGGTACAAATGTCGCGGTGCATCTTCTGGTGGTTTCTCGTGTCCAGTTCGTTAATTAAACGAGAATAACTAGCATAATAAACCCATGAAAGAAAACGAAATTAGACATCGATCGTGTCGATTTAAATTCTCTGAGCACTGTGGAACAATTAATACTTAAACTTTAACACTTTTTTTTTTTTGGTTGTATTTTCCCTTTTCCTCGTGTAAATCATATATTATCTGTAGAGTGTAAAGATAATATATCTGTATGTCTTTATATATATTATATATATATATATATATGTGTGTATGTATATATTTATATATATATATATTTATAGAATAATCAATGATTTGGATAACAGTGATAGTAGTCGAGAAAATTATAATTATTCACGATTCAAGTTTGTGATTTAAAAAAAAAAAAAGAAGAAGAAGAATGATCAAATCCAATACTGTTTCTCACGGGTGATGGAATGTTGATGTGTATGTATAATAGTCTTTTTTTTTTTCATTTCGCGTATACATATCGTAAGAACGATCCAAGAGGTTCTGGCTCGTCGAGTTTCCGCTTATTATTGCGTATGCGACCTTTTTTTTTTTTTTTCCACGGTCGATGCAATCGGATGTGAAGTATCGTTCGACGAACGACCTTTAGATACGCGAGGAACATAATTATATTCTGCACATTAAAATGTTTTTTTTTTTTCTTTCGCTTCTCCGAATTCTTTTCATCCCTTCACTTTTTGCTTGCTTGCTTTGTTTTTTTCTCACTCTGGGGGCGGTTTTTTGAAAGTGCGAAGTGTTTTTTTTTTTTTACTTCTTTCCAAGTACAAAGAATTATATATCTTTTTTTTGGAAAAAGTAAGCAACAATGTACCGATTTTCTTTGGAATTTCTAGTCTCTTAAGGTAGTAACACTACTCCAGAGGCGTGGAAAAAAAAAAAACTTTTTTTTCTTAGTTTTAAAACATACTTCGACGTTTCAAATTTAGTTGGCTAGTTGAAATGTAATTTTTTACTAGTCAACTGTTGACAAAAAAAAATTATATTTTAATGAGTAAACTAGTTGACTGTTGAATTAAAAATAATGTGAAGTAAAATGTTAAAGGCTTTTTATTTTTACGAAACGACGTTCTTCAAATTAGCTCGCAGCATGACTCGAACAAATGATAACCGATTCGTTTCAAATTTTCACAGTATCTTTCCACCAAAGTTTTCACAGAAATATTTAAAACTTTCGCTAAAAACGAAATTAAAAAACTTCGTACGGTATCTTTTCGAGCTATTGTCATGCAGATTCTGAAAAAAAAATTGGTTTTTTGTTCAAAGACCGGCAAAGCACCTACACTTGTTCCAAGCACCACCAATCTAGATTTTTCAATAGTTTTCATACACTTTAAACTATGTAGAACGAAATCCTTTAAATAAATAATTGATTAAAAATTTCCTAACCACAACAAATGCTTCAAGTCGCACATCTCTGGCCTCTGAAATATTGTTACACCTTAAACACATATTTATCACAAATGAAGCGAAGATTCTCACGCCCCCCCCCCCCTTCCCTCCCTAAAAATCGATAATCATTGAGACGGAATGTTTGAAGTTTTCAAGTCTTCCATAAATTGGTCTTTTTCTGCGAATGGTTTTTAAGGCAATTTTTGCGTGAAAATTCACGACGAGGCAATAGTACAGCAAATTTATCGGGCGTCCTAACTATTTTGTCACGATGCTTTCGACGTCGCTGTACTTTTTTTTTTGTACGCTCTGTACATTATATATTTATTGTGTAAATGTGGTATATATATATGTGTGTGTGTGTTTTCATTTTTATATATAGATTTATAAATTCTCTATTTTTTTTTGTTTTAGGCACATAGAACACGTGACAATTCGATAGTTTGCACACACCGTACACGCTTCGGAGTCCCGTAGCATCATTTTTTTTTCTTTTTTTCATACACTCGACATCAATCACTATATACTGTGAAGCGAAAAAAAAAAAATATAATTTTTTCTCATGAACTCTAGTGAACAAATACGAAGGATCGATTAAAAAATTCGAAGCATGGCCGGTTCTTGCGAAACTTCCGAAAACTTCGATTTTTGGGGCAGGCTGATGAGGCAAAAAGAATGTCTTGGAGAAAAAAAAAACAGAAAGGAAAAAAGCTGAGACTCATCGTGGCTCTCTCTCTCTCTCTCTCTCTCTCTCTCGTTTGTTAATGAACTTTGTACTCTTTTTGATACTAGTCTTATTCTCCATTTATGTGTGAATATAATTTGCATCTTTTGTTTTTCCTTCTTGAGATACGTTTTTTTCGACTTTAAGGAGATTCGTCTTTGATTATAAATATTCGATTGGACCATTTGAGTAATTTGCAAAAGAAAACAAGAACGTTCTTCCTTTTGTCGTTGCGTTCCGAATGGCTTTCGTGGTACTTTAGCGTGTAAAACTTTGTAAAATAACACGATTTACGAGTAAATATCGTTATTGGGCGGAGAAGGGTGGGAGGGGGGGGGGGATATTTCAAGTTGAAAAGGCACTCGGGTGCATTCTAATTATAAAATATTTATCGAAGTAAAAAGGCTGGAATGAAAAATAAAACGCTTCGAAACGATTTCGCGTACGTTTCAGGCGTATATAGAGCGTCAAACATTTTTTTTTTGTTTTGAGAGATAAAATCTAATATATCTGTATATTTCTCCCTGCGGATAATAAAACCCTCGCAACGTACTTATTGCCTATTCCCAAATGCCCCTTTGGATATTTCAATAATAAATATATATATATATATATATCTATATTTATATATGTATAACTATTCACGCGTAAATTGTGTATGTTTGGTGTGTGTATATATATATATATTTATATATTTGTTGGATAAATTATATCCATGTATAGGTTGTTCCTGCGATATATAAATAAAACTTCTTTTTTTTGTTTCTTTAGCGAACCGTACCACTTTGTGGACGAGCACGTTAAATTATTCGCGTTTATACAAATATCGTAGGACGAATTTTGCTGCCGTCCGGAGCAGAAGTTTCCCCATCTTTGCTTCCACTCCCCTCGATTAACTTTAAGTAATATAGGCGGGTGGGGGCGACATGCTTACGCGCTCGCGTATCGAATCTCCTTGCTCTTCTACTCGTAACATCTTTGGCAGCGAAATAGCGACGATCGAGCTGACGATTGTCATTTCCAGGGGGTATATGTGTGTGTGTGTAGGTGTGTACGATTGCATGTTCCGATTGAGCAGCGACTCTACTCGTCCTTGTCACTCACGTCCTTGCTCGGCTTCATACGGGCACCGTCCTCCAAACTGATCGCGACGTCCTGCAGGAAAGAAAATTGTAGTAAAAAGTTTTATTTGCATCGCCTTTTCGGCTTTTTACAAAACTGTTACACTGTTATACATATCTCTCTCTCTCTCTCTCTCTCTCTCTCTCTCTCTCTCTCTCTCTCTCTCTCTCTCTCTCTCTCTCTCTCTCCCTCCCTCCCTCCTCCCTCCCTCCCTCCCTCCCTCCCTCCCTGTTATTTCCTCTATTTCTAATTCCTTTGATACTTTCATCAAGTCTTTTCCCCCATTTCGAAGGCTCCCTGTTCGATATCAGGAATGAAAATTAATTTTCCTCGTTTTTATACCGGGCCGCGATTTTTTTTTCTTTCCTGGATGCATTCACAAAAAACTGGGGGGGGGGGGGGGGGCAGAAAGACAGGCGAGCCCCCCCGCCCCGGGAAAAAGATTCTGGCTACGCTAAAAAAGGATTATATTGAGGATTATATTGAGCGTTATAAAAAAAAATGGTTTGCGGTAAAACGAGTGACGAAAAGGAATTCGGCGATTGTGCAAAATATCATTTCTTTTTTACCTGAACAGCAATTTGCAGAGGAGTAGGCTCGCCGGGCAAGCAATCCGTTCGAACTATACTCGCTGGCAATAATCGAGGACACGGTTTGCCTGTGAAGAGCATGAAGAGCGCGTGAACCGTTCGCCTCTGAGTGAGCTCGGTGTGACGATGCTGATAACCCGTGAGATGTCTACGATGTCGGGCAGCGGTGGGAAACCATCTCTCGCAGAGAGTACAGTATCGTCTGTGTCTTATCGTCGCCTGTAAATTCCAATAAAGGACAGAGTTATGACTATTTAAAAAAAAGAAATGAAAGATAGAACATCAGGCACGAGAAGCCGGAATTCTAAATTGTCAAATGTACGTAGTAGATGAACATCAATCTCAAGTGGCATGATAGATCAAACTTTTAGTTAAAAGCACTTTCTCATTGATCGTTTCACCTGTATTTCTTACATTAAGTTAATTATTTTATATTTAATATAGCAAATACAATAATATAATAATATAACTGTATTTGTTATATTAAGTTATTTACAAATATTTAACAATTAACTGATTTTCGTCTAAAATTGAGTAAAAATACATATCAGTGTGCTGGTAAAATTTCAGGCCAAGTTACCGAATTTTTAATTAAAAAAATTACGACTTTAAAAATCGTCTAATTTATGCAGCGCTTTATGTAGGTTACGTGTTGGCCACATTTCTATTTGATAATTTATATATTAAATAACTCTAGATGTCTGAAATAAACTGCTCCAAGTATGTAAATGTTTGAAGAAAATATTAATGATAAAACTTAGAAAAATGTGATTATACATTGGCAAAAAAAATATTCAGTTTGAATAGGATCTATTTTGATCAAATAGGTTTTCTCCTTGCCTCGCGGCCTACTACGATTCTATTTGTTTCAAATATATTTGTTTATTTGTTCAAGCTATTCTTTTAAATATTAAATATATTCGAATTAAATAAATAAAGATAAAATACGATATATCGCACGACTACGAGAAAGGTATATGAGTTAATGACATAAAAGTGCGATGTAGAAAGTTAAACTTTTTTTTCTTTTTTTTCTCTAAAACGGCTGTTATTTTGGAAAAAATAAAGGTATCATCGTGCCTTTTATTAACAGGCGTGACCATTTATGTATAGAAAGACTAACCATTTCCCGCGACTGGAGAATGTTACAACAGTCTTCTAATAAAAACAAAGCCATGAGATTTTTGAGAGACTGAATCGTGTACCATTTTTTCCGTCTGTCTCTTTTGTCTTATACTAGCAGATGAAATCAAACAGATTTATTAGGAAATAAAATATTTAGTTATTAGACGATATTAAATAGATCTTGATTTTAATAAATAAATATATTTAAAATTAATAATTTTAATAATGGAGTGTAATAGGAAAAATTTGATTTCACGAAAAATGTAGTTAATTCAAATTAAAAAAAAAACCAAGTAGACACATCTAGTTAATATCAAAAGAATTCTTCTGTCAGTGTAGCAGATCAATTTTCGTAAACGAGACTTCACAAGAGAACATGTACAAATGTTTAAATGTACAAAATTTATGCGAACTTCATGGTTGGATATAACAATTGATTGTAAATTATTTTTATCAAGCGCCACTGTAATGTACTAATGAGTCAAAAGAGCCCTGGCTTATGCGTTCATAAAATCCGGCACTTCGCGACAGGAATACCTCAATTGAGATTCTAGTCTGTCAATGTGAGAAATAATTCTATAATTTTGGAATATGGACGAATGACGGGTTGCTACCTTCTCGTGATAAGCCAATTGCGATACAATATCGGCAAAAGTCACAGCCTCGTTGTCTGGTTGTTTCTCGATACCGCCGATTTTTTCCGAGTCAACATTGTCCTCGATTTTCTTCGGGGTTTGAACGGTTATGAGGGATTCCTCCTGTTTCGTTATAACGGGCGGTGAACGCGATGTGTCGCGATCGGAGTCGCGTTGTTGAGCCAGTTCGAAGTTCAGATCGATCTGCGGTTCCAAAATGGGCATTTTTACGGGACTCGGAGATTTTCTCTTGTCATCGTTAACGGCGATAGCCTTTGCCCCGTTATTGCTTGTGGTGGTGGTGGTGGTGGTGGTGTTGGTGGTGGTGGTGGTGCTGTTGCTACTGCTCACACCATTAGTCTCCTTCGAACGAAATATCTTTGGTATTTTGTAGGATTTTATATTATTGTCGACCTCATCACAAGACTCGGTCTTCTTCGATGTCGTCGTCTCTTCCTTCGTATTATCGACCGAGTTGGCACTTTTTTTTCGCACCGATGCAATCCCCTTGGTTCTCGAATTTTTACGAAAAATTTCATCGTCCAATTTGATTGTTTTATTATTGGTTGCATCTCGACTGGTTGACGAGCTCGACCTTTTCGAGGACTTTGCGACAGTTGATTTTTCACTCGAACGCGCGCGTTCTTTGCTCGACGAACTCTCCGGCAAAGTCTTGAATCTTTTGTCTTCTTTCATTTCCTTCTTCGCCTCAGACGTAACGAACGGAAGTACTGGACAAATTCGGTCTTCCCGTGATACCGTTAATTTCTCCCTTGTCGATGATTCCTCCCTCCTGTCTTGGAAGCCCCCAATTTGTCCATTCGTTGTATTCCGATTATCGGTAAAATTCTCCGATACGACGTAATCGTAAACGGATGTGCCTTGTTTCTTTTCCGCTGCTGTCTTTGGTCTCGGCTTCGTACGCCTGGAAACGAGGCTCTTCGATTTCGTCATCAGGCAACGTTTGAGCGTCTCTTTTGCCGCCAATACCTCCTTAACGAGAGAATCCGAGCAGCAAACGTTTCTCATACTGACTACGATGGACTCTGTGTCATTTTCCTTTGATGTCTTCCTCTCGTTCGAGCGCTCAATGAATTTTTCACAACCGAGATCCGTGGCCGTGCCCTCGTCCTCGTAATTCGCCCGTTCGGACGTGCACACGGGAATAGGCACGTCCAACGAATCAACCGTACTGTTGTCGACGATCTCCAACTCGAGCTCAAATTGCGTCGGTATCGCGTCCTCCGAGTATAACTTTCCCATACTACCGTTTTCCGTGAAAAATTGATTGTTCGTATCAAGCTGACTGTTTTCCAACGACGCCGGCAACAATTCGATCGTCGTTTGACTCTCGTCCGACGAGTCGAGCTTTATCACGGAATTATTCTCGTCCGGGCTCTCCTGTGTTTTTTTCACGGATCTCTTACCTCCTGTTTTCTCCGTTCTTTCGTCACACAACTTGTCGCTCTTTCTCATCGTCTCCTCGGTATCTTGAGCTTTCGGGATAAACGTAAAATCCTGAATTTTCGCAACGGGATCCAGACGTTTCGGGTGATTCGTAAATTCGATGTTTTCCGACTCAAAGCTCTTTCGCCGATTCTTACACGTCGAGATACAAGATTCCTTGATATCGCAATCGGACCTACGTCTCATTTTACCATTGTACATTTTCTCACGAATATCCATCGCGTCCGAAGAGCTGCGATTCCATTTGCGATTTTTGCGTGGCGTCGCGTCGCTGATAATTTCCTTGTCACCTTGGTTCAACGTTGACTCGAGTACCTGTAGCGCGACTTGACCGTTACCGGGCTCCTTCGCCATGCAATCCAAAACCCAGAAACGACGAAGTTTCACTTCCGGTTGCCACTTGGAATCCTTGATAATGGCGTCTCGATCGCTCTTGCTAAGCTCGCACTTGAATTCGGCGCTCGGCGATGCACGTTTTATAATGACTTTCGGTACTTTCTCGGAGAGGCTTGACTCGTTGTTGCTCGTGTCGTTACTGTCCAAGGAATTTCTTCTCTTCTCGCGAGATCGCGAATCTTCTCTCTTCGCCAATGGCTTACCGCTCGATGTAAACTTTCGTTTTTTCAACGCAATTTCCACGGGACTCTCCGAGCGTGGTTTCTTCGCTATATTCGACGATTGAGTGCTTTGCTTTTTTATCGTTAGTTTTGGTATTTTTGCCAGCTTCGCCTCTTCGGACAATTTCTCTCTGCTCCTACTTCGATTACGATGATGATGATGATGATGATGATTTTTCGACGATGCTCTCTCCCTGCTTCTGCTTCGATTGCGACGATGGTGAGTTTTCGAGCCAGACTTTTCCACCAGTGTAAATTTGTACGAACTGGAACTGTTATCCGTGTTCTCGTGCGAAACTCGGGCTTCCTTTTCCGGTGACTGTCGTGACAATTTACCGAGTAGCGGTAATTTTTCATTGGCACTCGGCGAACGACTGCTCGATGATTTGCTTATTTTTTTTATCTTAATTTTTTTATCATCGAGCCTCGACGATTTCGTATTATCCACGATCATTTTGAGCAACTGATTGTCCTCGAGTTTTATCTTCATTTTTGGTATTTTCGACTCGATCGTTTCGCACGTGGCAAGCTTCTTCTCCGCATCCGGGAGAATTTTAGGACTCGAGTTATCATCGAGTTTCTCTCTCTCATCGACGGTAGTCGGTGTACCGGGACGAGATCTTATGTTTCTTATTATCATTTTAGGTATTTTCGGATGTGACGCGTAAGGATCGTTCGTTCGTTTCTTCGTATCCTCGAGCGATCCAATATCGGGATGCTCCTCGATCAATGATTTCTCGATAATTTCATTCGTCCCTGCAACGATATTGATTGCGGACTCGTTCTCGTGCGTAAGATCCGGTGGACTTTTCGACGATGCGTCAACGAGACTCGAGTCACTCTGTATTTGTCCGGAAAAGCTCAAAATCGGAGCTTTTCGTGAATCTTTACTGTGTTCCGAGTCGTTGCTTCTTCTCGAGCAATCGATGCTCGGATCTACGGCGTTCTCGTCGAGCCTCGAGAGAAAAAAGTCTCTACCCGTCGTATCCTCGTTCCCCACGAATGTATGGTCGGTCATCGGTTGACTCGAGAACGTGGAATTTTCGTCATTCGTACGTTCGTAAATATCGCTAAAATCCATCGACTCGTTCGCGAATCTTGTCGAAGTGTCCTCTAACTGGAGAGCCGTGATCCCCGTGGATGGCGCGGTCGACGCTTCCGGAAGCTTGGCGCTCGTTGAAAAATTCGAGCAATTCTCGATAAGATAATCCTTGCAGGATCGATTAAAAGTTTCGGAGCTCACGGTATTCGTGTCGTTAATTTCCTCGGTAACTTTGCTCTCCGTCGTGGCGTACGTCAAAGATTCCTCGCAAACGTTCCTCGACTGTTCCGTTAGCTTAGGAATTTGAAACAATAATCCCGTAAATTCACCGGCGTCGTTCGAGACGCATCGCCGAAACGACAATTCCGACGATTCACTCAATATCTTCGTGGCTCGCTCGTTGTTGCGTTCCTTCTTTTTTCTGCGTCTCTTCCTTGCGCTTGCTTCCTCGAGGTTACAGGGTGCAACAGCGAGGTCGAGACGCTCGACGATTTCGCACGTTTCGTCGATCTCAATGTCGTGAAATTTCACGGGAATGATTTTCTCCGCGAGCAACGTGGGCTCTACAATTTTTTCCTCAATTGCCTCGACGACGTCACGTTTCTCGATCGTCACGTACGATTTTTCTTCAAGATTTTGCCTCGACGATTCTACGATTTCACTCGTAACGTATCTCGTATCGGGTATCGCATCTTTTCCGTCCTCCGATACGGAAAATATCGATTTTGTATTTGCCACTCTGTCGACGAACGAATTCTTCCACTTCAGTATCTTTCTCGATTCTTTGCTAGCCTCGACGTAAGTAGTCGAGGATTCCAGACCGCTGTCCGACAGGGCCGCCATACACTCGAGGTCCCAATTTTGCGCTCGCTTCTCGATGATTCTCGTCGACGGACTTGCCATTATCGTGTTCATCGTTGCCCTCGGGGCTGCCAAATTGTCACGAAAGAATCTCAATGTCGTCTCGCAACTTTCGCTCGCCGCGATGTCGCTCGTACAATCGCCGATAGGACTCTTCACCTTTCTCGCTGTTATTTCAAACTCGTGACCTTGGAATATTTTCTCAACGACGTTGGGCTCGCGCTCGATGTCGATGCACCGATTATTCGGGCTTCTCGATGAAATTTCTGGCGTCTCGTCGCTCCTCGCCGCGCTTGTCAAACCGTACTTAGGCGATTCGGAAATTTTTTCATCCACTCGAACGTCACTCGTCGATCTGGTGTCTGGTATCGGAAATTCTGCTTCCCGATGTTGTTCCGGGTGACATCTCTCTAAGGATTTTTCGAGCCTGTTGACCGAGGCACGAGGCTTGCTCGTACAATCATCTTTCGCTCTGTCCTCGTTACGACATTTTGTCGATTCTACCGGTATTCTCGAGTCCGACGAAACCTTGCGACGATTCTCGTATTTTCTCGATCGTACTTCCGACCTCTCGTTCGTATCATCGAAAAAATCGTGTCTCAATTTCGTGCTCGTTGTTCTTCTATTTTTCGTAAAATCACGCGTTTTCTTCTCCTCCACTTTTCTAACGGATGTCTTGTAATTTTTTGTCCGCGTGGTCGCGTCGCGATAGGAATTTCGCGGCCTCGCGTGATGAATTCTTCTCATGCCGGGCGAACGCTTTTCCCGTTGTCTAGCTTCGATTATCAATGCTCTGTAAGTATAATTACGATTAGGACTGTACGTTATTCTACCATCTTTGGTCGTGTATATAGGAACTGTATTGAGATTTCTCTCCAACGCGTCGGTACTGGCAAAATCGTCGTAGCGGCTCGCCGCGCTCGTATGATTCGTCGAATTCGTCTCGTATCTCCCGTCAGTGCGAAACTTTTCATTCGCGTAACGAGGCCCATCTTGTAGTCTCAATTTTTCCTCGTTGTCGGTGTCGCTGTCGCGATTCGGCGCCACGTCAAAATTGTCAAAGTCCCGAGTCGACGAATTGTCCACCGACGAGTTGTAAGACGGACTTGGCAAACGGCGTGAATCCAAACGTGCGTTAATCTTGTTTCTCGTTGATAATTTCGTCTTCTCGTTGTCCCATTGTGGATCGTTATCTTTGGTCGTTGATATAATTCGAGAATCCTTTATCTCATTATGAAAATCATGAAAATTCGTCTCCGTGCTCGAGGACGTTGAATTTTCTCGTATCAAATGTGCCTCGTTTATGTACAACAACTTGTCGTCCATGGATCTTCGAATTTTACGATTTCTCCGATGCTTTGGTAATCTTTTGACGGAACAATGATCATCATCGTTGATTCGTCTCATTCTCTTGGATTCGAATTCGTCGAATGATTCGGGCATCGAGCTCCGACGTCTTCGACAACGTATTTTCCCCGAACAACCGGCCGTAACGTTGTTTCGTCTCTTTCTCTCCCCCGTCACCTCGTCGGCTATAGCGTTAAATTTTCCCTCTGTATTCTTGTTGATCATTCGAACAACATCGCCGCGTGACAAATTAATCTTTATCTCGATAGCATCCACCCCCTCGACGATCGATTCCTTCTTCTTCGTACCATCGCCGCTTCTCAACTTCTCCGTATCGTTGTGAATTTTCACATTAAAGTTCGCCACTTGGATCTCAACGTTGGAGTCAACGTGATGATGCTTGGTCGGATTATTCTTCGACTCGACGTCGTTTCTCGCGGAATCACGCGAATCAATGGATAATTCTCGCTCATCTCGCGAAACTCGAAACGTTTCGGGCTGATTGCGCGTTTTTTTCGTTTCCTCGGTTGTCTCGTCGATTTCATCATTACCAGAGATACGTTCTCGCTCTGGTATACTCGCTGTTGCCTCCACCTCGTGTCGCTCATCCTTACTGTTATCATCAGCGTTATCCTTTCGCGATGTATCGCAGAAAATCGAGGATACATTCGTATCCTCGACTTTCTCGTGTGATGTTTTCTCCATTCTCGCAATGACTTTCGTCGCTTTCGCAGCCATAGTGAATTTTCTCGCTTCCGATTCGACAACAACGCCCGACGGTGTCTCGTAATCCTTGTCCATACGTCGTACCTGTCCCCAGACATCGTCCTCGCCGTTAGTTTTGTCGATTATCTCGTTGCCGGTAGTGTCGAGCATATCGAGATCGGTAATCGGTAATGTGTCATTCAATATTTTCGTAAGGCAATTACCCTCCATCGGTGATACGGGCATTCTCGGCTCGTCGTCGGACGCAACGTCATCCGGTATTAGTGGCATTATGCACGAATCATCGAGCGACATGTCGCACAATTTTTCAAGATCCTCGGAACGATTGAAATCGTCAACCTCGACATTGTCGCGTGTCATTGACGTCGGATCGACAAGATCGGTGCTCGGATTGTCACGTACGACGTCGTTCGTAACTTCGATATTTCGCGATTTATCGCCACGAGGACTCGTGAGCGATGCCATACCAACGAGAGGATCGTGATAATAATCGTTCGTTTTCTCGCCACCGTCAGCGCAAGCCGACGCGACGTTAGTCTTCGCTCTCGTAGAACGTTTGTCGTACATGCCGTTGTCTCTCGCCTCGTTCTCGAGCTCCTCGACGACGCTCTCGGGACTCGAGTCACAAGTCTCGTTGTACTTTCGATTCTCGTTGCTGGCAACCTCCTCGTCGAAGTCGAAATCGAGCGTTGCGTGTTCCGCGCTAACGGCACTACTGCTCGACACCATTCTCGCGCGATCCAATTGCTCGTATGGCTCGATTTTGATCGGTGAATGGGTAAAACTTATTATCGGGCTGTTCTGTATTATCTCGATGGGATTGGTCGATATTGTGAGATCAGTTACGTGCTCCGTCGATTCCTCGCTGTCCGAGTGTATCGGTGTGTTGAGGGTCGTCGAGATTGGTGTGCATTCGGAAGTTTGAAGATCGGGTAAACTTATGTCGTCGGGATTGTGAGACTCGTCGCTCGTGAAGCTGCTCTGCTTACGCAAACTCGTCGTCGTTGCCGTCGTCGTCGTCGTCGTCGTCGTCGTCGTCGTCGTCGTTGTAGTCGTTGTCGTTTCCGTTGTGTCGTTGCTCTTGGTGTTGCTCGACGAGGAAGCGGTGCTCGTCGAGGAGGCTGCGTCGGCCGAGCAGGGAGTCGTTGCATTGGTCGTCGTTGAGCTCATCTCATCTGTTCTCACTTGCTCCTCGGTATCATCACGTGCAGAGGCGCTCTTCTTATCTACTTCCGGTCTATCCTCGTCGGTAGGAGTCTCGTCTACACGAGTCTCGGACTCGACCGTCGGCACAGACTCTATAATCGACGCCATCACACCCTCCACGATCTCGGCACTATCGATCTTCTCCGATGTCAAACTGTACTCGAGACTTTTCGGGCAAATTTCTTGCTGTTGGAAAAGTACGATTGTCTCGGCACCGTTCACGTTGTTATCGACGATTCCCGTTGAATTCTCGCATATCGATATCGGCTCGAGAACCGCCGACGCCAGATTCCCAAAAACCGTGTGAATCTTTTCAATCTCCGTGCCATCATCGAGATTCTCGACTATATGAATAGTCGGAATATCGTCTATGTCGTCGCCGCTTCTCACGCACTCGATATCCTGAATGTTGTTCAGACTAATCGCCGTACCGTCGATTTCCACCGATTCCTGCTGAGTCTCCTTTTCCGGCGACGACAAAGACGACGACGACGATGACGATAATAATTCCGCGGTTCTCGGACTGGAGGGTTTCTCCAGGCTTCCTTCGTCCCTCGTAGTAGTTGCGACGATTTCTTTGCTTACCCCGTCATCGGTAGCTTCGGCAAGACTCATCGTCGTCTCCGTCTCCGTTGGCGGCGGCTGCGATGGCGGCAGCAGAGGTGATTCTTCGTCCTCGGACTCGTCCCAATTCGCCAAGAACTGTCGCACGTCGAGTTCCGGTTTGTCGGCAAAGTCTTTGGAATTCTTGTACTCCGTGATCGTCGAGTTGTTCAACGGAGATGCCGAAATCTCGCACTTGTCATTTGCATCGTGAACGAATGTCTGTGAATCAAGATTTTCTCGCTCATTCGACTCGTGGGTACGTTGCTCGTATCCACTGTCTTTTTTCTCGTTACGCATGAAATACGCGTTAGGATTTTCATTGCGCAGTGAATCGACGCTTGTATCGCGATTGGCCAATCTCCCGTTGTGCTCGAGGCCAGTGTCGTTGTTGCGATCGACGAAATGGCCCGCGTTATCAAAATTCTCGTTGATCCCGGATACACCGCGATCGTCGTGCGTTTCACGGCCGTTGTTCTCGGCCGCGCTGGGATTCGTCATACTCGGAGGTGGAATGGCGGTTCCGTAAGCACCGGAAGACGGTATGTAGCTTGAATTGATAAGTACGCCATTCTGGTCGAATTGAAGATTGATCGGTGGGATCCCGCCACCGACCGTTGGCACGGCGGTCGAGGGACTCGGAACTTTCGGCGCTTCCTGCACGATGTTCTGATAATCGACCGTTTGCTGCAATCTCAACAATTCACGATACCTCATTACGCACTCCTGATACTTCGGATGAGTCTGATAGCCGGGCATGCGCGTGAACGCGCGCAAATGATTCTCCAACGAGTATCTCTGCATAGCGATTTTTTGATGGTAAACGTGATACTTTTGAAACGAGCCGTGAACGTGCGAGCCCGTGGCTGATTGTGCCATACGATTGGCAACTACGTTTTGATCCTGGCTCGAATAATCCTGTGAATAGTCACGGCCCGGATTGAAGTAAGAATTTTGCAACGCAGGCGATACCGTATTAGCGTTGGTTCTTGACGCGGCGGTCAATAGGCCAGGATTCGCCGGCCCTGGACTGTTCTGATACTGCATCTGTTTGGTATGTTGATACTTTTGTTGAACGATTACGCTCTGTTGTTGCTCGTGATACTTGAGGATATTGGTATTTTTGGCTACGACACCGGTCGTGGGAACGACCGAAGATTGATTGGCTCCACGCCGAGCGTAATCTTTTCCCGTGTATGGACACTTTTGATAATCCGTGGCGGAAAATTGATAATTCTGCATTGAATAATTTTGATGCGTTATACCGTTGCTAGCCGACGAATAATTTCTCGCTACGAGGCTATCCTTTCTCGCGTATTTGCCGTAATCGTTGAACGTTCTCGCGCCACGATGATCACCCGGATAAGTGCCTTGTTCGAGGACGTCCTTGTTTTCGTGACAATCCTTGTGCGCTTTCGTCAAAAATAAACGCGCGTCCATTGGTGCAGGATACGCGCTTGGTTGTCGTATATTATCGCGATAAGACGGAGCGCTCGGATAATGAGCAAATTTGTCCCAGTGCTGATGATACATGCCAGGATCGGGATTGCAGCATGGCGCTTTGCAAGGCGCGTAAGAGTGGCCAGCAGCGACAGCGGCACGTCCAGGCGACGCCGAACCCAACGGCGAACCTTGCGATCCCATGCCGCTCATTACCGTAGCCGTGTTTACCACACCCGGCGCTTGATTGGAGCTCGTCGGCGGCAGCGGCGGCGGCGGCGCGTAACCCATTTGAACGTTTCGATGTGCAACTGCGTCGTCCGTGACAGGCGGCACGGGAATCCCCAACGGCGACAAACCGTCCATCATTGGATTTCTCACGGACGACGTGCCGTAATGAGCAGCCGCCACGCAACTCGCCAAATTCCCACTCATGTGCACACCGCCCACACCTACCGGATAGTTTCTACCCGGTACGTAGGAACCTTCGTTCTGATGCTTCGCGCTCGCACGATGCCTGTCGTTCGTCAAATTCATACCGTCCAGCGCCGGCGAACCCGCGCCGGCGATGTATACACGACCAGTCGCATTTTGTCCCGACGACGAGGCGGACGGGGACGACGACGACGTCGACGACAAAGACGCGGACGTCGCTCTTAACGACTGCGGCGTATTATACTGATGCCAATCCGGCATATTACCCCCGTAGCTCATTTTACATCGTTCGATGCTCCGGCGCTGGCTTCCGCTAATGTCCTCCGTCCTTCTTGCCTCGCGGAATAATTCTCCGTTAACTCGATGGCCCAATTTCGCATCTGCTTTACTCGAGCAGGACGCCAATGCCTGCGCAATTGTAGCTGTGTTAATATTATCCTAATTCTCATAATTATGAAAAAAAAAAAAAAAAAAACATTCCAAATTCAATTACGCGTACAGTCCTCGAACGAATTAAAAAGAAGTTATCGAATTAAAATTAAAGTTCTTAGCCATCGGAACGAGAAAATACAAAAAATGAACATTAATAACTATAAATTTAAAAAGTAGTCCTCGGATCGTTTTGCATTCGGCGCGATCCGTTATTTAATTTTTCATTCTATTGTACGTCAAAAAAAAGAAGTAAAATTCTCATGAATTCTCATTTAGCGTATATCACGAAGTTTCCACGATAAAATGGATCTACGCTTTTTTTTCTGGCATAATGGCAAACTCCGCAACTTTGTATACGAAAAAGGCCTCGAGCCCCTCGGAAGGGACCGACGAAAAGTTTTCTAACGACGGTCGGGTAGAGAGAAGGAAAAAATCGCTTTGAAATAATGGACGGTTAATGGGCCGTTACTGGCGTACGCGTAGAACATGCTCGCTTTTGGATGTAAATAGTGCCGAGCCATTATCAGACTGATAAGGCTACCTAACGCTATATATATGGCGCTCCGAGCACCGATAACAGATTGTATTTCGTGTTAATACGTTTTGAGATGTGTCCAAGAGCGTGCACATTGTTTATCAAGGAGAGATCGAGAAGAAAAAAAAAATTGTCGTCCCATTGTTGTGAAACTAAGAGTTCGCAACTACCGGAGTGTCTCTTAAGCTCTCTGCTGTCTCTTTTTCCGATATCTTTCGGAGTCGTACTCTCCGTTCCTGGATTAGTGTTTTATTTTTTACCTCAATTAAAATGTACGGGGGCGGAAAGTGCTTTCCTCTGTGCAAATCGAGGGCTAAAGAGGGTTAATACGAAAAAAAAAAAAAAACTCCCGAAAAATCGTCACGATCGGGAGCTACGAATGCTCTGCGGCCACGGAACGTTTTTTTTTTCGCTAAGTGCTATGTATACATATATGTGCGTGTGTGTGTGTGTGTGTATGTGTGTGTGTGTACAGGATATTCGGGAACGGAAACAGGAAATTCGAAAGGGAACAATACTCGTCATTGATAATAACGAAAACACACGAGTGCGCGATAGTGAAACTATAAAAAAAAAAAAAAAAAAAAACGAATGTAAATAAATCGTAAAACGAAAGGCAAAGTGTCACGATCAAAACTTTTTTTTTTCCCTTACTTTTGCCACCTTAGCAAAATTCGCGAGATATCGACACCAGAAAAACAGCTTTTTTTTTTTTTTCCTTCTTCACACGGCAATTGTGGCAGCGACGTTATACATCTTACGGAGCAAACGGTCTTTTCGACACTCGCAACGCGTCCGTGAGCTCGCGACCAACTCGACAAGGTTAAGAAAAAAAAAAAAGAAAAACAAAGAATTTTCCTACCATCCTTACAGTCGCGAACGAAAAATATCGTTCGATTGTTAAGAAACAAAAACAAATTTATTCTCACCTGCGCTACGAGTCAATTCACAACACCGACGCCATTTTGGACACGAGTAATTAAAAAAAAAAAAAAAAAGAAGAAAAAAAATCACGCGCCCCCTATTCGGATAGAGCGTGAAGCACACGTACGCACCGTACTCGCTACTAGACACGCCATTATTAATGCTCAGGAAAATGTGTATGCATGCGGGCCTCGTTGCGCCACACATACGGACAAATTGATACTGCGCGGTAGTGACACGCGCACGTGTGTGTGTGTGTGTGTGTGTGTGTGCGTGTTTGCTCAATATATACATTCGGCGCTACACGGCGCGTTATAACGTACGGTAAAAAAGAATAAACACCAACGGTCAGCGTCGAAAAGTCAGGTGTTCCGGAAGTTCGGTAGATTTGAACTTGTCTATTGTTCATGGAATCGCAAGTTGGACACCATAATGGCGCGCGTTGTTGGTTTATACAATCGCGCGCTTCTCGAACGCTTCGAACCGACCTAATTTTACAACTTATTTTCATCGATGAATAAACCTTATTGAAGTAAAATGTGTTTCCGTATTTCGTTGAAGACGCGTTACCTTGTCGCGTATAAAAAAAAAAAAAAAAAACGATTGCGCAACACGCTTTCGCGACAATATGGAGTTTGAAAATTTGACCGCGTTTATTGGTAATACTGTTGCTTGTTCGTGCGGGCACGACACCGCCTGGTATTGTCGCTACGCGAAGTGTCCGGCTTTATTGGTTTCACGCCACGACACTCGTGGCGCTACTTATCTTCTTTTTAATTTCGTTGCGGGTCACCTGGTAAAATTGTGGGAGAGAAAAAATATATCGCAAAGGCTCCTTGCAATCGGAAAACATTTTGAGGTCGCTTCTCCGCTCAATCGATGAAAGCTTCGAAAATATTGCGAAATATCCTCGTAATATATAGGTTGTACGTCTTATCGAGATTTAAAAACTTATGAAGTAATGATGAAAGTGCCGAATACAATGTTTAGCTAATCCTCACTTTTGTATAAGACTATCCATTTCGGCTACCAGTGCGTATACGAATATGCATACACTACTTTAATCTAGTTCTAGTCTGGTCCAATCGCTTCGTGGCGCTAGCGTCGCTAGACACTGCTTCATTTAAATCGCTATATCTCTGAAAGTAGATCAGGGATTCTTAACGTGAGGTCCATGGACCCCCAGGGGGGTCCACAGGGGGTACACGGCATTATTACAGTGTTCGCCAGGGTATTGGGACCTTTAACGATGTTGGGTATTAAAATTAAAAAATATAAAAACCCAAACAAACCCAAACAAACAAAAACCAAAAAAAAAATTAAAAAATATAAAAACCAAAAAGAAATTGAAAAATACAAAAACCCAAAATAAAATTGAAAAATATACAAACCCAAAAATAAATTGAAAAATACAACAAAAAAAAATTGAAAAATACAAAACCAAAACAAAAAATTAAAAAATATAAATACCAAAAAAAAAAGTGAAAAATACAAAAACCCAAAAAAAATTGAAAAATACAAAAACCCAAAATAATATTGAAAAATATAGAAACCCAAAAAAAAAATTAAAAGATACAAAAAAAAAAATTGAAAAATATAGAAACCCAAAAAAAAAATTAAAAAATACAAAAAAAAAAATTGAAAAATACAAAAACCCCCAAAAAATTGGAAAAAATTAAACATGGAGTCAGATATCCGCTACGTCCCCGTTCGTTGACTCCGGGTGCGGCTGAAAGCGGACATTCCTATCGTAATTCAACGAATTGTAATTCGACGAATTTTCCGTAGACGATTATTCCGACAATTTCGGTTTTCCCGTAAACTTTCTGCGTCAGTTTACAATTTCTGACGAAATCGCACTTTGATTTGAAATTTCAATTGAAATAATACATTTTTTCAAAACATTGTTTCGAAAGGGGTCCACAGGAAATGCGAGATGGTCCACAGAGCTCAAAAGGTTAAGAACCCCTGAACTAGATGGTCAAAATTCATGATATTTTTTTTTACCCACTTCGTCATACGTTCCTCTGTAATTGAGAATTTAAAAATAAGAATTTGTAGAAAAGTTTCGAAGTTATTGCGTGAAATGTGAAATTTTCCACTGCTCTCTATAAGAACGCGTGTAATACCATGATCTTTGATTGCCAATATCTCGAAAACGGAACGGTGAATCCTTTTGAAATTTTGCAGGTAATCATTTAATAATGCCCTGAATGAGTTCTGAAAATTTAAAAAGAATCTATAGAAAAACGCCCTGGCGAGACTACTACCTTAATCGTATACCGGATTTGTCTCGAAAAAATACTGCTCCGATCAAGTACAGTGAACTCTCCCTAAGACCGTATTTTAAGTCAATAAAAGAATAAGTGCATAAATGCGTAAAAAAAAAAGAGAAATCCCACCACGCGGTAAGCACTTTCGATTATACAAAAGCGGTAGGAACGAAATATCAACTGCCAAATGCTTCAAAATGTCGTAATTCGAAATGTGTGCCTTGCGGTCGTCGCGCCGGCGCAGAAGAATATTCTTAGGTAATAAGTAGCGCGACGTACGGGTTAAAGGTAGAGAAGAAATCCGGACAAAACGCATAGCGTTTTTATGCACACATACGGAGTAGTTCGAAGTGCCGCCGCCCCGGGCCTGTTCAAAATTTTTCAAGATGGCGGCCGCGCGTATTCACCGCGCAGAATAATTCTCGAACGCTAACACAAATATTAACCTGTTTGCACAAGTGCGCTCACACGACAAATTTGTACGATGAATCTATGCTAACGTTATTCTATAAGGAAGGATATTATTATGGAAGCCAACGAATTGTACAATTTTTCCATATCTCCACTCGTAACGAGCCCGTTCGCTCTGGAATGGTCCCAAGATAATCACATATCGTTAATAACGGAACGAGGTGTTCACGTATTCGTGAGTTTCGCAATAATTATCCTCGTACTGCATCCTTTACATATTCATTGCTGTACAGCGATGAATTTTCCATAAATTTCGAAAAATGCGAATTGCCTGGAAAAAAAAAAAAACATTCCCACGCTTGTCCTTCTGCCAGGAGCTAGTGCCGCATCCGTCGTGCGTACAACCGACTCTAAGATTTTGGAGAACGTTCATCTATCCCACGGACCATGTGCCGGCCGAAGCGTACGCCAAATTCGTCAACGAAGCGCTGTGGAAAATGAAACGGGAGGATATCCACCAGCTACTCCTCCAGGAAGCAGTGACGCCAAATATAGAGGAGAAAACTTGCCTCAATCCCAGAATAACCAAAGTAGCTTGGTCGCCCGCCGGCTTGGCCGAACCGTTCAACTGTTTGGCGACGATACTCACGTCCGCCGGGGCTATAGAAATTTTGTACAAATTAGGCAACAAGTGGCTGTCCGTGTGGAATTTGACGCAAAGGCGCGCCGACACGGTTAACGAAGAGAGCAAAATCGATCCTGCCTGCGTTACGGAAAGTTCTTTCGACAAAAGAACGTGGCCGGAGCATGTGAAACGATTGTTGGGCAGCGCGATCGTTTGGAGTCCCTTATTTGGAGACGACAAGCCTTTTGCCTATCTCGCCGCGGCGTTCCGTAGCTCCGAACTCGTAGTAGCGCGAGTAGAACGTACCGTCGATATTTCCAACCTCGAAGAATCCAAAATTGTTCACGAACATAGTTTGGGCGAGTCGTCCAGAATAAACCAACTGCTGTGGATCGCTCTTCCGGATGGAAAGAGGCACGTCGTAGCGATCGGTTATCTCGACGGTAGAATTCACGGCCTTCGAGTCACCGAAAACAATGGTAAACTCGAAGATGGAAGATTGTTGAGATACGAGAATCATGCCGATCGCGCACACCCCGGCTCACTCAGATCCATCGCACGGGAGAATGGAAATCACGTGATTCTCGTGACCAAGCGATCGTACCTCGTCGTCCTGAATCTCGATTCGAACGGGGAGTGCGCGAGAACGAGATACCTGAAGGTCGACGGATTTTCCATAACTGGTAAAAATTTATACGACGGAGTATTTTACTTTTGAGCAGGTTCGGGCGTTTTAACGATGAACTTTCAACGATACCGATTTTAGGAATGGATACGTTTTATAAAAGTTCAACTTCATGTTGGGCGAGTTTCGCTGTGTTTTGATGATAAAAAAATATTATGATGTCGACAATTCGACGCAGTTTCGTATGAAAAATCATGAATTTAGCTAACTCAGGGCACACCCGAGCAGACGGTGGACAAAAATACGTGAATTTTGGTAATTATTATCTCAAAAACTATCCAGTTTTATCCGTTTGTTTTATTCGAATGTATAAATATTGAGGAAGATTGTTATAAATATATATTGACTGGGAGCGCTGTTATTGTGGCGAGCGTAAAATATGTTTGGTGGTGTCACCCTGATTACATGCAGGCGGTCGATCCAAAATAAAAATTGCTAAAAGGTTTTTAAAATGTAATGTATAAAGCCCTGCGCATTGTAGGATTTTTTCTTTTTATTAAGCACGAAAGGTGGGAAGTGTAGTTTGAAAAATGACTGTAAATTTTAGTTAGGCGCTGTTTTGTGAATTTTTTTTTCGAATAATCCTACGATGCAAAGGCCTCGAAGACTTTCGCAAACTGGCACATTGCCACTCCCAGTCAATATATATCTATAACAATTTTCGTCAATATACCTCAATATTTATACTTTCGAATAAAACAAAACTTGGATGATAATAATTTTGTAATTTTAAATATAAAGTTAAAATTTCAAGTGAATCGGTTGAAATTTGAGTTATGAGTCCGGCCGACTTGAAAAGTGTAATTTTGAGATAAACGCGTTTAAAGTTAGTAGAAAGTCACGACATGCATCAAGAGGGATTGCGCTAGAATTCGAAAATCGAGTACTTAGAGATTTTTCACACCCATAATCTTTTCGAATACAATTTTATGGGTACCAAGGTATATTTTTAACAAAAAAAAAATCGATTTTTGAAAAATCCTAGAGTGGCCTAAGACCTTAAATGGATAGAAGATGAACGCGTCATCCGATCAAAAAAATTCTATGTTACATCCTAGATAATATTACAAAGAATATGTCTTATAGATTTCATCAAATTCGGTTGAGTAGATCGCGACATATTTTTAGTCCACCGGTTTGCGAAAAGTAGTTTTGAGAAAAAAAAACGCAAAAGAAAAAAAGTACCGCGTCAGCGTCTTGGATTCGAATGACTTTTTTTTTCTATTACCTCCAATCTGCAATATTAAAAGTATAAATAATATATGTAGCCGAAATATCGATTTTTTTGTTAACCTCAAGGTGGTGTAATCCCTTAAATTGTTAATCTCGAAGATCTTGATTATCGCACTCTAGAAACTACAATCAAAAATTAGTTTTTGTATGCCCTTAATTTTTTAATATCAAGCATTATTGCCAAGATCCCATGTACTCGATACGAAAAGATCTTCCGAAACGAAAAAGATAATGATTCGCAGGTCTGACGATAGTGAGGAAGGACAGGGTGATGTTGACTACGCAGAACTGTCGTATTTACATCGCGACTGTTGAGGACGAGAGGGATTTGACGTGCGAGCGATTGAGCCATGATCTGAAAACGCGAAAGGTGCAGTATCTCGGTACAGCTGGTTCTCCGAATGCTAGCATTTTGCTGAACGTCACGAGCCCCGACAGTATATACGATCATTTGATAAATCGAGAGCCGAGTGTGCTTCAGGTATTCGCACTGACGGATGACTTGTGGAATCCTTGGTGTATAATAAGCGAGAAAGTTCGATCGAATCGTCCACTCCGCGAGTATTGGGACTGCTTAGAGACACTGAGACTGATGGCCGCAAAGAGTCCCGAGCCGAGCAAACTATTGCCCGAAATCCCGACGAGCTTGGATTGTCTGTCGATTCACGAATTACGAACAGTCTTCTGGTTAACGTTGATATCGCAAATTCACAAGAAGAAACAATTTCCAAGCGTAACTGGGAAAATGCTCGATCATACATCCGAGGCGCAGTCATTGATATTTTTGATCTCAGGCTGCGAGCATCTCGCCCATCTAGCGCGTAAAACCATTCTAACGGAGGAGGAAAAACGTAGCGCCAGTTTTTTACGAATGTACATGGAAATTTGTCTCGCCGGTGAGGACGACGATGATAGTGACGCGAGTCCAATAACTCGCAAGATAAGCGCTACTTTTCGCGAGAGTTCACACGTCGCGACGATCGAGACCGAAGCTTGCAACTTGTGCGGCGAAGTATTGAGCGAATTGCCATGGACGATAGACACGTGTCCTCTGGGACACAAATTGCCGAGATGCTCGTTGAGCCTACTGCAAATAACGACAATACGATATCGCTCGTGTCCAATTTGCGAGAGGCTCTTTCATCCCTCGTTGGATCACGAGTACGAGGTGATTCGTTGCTTGTACTGCGACGTACCGGCCGCGTACGATCCACGTGTACCATCGAACGATCGCGACGATTCGAAAAAGAAATGGAAAAATTTGTCGCAACGTCCCGAAGCGTACAATGAACCGGAAAATTCGCGAATTTCCCACGATCCGGATAATCCGAATGGCGTCTCGTTAGCAAGTGAAAAAAACAAACGTCGTTGTCTCATTAATCCTGAGACGTTCGCCGTGATCGTTAACGGTGATGCCAACGGCCATTCTCTCATAACGGAAACGTGGCAAAAGTTTTGATCTCGTCGCGATGATCGATCCTGTGATTGCTCGTTCGCGGTGTCGAGAAACTTTGACGTATACGTAAAGTGCTCGATTCATAGGCAAATATATATATATATATTTCGTACGAAAAGACAATGAGCATTGGAAATTCAGTTAATCCTCGGGATCACTGTACACGTATATGTAGGGATGACGTTCAATCGTTTCAATGTCTTTCTCGAGCAGCAACAGATCCTTCTCCATCCGTGATTTTCTCTTCGCTTTTGGTGGAGTATCCGTCATGAAGGGTAAGCACTGAAATTCCTTCATCATTTCGTCCCATTTCTTCTTCATACCCTAAATCATGAAAATATTAATACGATCAATTGATGCTTTCAGGATTGACAGATATGGATAAATTAATTTTCCATTAAGGCCTTATATACGCGAAAAATTTCAACATTTTTTAATTATTTTTCTTTCCATTAGCCTGAACGGTTAGGAATATTTTAAGCTTTACAGAATTGAAAAATTCCAAAAAATTGTTAAAGTTACAGCATTTAGAGCGTAATAATAGATACCGCGCGGCGCGCCCGACCGCCAACTTCAAAGCCGTTTTTCCACGATTCACTTTTTTGAACCTTGTGAAAGTTCGAACTCTTGAACGAAGGTTCAGATCGCTTTGAAATTTTTACAACATATTCTTAGTATCATCACCTATCGTGTGAACCACAGAAACAAACATTTCAATGACACAAAAAAAATATAAAAAATAAAATACCGACAGAAAATTGAGTAAAAAAATGTTAAGTTTCGAATTTTTATTATAATAACTTTTTTTTAAATAATATTGTTGGTTCACACTGAAGATACATTCATTATGCAATTATAATTATGTTCATTTTTTTTTTCAGACACCCACATCGATGCCGAGAACTTTCACCATCAACGCGCGCGCAAAAAAAAATACATTGCTTTATTATGTTATATCTCCGCCATTTGTTAATATTTCTGATTTTTTTTTACATATACTCAACTATGTGCATAAATGATCTGTAAAAAAAATGTCAATATATGCGTCATTTTTTTTTAACCGCGTCTAGAAAAGTACCTTCGAAAATCGGCGAAATCGCGTATATAAGGCCTTAATTGATAGTGCTATATAAGCCGATAAGAAATGTTCTATTACATTTTTTTTCAAAACTAATATTTAGCAAGTAAATGACCAATATGCAATAGGTTTGTATGGAGCGACACCTATAATGCTGTGTATAATTGATATTACGAGCGATACACCTTCGGCACGACTAAGGTACATTATCTGGCTATTCATCTCTCATATGACACTATGGACAGATACATACACCCGCAACCTTGCCCGATAAATGCGCCAGAAAATTGGTACTTTTTATAGTACCCCGAAATGAATTAAAAATATTATTTTATGTAAAGGAGTGTAAGGAGGAAATGGAGGCCTGTTTCGAAAGAAAATTTGAAAAAATATAATTGAAACAAAAAACATGTCAATTAAAAAATAAATCCTATGTCACTTTTTTCACAGTTTCGATCCACTGTGCGTCGATTCGAAATGTTGCAAGGAACCGTTTGGAAAAGTTAATTGACTTACGTAAAGTAGTTCGGCTCGTTCGTCCTCCGTAACGTAACGGCAAAGAGGCTGTTGATACTCCGCAGAGACGCTCCTCGCACTTGATGTTCGTTCATTCTCATCGCTCTTCGTGGAGCCAACTTGCGAACTACGATGTTCCCCCGTTACTTCTTCGTCATCCGATGTTGTCGAAGTTTCGTCCGATGATTCTGCCTTCGTCCCGTTTGATTCTTTCTGGCTCTGGGAAATCGAGGAATTCGTCGAGCCCTCGCGCTCGGGTTCGATTCCGTCTGACTCATCATTTTTCTTTTCATCCTTCGTTTGTGCGATCGAGGTGTCCTGGTCTCTCGTCACATCTTGTTTATTTGTCCCCTTTTTCAGCTTATCGTGCTTCACTGCCGGTTTTCTCTGGGCCGAAACGGCGACTCCGCGTCTAGGTGATTTTTCGTGCTTTTCTTTGCCTCTCGCTCTATTCTTCCTCTCGTCCAATGGTCCTCGTGCGATTGCGCGTCCGGGCGATGCTTCGTGCTTCTCTTTGCCTCTCGCTCGATTTTTCCTCTCCTCCATTAGACCTCGTCTGGGCGACGCTTCGTGCTTTTTGCTTCTCTTCAATTTGGTGTTATCTGCTTTGGCCAGCCTTTCCGGACTGGCCGGGGCTCTCGGCTTTGTGTGACGCTTGCTCGAAGGAGGTACTTTGCCTGGTACTTGTCCATAACTCTGTAGCAAGCACGAAAAATTACTCAGTATTGGTAGATTAAGGTAGCGTCCCGTCAAACATTGAAAAAAAAAACGCTTTTCCTTTATCTTTTCGTTCTACAACGTCTCAAGAAATATCGCATCCAAATTTAATGTCGAAATTCCGAAATGTTTAGATTTTAGAGACACGTTGCATCGAGTGAACATTATCAACGCGATATCGCCAAAAAAGATTTTATAAACGTTTTCCTCGAAGATACGTTTTTTTTCTTCGTCAAATGGTTTATACTGCTGCAATTATTAACCAGTTTAAGAAGATTGGAACGTTCCAAATGAGTCAAATGATGGTTTATGAGTTTTTTTCTTCAATAAACCTAAAAAAAATTCATGCGAGATATAGATTTATTCTGTGGGTACTAAGTTTTCATAAAATATATAATTAATGCAGAAAATTATGTATTTTTATACTTTGATTACGTGAAAAAAAAATGATCACAATAATTCCCAAAATGCACCTATTTTTTCCGCCATCTACTCGGATGTGTACATGTTTAGCCTTAAAAGTAGCTAATTTAATGATAAATTAACACTCAGAAATGTTATTTTTTCCACTTTTAATAACAATTGAAGTGAAATTCGACGATATTGGCGTGTGCTTGATTGAGGTTTTGTCAGTGGCTGTACATCTGTTTCAACTGTCCAACAAAAAAAAACTTCCCAATTTTTAAATTTTATTAATACGTTCAGATCATATTATCAATAATTACCTAAAAAATCAATATATATTGAGTTTTCCAATGATTGCTATTGATTCATCGTTAAAAAAGGCGATACTCCTCATTACTTTAATTTCTCAACAATTCGGCCATTAAATGATTTTTTTTTTCATTGTAAAGATTATGTGCGGTTTTTAAAGCAAAATATTTTTTTTCAACAATTAACAACAGTTAAATTCGTATGTTTATAAATACTAAATTATTCAGTGAAAAATTCTAAAATAATTCAGGTATTCTATCAAAAACTATTTCAACCTTAAATTTTCAAGAATTTTGGCAATTTTTTAATATCTATCCAGTAATACCTTGAAAAAAAAAACATTCTCCACTTTCTTCCGCGTCGTAAACGCTACAGCGAGTGCTACAATTGTCAATAACCATTGGTTTTTTTTTTTACAAACAAATATAGGAGCCGGAAAGAGCTTTTTTCAAAATTCAATGTTCAAACTCGCCGAAAAATTTACGTAACTGCTTTTGAGACTCGATTGTAGTCTACTCATTCATTGACAATAATCTTTTTCGATTTTCTATGCCGGACAATCCCTCGAAGAGTTACGATCTCAACGATGGACTTGTTGGTGCGACGCTACAAGCGCTCCTATTTCCGATATCTCCATAAAAAAAGGAGTATTTCCATCGGATGGTTTTTCCTCAATATCCAGTACAAAATTCCAGAAAAAATAACTCCGAAAAAGCGACTACTTTTCGATCGTTTTGACCGAAAGGTCCTCCTGAGACGACAACTCGAGGAAATTGAAAAATTCACCTTTTTGTTTCGATAATAAGGAAACATTCCGCTGAGCATGAGAGGATACGCATGGCCGTGCCTGTCGTCGACGCAATACATTCTCGCCTTGCTCGGCCTCAATTTTTTGGCCTCTTCGACATTCAGCTTAGTAAAGTCCGCTCTGTCTCTGGACAATTGTTTTTTGAGCTCCGACGCTTTAACCGGCTTCCATTCGGGCAATTTTCGCTGATAGTCGGGACGACGATAGTGGCGGTGATGGACCTCAGGCTTCTTCGGAACTGAAACGCTCCGTTTCTTGCGATATTGATCCGGCGCGTCGAGCACAACGCTCGGAACTCCAAAAGTCTTGTGAGCACTTTTGCCACGCTTCGACGCCTTTATTACTTTATCACGATACTTCGAGACGTATCTGCGAAAGGAAAAAATCCGTTTAGACAGGATGTGCGTCGCTGAATGAAAACTTTTGTTATGAAGTACCTTGGCTCGGGGGTGTATTCCTCTGGTGGTTTTGCGATCAAATTGGCAACGTTATCGGGCGACGCAGCCCTCATGGCTCGTAAAATCCAATAAATCCAACGCGCGTATCTCGTCAGAGACAAATTTTCACGCCATATTTACAACGTTTGTCGAAGAAAGCGAGAAATTGTGGCAAAGCGTTTGGTCGATGTGTAGAAAATTGATTGCCGTTGCCATGAGCAACGCCAAGAATATAACCTCGAAATTTTTGACTGCGAGATTCGAAATGTGACATTTCCACACCCGTGCGTAATTAATTCAAGGCGGGGAGAAAAATCACGCGAAAATCTCGATTTTTCTCGAAACATTGCGATAATCAATAATCCGAAAGAAATATTCTCGCGAGAGCGTTCCTCGAAAAATGTACAACAAATGAAGACAGGACAGTGGGCAGTTTGGAGGTTATGTCGCGAAATTCTTTGCGAACATAACCTTGAACTTAATCGCATTGTTGACAAACATACACGACCTTGATGCGCGATAGTAAACAAAGGTATGTACCGCGGCGGGATTCCTCAATATAATCGGCCACATTCTTCATTATCGTAATAAAATCGTTACTCCCAACGATTGGCCGAAGAGATTTTTTTGTTATCAGAACCGTTTATACGCATAAACGATTATCGTCTCGTCGATGGACACGTTCGTTTCAAACAATTGACGAGCCGCATCAGTGCGAAAAAATGCTTTCGACACCGAAATCACGAGGCGAACTATTTTTGGCCTCGTCCCTTCGCGATGGCCTCGAGGACAACGATATACGGTGCGTCTTCAATTTTTTTCCTTTGCTTCGAACAATTTTTTCGATCGATGCATTCATTTATAATAATCGTAGTATTTGTTATTCCAGGTATACTTCTTAAGGGTCTTTACACAGAAAATCCTCCCCCACATATACGTTTGCACTTACAAAATTTCCTTATATCTAAACTTATACTCTACTGTCGTTTTGCCTTTCGTTCACTCTCGCATTTGTTTTCTCGTTCACACTTTTTCCTATTTCTCATCTAAAATTTGTTCAGTTAGTTTCTCGGTCAGAATTTTTCCTATTAGTTTCTCGTTGACAATTTTTCCCATTAGTTTGTTGTTCACAATTTTTCCAATTAGTTTCCCATTCACAATTTTTTTGGTTTCTCATTCACAATTTTTCCAATTAGTTTCTCGTTTACAATTTTTCCCATTAGTTTCTCGTTCACAATTTTTTCAGTTTCTCATTCACAATTTTTCCAATTAGTTTCTCATTCACAATTTTTCCTATTAGTTTCTCGTTCACAATTTTTCCTATTAGTTTTTCATTTACAATTTTTCCCATTAGTTTCTCGTTTACAACTTTTCCCATTAGTTTCTCGTTCACAATTTTTTCAGTTTCTTATTCACAATTTTTCCTATTAGTTTCTCACTCACAATTTTTCCTATTAGTTTCTCGTTCACAATTTTTCCGATTAGTTTCTCGTTTACAATTTTTCCCATTAGTTTCCCGTTCACAATTTTTCCAATTAGATTCTCGTTCACAATTTTTCCAATTAGTTTCTCGTTTACAATTTTTCCCACTAGTTTCTTGTTCACAATTTTTTCAGTTTCTTATTCACAATTGTTCCAATTAGTTTTTCACTCACAATTTTTCCAATTAGTTTCTCATTCACAATTTTTCCAATTAGTTTCTCGTTCACAATTTTTCCAATTAGTTTCTTGTTCACAATTTTTCCCATTAGTTTCTCGTTCACAATTTTTTCAGTTTCTCATTCACAATTTTTCCAATTAGTTTCTCATTCACAATTTTTCCAATTAGTTTCTCGCTCACAATTTTTCCAATTAGTTTCTCGGTCACAATTTTTCCAATTAGTTTCTCATTCACAATTTTTCCAATTAGTTTCTCGTTCACAATTTTTTCGATTAGTTTCTCGTTCACAATTTTTCCAATTAGTTTCTCGTTCACAATTTTTTCGATTAGTTTCTCGAAATGCTTTATATACATGCATAGTTCAGTCACAGGCTCCTTTTTTAGCACCATTTGTAGATTTCTGCCAATTTGCTCTCGCCTTCTTTATCTCCTATCCATTTTTACAAATTTTCAACACTTTATTATTCAATTTTATCCTCTGTTTTCTCGCATATACATATATGCGCTTTCTGCTTCTTTACAAACCCCGTACTATAATAATCCGTCGATATGAAACTCGAAAATACAGCGAAGACAATGTGTCTCAGCTTTATTCGTCGATAAGCTCTAACGCACTTTCTTAGTGTCGATATTTAATTTCATGAGGTTTTCCCTTACACGTGTATTCGTACGATTTTCGTAGACAAGTGGAGACTCTGTTGTCCGTCAAAGATGCCGATCCGAACGTCCTTATTCCGAGCCACGGCATATCACCGTTCCACCTGGTAATCGGAAACGAATCTGAACAATTCGCGGAACAAGTGAGCAAGTTGTTTCTCCGTCACGGCGGCGATCCAAACGTGAGATCCGTCGATGGTATGACGCCGGTACACGTCGCAGCGGCGTGGGGAAGAATCGGCGTGTTGGAATTGTTACTGGCCAACGGTGGCGATCCTCTCTGTCTGGACGACGAGGCTCGTAGTCCGTTTCATTACGCCTTCGACGGACAATATTACGACGCAGTGGCGACTCTTGGAAAATATTGCGGCGCTAGCCAGAGCGACGAGGAAGAAGAACCAAAGTACAAATTGACTTTCGGTAATTCACGAATACCCTTATCGATTCTTCCTTCTCTCTTACTAATTTCGATTAAACCAAAATATTCTTTTTCTTGGTCGTACAGACAAAATCTTCGTGAACAAGGGAAACGTCGTAGCCGAGTACGTGCCGGCTGACGCTTCTTGCGTCGTATTTACGAAACCGGAAACAACCGAAGAGACCGATCGCGACGAGGGACCCGAAGACGAATATTCGTGGTTGAAGAAAAAAACGCCGATTTCCAAGGCAAACGAAAACGTCACGCCATGGCAGAGCGAAAACGTGACTGTTCGACGTTACAAGAAACGTCAATCACCGTCAAAACTAGCGGACATTGTGGCGTGCGAACGAAGCGTCGAAGAAGAGAAGCTTCTCGTCGGTCAGATCATTCGTAGACTGTCCAATACGCTATCGAGCGACTCGACATCCGTCGGCGACGACACCACGATCATCAAGCAAGAGATCACGAACGCGAGAACGAGAAATCCAACGATCGGAAGTAGAGCTCAGCCTCGCGGTCTTCCTCCGGCTATCGAACGTCAGGATTTAGTCGTATCGAAAATGACGCCCCGACGAGAACTCGACAACGACACGTCGATCATCAGCAAATCACCCAATTGCCGAATATCAACGTTCAACGAAAAAACGCCAAAGAGCAAAATTTTGTCGTCACTGAGCGCGAGCGGTGCCCGAAAGAAATACACCGTTGAGAAAACACCGCCGAGAAAATTGACGAAACCACCGGAAGTTCGTGTCAAGAGCGCAAGCTCAACTCCGAAGAAGAATCGCTACAGCGGTCGTCTTTACGAACCATCGACGATCGAGCGAAAGAAAAACGAAAAGTTACGCACGCTTCTTGCAAACGAACGACCGAGAAACGTCCCGAAATTATCCGACAAAATTATTCGCGAAAGAGAGAAGAAAAACGTGGAATATTCGCCGGATACGATAATAAGGAAAAAGCCCGGGGTAAAGTACGCGGTTAAAAATATTGCCGTCAGACTCGACGAACGTATGTACGATGAAAATCCTGAGAGCGATTGTGATTTTCGGCCAATGCGCGACACTGACGAAACGAGTCGAGAGACGCGACTTCACAACGATATTAAAATCGAACCTGAAGAACACGGGAATAACGCGTTCATCCAAGATGAAGAAACAAAGTCCATGAAATTTTCCGATAACGAAAACGACGAGGAGAAAAAGTACGGCGAGTCTTTCGAAAGTCCGCGCTCGTCTCTCACCCAACAAATGAATTCAACAAGCTTTAACCACACCGCGGACGACGAGGAGGCAAAAATTTTCTTGGAAATTGAGGAAGCGTTTGATAAGAGATGCGGCACTCCACCAGCCTCGGTCTCTATGCTCGAAGTCGACGAGAATCTCGAGAAGAAAGCCAAGATCTTTCATTCGGATTACAGCAGCGGCGAATCAAGCTCATTCTGCGAATTTCACGAAGCCGATCCGGGAACGATGAGTCTATGGTAAACTATTTGAGCGCGTTCAATATTCGAAATTTCAACTTAAATTTTACACAATACAGCTTTGGTAGAGAAGGAAAATCTTTTTTTAACGAAATTTTGATTGGATCCTTGAATTGTAGTTTTTTTTTTTTTTTAATACTAGCAATTCGACAATTCCAGGTCACGTGCCGAGTCGTTCGTAAGCGTAGACGAGGAATACACCTACGAGGATAAAGAGGAGGGCATCGCCTTCACTGAACGGCATCTCCGCGTTATACCCTCAAGGTGAGAATTTCTCGGTAACGTAACTCCAAGTACACGTAAACGTACAGATGAAAGAAAATGTATTTATTTACTAGATTTCTCTTACAGTTTCGCTGTCAAAGTCGATTTTCGATTTAAAAAAACGGAGCTATAGCTATTGAAAAAGGAGTCGATTTTTTGCTACATTTCATTCACTCACTGAAATGGCCCTTATCAAGGCCAACGAAACGATTGAAATGGACCTTATCAGCGCCTTAAAAAAAAACAGTATATGGTACATAATATAGAGAAATTTCAAATCCCTAACTAGATTAGTTTTTGAGATAGATCCCGTAACAAAAATGGTCTGAAACTGACAACTTTGACGGTCCGCCATTTCTTTATTTTTGAAGATAAAAAAAATAAATATATTTGTTCTCTACTCAATGAGCTTTAGACAATGGCAGTGTTGGGCATTAATCAATTAAATGTTCAATCAGTTCATTAATCGACTAAAAAAATAATTGCAATTAATTTAATTGCAATTAACTATTAATTGCATGTTGCAATTAATTTATTTGGATTAATCTATGTTAATTGCAACACGCAATTAAAACAATTGCAATTAACTGATTTAATTGTTCTATGAAACAATCAAAACTAACAATTAACTTAATTAACTTTAAAGATATCAGATACGACGTGTTTGTTTGGGTTTTGTAGGCTTACGCAGCGCCCTATACAATAATCAGTTTTAATTAGTTTTTGGTCAAATACACCAAAAAGATTAAAAATTGATAAGTTCCTAATAGTTAATCGTGAGTTTTCACAATTACAATTAATTGTTAATTGTTATAGTCGTGATTAACAATTAATTGTTAATTGTTATAATCATTATTAACAATTAATTGTTAATTGTTATAGTCGTGATCAGCAATTGATTGTTAATTGTTATAGTCGTGATTAACAATTAATTGTTAATTCTTATAGTCGTGGTCAACAATTAATTGTTAATTGTTATAGTCGTGATTAACAATTAATTGTTAATTGTTATAGTCGTGATCAACAATTGTTAATTGGTATAGTCGTGATCAACAATTGTTAATTGTTATAGTCATGATTAACAATTAATTAATTGTTAACCTTCAGTTACTCGAGCAATTAAATTTTGCCCAATACTGAACAATGACACCCCACGTCCAAGGGTGAGAATTTTTTTTTTCGTCTCCTTTTTCATGTATGGGACAATCCATGAAAAATAATTTAATTGAATTTCTAACTCACTATTTTCACTAAATTCACAACATTCTACAGAAAATATTCAAATTCAAGGACTGTAACTCATTCCGTTTACGAGTTAGAGACCCGTGACATACGGACGGACAGACGGACAGACAGCGGAGCGACAGGAATAGGGCTCCGTTTTGGCCTTTGGGCACTAAACTCTAAAAATCCTAAAATATGCGTTTTATTTGTTTTTAAGAATATTTAAACCACGCTTCAGGTTGATATACGCAAGGAATAAAATTTTCCATGTAAAATTTTACACCCCATTTCACCCGCTTGAGAGTTGATTTTCGAAAAATTCTTTCCTAATGCATCTCTACACCTTCGAGAGAAAATATCCAAATTTCATGTTTCTATCTTCAGCGGTTTAGGCTGTGCATTGTCCATGCCAGTAAGTCAGTTAGTCATGAAAATCTTTTATACGTATAGATTTGTAAAATCGATACGAAAGTCCCTAAAGCTTGCGCGCATGAAATATCCCGCCAACCGATAAGATAAGTCACGGCAAGGAGTGACCTTCGATACTCATAATCAAACAATTAGCGCTGTATCGTAAAGCGTGAGTCATGAATTTTTCTCCGCGTACTGTAGCGTAAAGTTCATGCGCGGAAAAAAAGAGCACTACAATTCATAATTAGCCTACGATGAATAAGAGATAATTGTGACAAGTTAGCTTCGTAATTGCGTGATTCTTTTTTCAGTCTCTACGAAGACATGGATCGAGCGAGAGAGGACAATTCTTGGATCGATCGTTTGGGTAAATGTTACTTTTCGTTTGTACGTTAAACTTTTCTCTCCCGTCGATTCTAACACAAGCAACAAGAGAAAAAAAATCCTCCGCAGGTGAACTGTCGCTCGAGCCGAGTGAACGTTCCGTCCCGTTGTCACCGTCGCCGAGTGTGATAGCGAGATCGGCGGCTCTCTACGACGACGCGTTACTGCGCGAGAGATTGACAGCTCTCGGCGAGGCACCCGGACCAATAACGAAAACAACGTTCAACGTGTACCTGAAACGTTTGTGGCGACTGGAGCGTGGAAGGAAGGTGCAAGAGAAGAGCGCTAAATCCGCATCACCGAGGAAATTACGAATAACGGAGGCACAAGTTTCAGGATGTTCGAGCAACACTCACGTGCCTAAGTATTTATTGACGACCGATTGGACGGAGCGAGAAGCTTATTACAGAAAACTCGAGGATGACGCGTTCAAGGAATACTCGGTGACAAATCCGAAGAGAAAATATCGAGGCGGTGTTTCGAAAACTTCGTTCTGTTATTTGTTGCTTGATCCACGAGTGACGAAGGATTTGCCACGTTGCGGTATACACTTGACGCACGACGAGCGATGGAGAATATTTCTCGATGCTGTGTTTTACGTTGGCAAGGGAAAAGCCGCGAGGCCGGCGGCTCATCTTTACGATGCTTTTGGTATTTGGAGTAAAAGTGGCGGTATTGCCGATGGTGCGAGCCGTAAAATTCGCCGTATACTTGATATATGGCAAGCGGGTCAAGGAGTTGTTTGTCTACACGTTTTTTCGCACACTATGACCGAGGAGGCTTGCAGTCGCGAGGCTTCGATAATCGAGGCACTCGGTACAATTCATCTTACAAATTGCGTACACGGCACTTATTACGGTTACGCCACGACTATGTGCACCGAGGAGAAACGTTCACTTGGCAAATATCTCCTTTACAAGTCAATGGAAATTTTCATGCACGAAGGCGAGAGACAACTATTTCCGCGAAATGTTGCCCTGTAGCGCTTTTCTTGTCTTTCTTCCTTCGCGGATCTCGTTTTGATCCTTTGAGATCGAAGAGACGAGCGTGCGTCAAGCGCGTACGCGATTAGACGAAAATATTACTTCAGAAAAATACCAAAAAAAATTCGGTGAAAAACTGCTGTGAGGACTTTAAAGAATTTTTTTTAAATTTTATTTAATATGAAAAAGTTTAAATTTGCCCAGTTCCTCAAATCGTATGCAATAGAATTTTTGAACGACTGCTTTCGATATAACAATGCCAGCTCGTAGTCTTTCCAAAGCGTTCCGTAATTTCGATTCAGAACACTGTAGAAGTACCGAAGATTTTTTTTTTCTTTTAACATTGATTTTTACTAAAATGACACTTGCGTTTTGAAAAGTAAAAAAAAAACGTATATGTAGAAATGTTTATTGCAGAATGATTTTTTTAAATAATTCGCATTAATCGGTATTTCTTTGTTTTTTTTTAAATCCACATCAAGACTTCGATATTTTGCTCCAGGTTAAATCCTAAAAATCGAAAAAAAAAAGTAACCGTGCCTATAGACAATTCTGCTGGCATTCTTTATTGAAAAAAATCCTCGAAACATTTTCCATATACGTTTTTGCATCCTTGAGGAATTAATTGCACATTATCAATAAATTCAATTGAAAAGAAATTAACGTTACAATCCAAATATCAGTTGCCAATCGAACATTGTCATGTTCGCTTGGCCCTTAAGTCGCAATGAAAATTCGTATGAAGTATTCGTTCGAATTACTTTTAGAATCTGAAATTTTGGGACAAAAAGATTCTTCAATCTCGACGTTTTGTCCACGAGTTCGCTCGTTTGGGCTTTGGCTTGTCGACGATTTACCGGCGTGAAAGTAAAGAAGTTTAGTGAGACTCCAGCATTGTGCCATACAAGCTACGTATCAAGACGAGTCTGTGATAATATACTAGAAGATGATATATTTATATGTATAAAAATTGGAGTATCGGATTGTGAGAACGATATTTATTGAAAGTACGATCGGATCGACTTATTCGCAAATGTACATAACGTAAAATTGACTTTTATGCACCAATGAAATATAATAAAAGATATTACAGATACGGTCTGTCGCCTTCCGTCTTTTTGGCTTTTTTGTCTCTGCTCCTCGGGAACCACGGATGCTTAGTGGTATAAGTGACCCTGGCGCATTCCTCAGCGATCTTGCGGAGGGTCATTTGTCTCGCGAATGTGGCATTTACGTCTTTTTCTTGGATTTTGAGTACCGAGTAGGGAAGGTGTTCAGCCTCCGGCAACGGTTTTGAACACTCGTAGGGAAATTCTTGCTCAGGATGCCAGCATACTACCATTTCGTGATTCGGAAAGACGACAACCTCGGGTGGCAAAGTAGCGAAGTATCTTGGTAACGCGTTGCTCCTCGATAGAGCTAACAGTTTGGACAGCGGCAGGAGACCACGAGACGTCGACATATCGCCTGGATGGAAAAATTTGTACGATTATGACGTAAGACTAACAAACAAGTAATTAAAACGTTATTTCACGTTCGTTCTTTAAAGTATGTTTAAACGTTACACGAGTTTGTATTTTACAGTTAAATAACATTGGCATTGTGAAAAATAAGGATAAAAATTCTCAACCGTTTGTCTCATAACTATAAATAAGATTTTTTAAAGAATGAACACTTTTGCCGGCCCTCTGTAAAGACTTGCAAATGTATCCAAAAGATAAACACAATGACTTTTACGCTGCTCACCACAATTGCCGAATCTCGCGTTGAATTAATTCAGTTTTTTTTTTATAACGCCGAGTTGACGGCGTTTTTGAGGTTAAGGAGGGCTGCTCGCGATCTTTGCGGAGCAGGCGACAAGGGGGAAACCACGGTCTTATATCAGGGGGGTGACACGGTGCTACTTTCCCTATACTCAGGCCCGGTTCGCATTCTGTCCGCATTCTGTAGTTCCTTTAGCGCTCTGTACGCGGCGCCACTTATCTTCTCATCGAGTGCCTTGACTTTACTACACCTGTCAGTTGTCAAGGTTTTGAGGTTAAAAAATCGTGTTAAATTTTGTTGTTGAATCATCGTTTTGTTAAGTTGTTTTATTAAGTTTTGTTAACTGTTACTTTGTGCATAATATGGTGTAATTATTTTTACGATTATGCCAACGTGCATTGTACCCGGCTGCGATTCGAGGTACGCTACGGTTTCGACAAACTTTTGTTATTTTTCTTGAAAACAGTTTTCAAGATCACTGTCAGTCCTCAAGTGTATTCGAGAACGTTTTAGAAGATGTTTATAATTAAAAGAACTTGTCATTCCCCTGTCAGACCCATGCTCACGACATTTATTATAAGATAATTCAATGTTTTTTGACAATGCGTATGCAACAATATTGCACCCGTGTAAACGCCGAACAAAAAAAAAAAGAAAACCAAGAAAAGAAAAAAGCGTCGAAATTCTGTAAAACTTAAATAAAAACATAAATATTTTTTACGCATTTGTACATCTTTTCCTTTTCCCTTCATTCGTATTCAGAAGTGACTACCATCTAAAATCTAATTTTTAACATTTACAATAACGAAATAAATAATTTATTATTGTATTCTTCACTATTTATTATTATTAGATTATTTATTTCATTCGATTATCTGACATGTATCTTTGAATGCTTTGAATGCATTTCGGGAGCACTGCGGTGAGAGAAGATAAGTGGCGCCAAAAGTGACGAAATTTGGCAACACAAAAGACGGACATCAGCGAAGCGACTCCAGCGGCCTGTGTCACCCCCCTGGACAGCGACAGCACTAGTCGGCCATGCTTCTATTTCTCTATCTCTGTCCCACCTCACCAATAATACGCATGTGCAAAAATAATAAATGCACGGTTCAAAATGTATTACAGTAATCTTATTTTCTAGCGAAATATTGGTGTATCGAAGTTGACGCCCCGCTCTAGAATAAAATCCCTCCCCCCCCCCCCACCCCAGCGCTGATTCCGCCGAAATGTCGCGAAACTCCTCAAGGGTGAAAATCAAATAACAATTGTGGCACAGCTATCACCAAGTGCTGCTCTTGTTAAATGACGGCAAATACAAGAAGTTGGACAAATCAATTTATCGTTTAATAAAGGCGCTTCACAGCCCACACAAATTCCCGGCAAATAATAGCAACTTTTATCTCGATATCAGCAATCATTCGTGCAGTATTTACAGTATTAATACCACAGAGTATCGAATAATCTTTCGTTAAAAATGAGTTCGAAACATTTGTTGATCGAGTCGATGGACATACTCGCGACATTACCGCAATGGCACGCACTAATAGGTGGTTTCCTGTTGCTCTGGCTCGTCTGGTTTATCGCAAAGAGACGCTACGGTAATAACTCCACGACACAGCCGAATGATTCAGAGGTCGAGAGAAAGCTTGCCGATTGGTATCCGGAGCCTCTGATACCCGAGACCTCCAACGATCACCCGGCTCTGCGTCCAAAAATCGTAACGACACGCATCGGCAAGAGAATCACGGTGGACGGTACGAACTGCTTGAATCTTGCGACTCACAATTACTTGGGTTTCGTTGAGAATGAAAAAATTTGCGAAAAAGCAGTCGCAGCCGTAAGAAAGTACGGCGTAGGTTCGTGCGGTCCTAGAGGCTTTTACGGCACTGTCGACGTTCATCTCGAGCTGGAGGAACGTCTCGCCAGATTCATGGAAACCGAAGAGGCGATAGTATATTCCTACGGCTTCAGCACGGTCGCCTCCGCTATACCGGCTTATTGCAAACGTCGCGATATAGTCTTCGCCGACGAGAGAGTCAATTTTGCTATACAAAAGGGCCTGGAAGCTTCCAGATCCGCGGTTCGCTACTTCGCGCACAACGATCCGATCGATTTGGAAAAATTGCTGGAAGAACAAGCCGATAAGGATAAAAAAGATCCTAAGGCGGCCGCTAAAATAAGACGTTTCCTCATAGTCGAAGGAATCTACCTCAATACCGGCCTCGTTTGTCCTCTTCCGCAACTCGTTGGACTGTGCGAAAAGTACAAGCTCAGGATTTTCGTTGACGAGAGCATTTCTTTCGGCACACTGGGCGCAAGCGGCAAAGGCGTCACGGAGCATTTCGCAGTTCCCAGATGCAAAATCGATATGATAATGGGTAAAGATTACAAATGGAAATAACGGAACGCTTTCCGAATCGACAATTAATTTTAGTAGTTGGAAAATTACACATTTTGCTCGATATCTTCAATTTTTTTTTATGCACTATCACTTTATTAAACTTTTTGATATTAAGAAATTTCAAATCTTACGAGTACTGGACATTTTTGCCAATTTTTGCGAAATTGCATACCTGCGGTTCTTCAGATGTGCAGTTTTTACTGGGAAATGAATGCACCCTCGTCTCTCAAAGCTTGCTCAAATTATAGTGCAAATAATGAAAAAGCACAAAATACACATTAGAGTGTGTTAAAAAAAAAAACATTTAACTCTTACCTATCTGGACAATATAAATCAGGGTTTGTAAAAATTCGATATTATAAATATTGAAAATATCCGATATTATAAATATCGAAAATATCCGATATTTATTATAAACATCGAAAACATCCCATATTTATTATAAACATCGAAAAAATCCGATATTTATTATAAATATCGAAAATATCCCAAATTTATTATAAACATCGAAAATATCCGATATTTATTATAAATATTGAAAATATCCGATATTTATTATAAACATCGAAAATATCCGATACTTTGATATATATCCGATTTTTTTATATTTTCGATATTTTTGATATTTATAAAAATAAACCCTATTTTTTTGCTGTTTTTTAGAGCGACTTTTTCAGAGTGTGGTGCGAGTTAAAAAAAATATGGATGTAAAATTAAACCTTAATTTTAATTAAGTAGTAGTAATTCTCTTTATTTTCGTGTACACCCTTGCGGGTTTTTTTACATCTCCTTTCTTCCTTTACACGTTTTCTTATTCCTAGGCTTCTAGTTCTTACGTCTACTCTTAATCTTGATCTGTACCGTTCCGCCCGCGCTAAAAAAAAAATATAATATAATTTCGCAATTATTCCTTCGCCTTCCACTTAACGGTTTCGAATCTCCAGCCAAACCCTTCTTCCTCGCGATTCTTTCAAATTGCCTCACTATTTCGCACATCACTTCTACTAGCTCCTTTCCTTCCAGTGCCTTCCTCCACCCTCCATCTTGCTTCGTTCTTTGTTCTTTCTCCCAGTCCTCAAAATTTCTAAGGACCTGCTCATCCATCTGCCTTCTAGCCTCCTCGCATATCCAGATGTGTGCCAGCGTCTCCTCCGCTTCCCCGCATACTCTGCAACTTGTGTCCCTGAACCCTTTTTCTGCCTCTCTCCCGACACTCCCACACCTCATTTTCGCCCATATCTCTCTGATTTCTCCCCTTGTTGTTCCTTCGTCCCAATAATCCTCCAGTCCCACCTCCCTTTTTCTTTCTTTATAATCTTTACAGAAGTTGGACCTTTGAATTTTTCCCCACATCCTCTGTATTTTTTGTTGCGTCAGTTTCTCTACCGTCCTCTTGGTCTTCATCTTCCATTCTTCCTTGTTCCCTCTTCTTGTAGTTTCCCCTATCTGCCCCTCTCCTGCTTGCTCCATTGCTGCCTTCAATTCTTTGCCCCATTTGCTTTCGTCGTTCCTTAATTTTTATTATTTTAATATTTATTTATTTACTTTTTTTTTATCATGATCAGTCTTACACATTTAAAAAATCGAGTCTTTCCAATGAAAAAATAATTAGGTACGTTTCTCTTTTTACGTAATAAACAAACAGTAAAAATAAAAGTTCCTATTAAACTTCTCACATTTATAAGCTCTAATATCTTTAATATTAATAATTAAATATCACTTTTTAAAAAAATTAACAGAAACAACGAATCACAAATATCAAATTACGAATCTAATACTGATTGTGTAGTCAGGTGACTTGTATACAATGTAACAACTGTATAATCGTAACGCGCCCGCACAAATCAGAGCCTAGCTTAACACATTGACATAATTTCACACATTTTTTTACGAGTACGATTTTGTGATATTTTGGGATAGTTCGAATTTATTTTGAAGAAACAGAAAAAGAATTCGAGCAAAACAATTTCATCACCGCCTGCGTGAAGATGCATGGCTTGCTAAGAGATTGCAATTTTCCCACTATCGTATAGTCCTTTAATAAATGAAACTAATGAAAAGTAAGAAATATTATTCAGGTTCGCTGGAGTGGCCGCTCGGTTCCATAGGAGGTTTTTGCGCTGGATCCTCGTTCATCATAGAGCATCAGCGGCTGTCGGGTCTCGGCTACTGTTTCTCAGCCTCGCTACCTCCTCTCTTGACCTCAGCGGCTATCACAGCTCTAGACCTCATGGAAGCTGAGCCAAAGATCTTCGAGACGTTGAAAAATAATTGTCTCGCGGTCGACTGCGGCCTGAGAAGAATGGAATTATTCGAGATATCGGGAAGTCCCGATTCGCCGGTCAAGCACATTTATCTAAGAGAGCAATTGGACGCGGCTGTGGAAAACAAGATACTCGACAAAATATCGCAAAACTGCATGCAGAGCGGTCTTGCGGTAATAAAACCCTCGTATCTCAACGCCGAGCGTGAACTACCGCGACCGAGCCTACGAGTCTGCGTTTCGATCGTTCTAGACAAAAAAGACATTGATTTCGCCTTGAAAACGTTGAAAAATTGTGCGAAACAAGTTTTACGATTATAAACATTTTCATCGACAATTCATTTGTTTTTTTTGCTTTTCTTACGTATTGATCGAAGATCGAAAAAAATATTTACTAAACGTGTCGTTCGTTTTTTCTGTTATCGGACAGTTTGTACATTAGACATACATTTGTTAGAAGCCGGTACGTATGGCCGCGCTTCAATAGTTAACGAATTATATATTAATTATGCACATAGAAAAAAAATATATGGATATTACTGTGTTGTGTTCAGTTATGTAGACCAAGCTTTTAATTTCCATTTGAGGGTTTGTTGTAATTGTAGATGTTGCCGCGAAATGCCACGCTATCGGCACTGGCGCTTGTGACGTCATCGTTCGAACGCGACCGAATAGACTACGTACACGGCTCACACGCAAGTGTACACAAATGTGAAATTTCGTGTCATTTTACATCTGAAAACATCTCGAGCATTCTGAAAAAGTGAACTAGTTTCATTTTCGTGTAACGATGCGTGAAAGTGGATTTGTGAAAGCAAATACGAGTAAATTGCCGACCGTGGAAAATGAATGCGCATTTGACAGGCGCAAGGCAGTTCCACTTCACTGCTCCGTTGTCTCCCAACAGAACGCCAATTGAAAAGAGAGAAGATAACTCCCGACATATCTGTGTCCTTTATTAGATTTAGTGCCTCTTATGGGAGCGCTCATTGTCAGTCTATCTTATGCGTCTATGGTATTTTTTTTAGATCACTAGAATACGGGACTTGCATAAAAATTCTCCAGTTCTATAAACAAGCATCGCTCGAACTCGGTATATTTTTTGTTCTGATCTATGTGAAGAGAGTTATTTTTTTTTATTAAAAAGAAATTGAACTGTAAAATATGATTTTTCTGAGTGCTTTCTATAAAATTTATAATTAAAAAAATAATTATGATAGGCAAAAGGTGAATATAGATTATTTTTTTAATTGTAGCATTCGTATTTTTTCGATCACTCGAATACGCGACTTGCATACCCGGCCTATGCAAATCGCGGATTTGAGCGTCCGAATTCACGGCCTGTATACCCGCCCGTGCAAATCGCGGATTCGAACGTCCGAATTCACGGCCTGCATAGCAGCGTATCCAAGTCGCGGATTCGGAGGGGATGTGCGCGGCCTGGCGTTGTCTTGATGGAATACAACACTCTTCCTATTGGCCAATTCTGGCCGCTTCTGGTCGATCGCCTGCTTCAATCTGGTCAGTTGTTGACAGTAGAGGTTCGAATTGAGTGTTTGGCCCGATGGGAGCAGCTCATAGTGGATCCCTTCTAATCCCACCAAACACACAGCAAAACCTTCTTGGCCGTTAATCCGGGCTTGGCGATCGTTTGGGCCGGCTCACCGCGATTGGACCACGATCTTTTTCGGCTGTTGTTCTCGTATGTGACCCATTTTTCATCGCCAGTCACCATCCCCTTAAAAAATGGGTCGATTTCGTTACGTTTCAGCAAAGAATCGCAGGCATCAATTCGGTCCAAAAGGTTCTTTTGCGTCAATTCGTGTGGCACCCATACATCGAGCTTCTTCTTGAGACCAGCCTTATGCAAATGGTTCCAAACGCTTTTCTGGCTAATCTTCAGTTCCTGGGCAATGGAATAAGTGCTCACATGCCGGTCCGACTCGACGATTTCCATGATTTTATCGACATTTTCGACGATTGGCCTACCAGAGCGTGCCTCATCTTCGACGTCCATATTACCAGAACGGAATCGTTGGAACCACCGCTTTGCTGTCGCATTCGATACTGTATTGGCTCCATAAACAGCACAAATTTTTTTTGGCCGCCTGCTCCGCCTTTTCACCTTGGCCGTAGTGCTACTGAAGAATGTATCGAATTTTCTCTTTTTTTACCTCTATTTTGGAACGCTGTAACACACAACTGGCTTCACCAAACGAAAAACTGTCAAAGAACTTTTTTTGAAGCGTAATGTCACCTTTAAATCGCCGTATAGTATGACCCGATGCGATATATACATCGTGAGATATGGCTCACTAAAGACATCTAGCGGAAAACGCTCAGAACTTTTTACTTCACCCAATATAAATAAAACAAATATTTCTTCTCACTTACGGATTAATAAAACAGATTTTTCGTTGATATCGATTGAAAAGTTTTTTTGCAATTATCGTACTCTCAAATTCAACATGAATTTCGAACAATGCCGATTATCGTATTTGCTGGTATTTACCGTAGAGCACGGTCTTACATACAGGTCTGGAAACTCTGCCAGAATTCGCATGGTGGGGGTAGGCCGCTTACGGACGAAAATTTTCGTTGAGAGTTGACACTACGTGGCGCCTCAATCTTGCCCCCAGATGAACATAACCACCAAAAATAATTTTGTAAACAAAAGCGACTCATTAGTGGATTTCTTGTGCTATTGACTTATCGGAAGTGAAAAAATGCCGAGAATCTGTGTTGTGCCGGGGTGCAAAACTGGAAGCAGAATTTCATCGTTTTGTTATTCACCCATAGTTCAAAACCTTTACCAACGACCAAAAAACCGATAAAAAAATAAAAACATTTATTTAAAAATTAATTCGAATTTTTATTTGCGAGAAAGAAAATGATGACATACAAAAATGATACAATGTGTATAAATAATTAATACAACACCAGAAACCTATGCAAAAAAAAAGCTCACTCTTCGGGGATCGAACTCGGCTCCTTCAAAACGGTAGCTCATGTCAGCACCGTATCCGTGCGACCACGATTATCATTCCATGAGTAAGACAGTTTTCTAATATTTAAGTTATAGCCACGCTTGGGGTTTAATTAGATTTGGCGGCTTGTTGGGTTGGTTCACCGCTTAATTTTATTCATTATAATTAGCTATATTGGTAGATATACCACCAATATATATATATATACTGCAGAACCAATAATTGAAATGAGGTGTTACGGAGACAGGCAGATGCAGAGTAATGCGGCGATTAGCTCTGTCTTTTTTCAATACCTCCGTCTGCCCCCGTACCGCACTTCGCCACCAACTCTTTTAAGATCGCAGCGCTCCAGCGGCCAGTGCATTAAAAAATTTTCGTCAGTAAGCGACCCCCCCGATCCGGCGGAGTTTCCCGACCTGTATGTAAGACCGTGCCGTAGAGGCTAGGATGCGTATTCGATCCTCTTCCATCTCTATCACACGATTGCATACGTAGCTCACTTCTCGAGGTCTTAGCGATAGTGGCTCATCCCTGTTTTCCCACGTCTCTTGTAGCCACTTTTGAGTTAGAGTTCGGAAGCTCTTCCTACTCTAGCCTCCCGGTTAATTACAGTAATCGTGCCGTTTCTCAACAAAATATTTACGTGTAGAAGTTGGCTCCTTGCTCAAGAACAGAATTCCTCCCCCCTATTTGCCTTAAAGCTAAGTTGTCGCAAAACCCCTTAATTTTGCGTTTCAAAACAAAAGCTGCTGAAAAATGCCGTTACAATTTGACGGTAACATGACTCGGACAAAAAATGACGGCAATAATATCCGAGTGCGTGAGTTTCGCGTCGAGATGGCGCGACCGGCGATTCGAACAATGGCGCCGCGTCACGGTGCGTTGGCAAACCCGTCGCGACGCAAGATTCCCACGAAAACCTAACCTCGAAAAAAAAAAGCTCTCAATCTCCGCCCGGGATATCCGCTGTATTCTTTCCGATCACGCGCTGTGTTTAAAAGAAAAAAAAATAATAATCTCTTCGTCCGCGGCTCGTCCCGCGAATACGCGGCTCGATAAAAACGCGTTTCGTTTCTCCGTCGGAAGGTTACTTCATTTTCCCTCAATTTGAACCAAAAAAATGATATTCTCAACGTCAAGTCTGTGAAGCTCGCCAGCGAGGGGCAACGGAGCGAAAAAAAAGGAAAGGAGAATCGGCGCCAGACGCGCTCTCTAGTTACGTGCGTGCGCGCGCCCTCGCGCGTTTGCCGCGTACGTGTGTGTGCGTGCGAGAGAGAGAGCGAGAGAGAGAGAGAGAGAGAGTGAGCGAGAGCTAGAAGGCCTCGTAAAACGTACACCGGTTTCAAGATAAATCGGTAAACAAAATAAATAATTTGATGTTATCGAGGACAAATCGTACAAGGTAAGAAATTGAGGTTATGTTCGACGCTTTCTTTTTGTTGCTCTTCCCTCCCCCCTCATTCCCGGAATTTGTACTCTACCGTCGCATAAACAAATCGCAATTCGTATTCCCGTGTCCGCGATTTCGAACTTTCTCCATACTCCTCTTCGTGCAATGTTGAAAATAACGAATATTGCACATACGAAATAAGGAGAGAATGAAAAATCTCAAACGTTATTTCCCAAGAGAGCACAAAGATGTCGAAGGGAAGGCTAGTGACGCGTTCCGTAAGGAGCACTCGCGGCGTAGAGATGACTCTCAGTCTGGACTGCACGGAGGACTCGCTCAGCGAAGCGCAGCAAACGACGAGAATAAAGATGAAGGAAAATTATGACAAGGTCAGTGAGACGCGAACGTTCGTTCTCTCGTGATCCGGAGTAAAAGGCTTATGACGGCAAAAGCAAAAACAAAAACATTAATATCGTAACAGGTAGTGGCCAAGCTGGAGGAGCTGGTGAAGGAGCAAGGAGCGCAGAAGGTTTGCCAGGCCGGAATGGTCAGCGGCTATCACTACGTCCTGTAAGAATTTCTTCTATCGCAAATTGGAAAATTGTGACGCAAAAGAATTGTCGATAATCAAATACGATTGGTTTGCAGGCCAGGCACTAAGAAGACTCTGTTGCCGATGTCGCATCAACAGGGCGTTCCGCTCAACATTGTCAGTAATGTAAAAAGAAAAAAAATTTAAAAAAACAAAATGAACGAATAACGTGTAAAAAAGGAAAGATCGATTGATCCTTTGTCTTTTAATTGTTGCAGCCGAGTCAAGGGAAGAATCAGGCGATAAAAGTGAACGTCGTTAACAATGCGCAGAACAGCGGCGGCCAGGTACAGCTGCTCATGAATCCGAGAATTTTACTCGGCACCGTCGCTCCCTCACAGACGCAAGGTTCGTCGTTTATCATTATGATTATTATTATTATTATTATCGTATGAGATCGGCGATCATTCGTGTCCGCGTGTTCCGCAGGGGGAGTGACGACGACGACGAGCTCTTCTACGGTTCCCACCGCCCAAGTCTCCACCGTCATCAACCAATCGGATAATGTACGGGCCTTAGAAATAGAAAACTGAATGGCCAAAACTCAAGAGAGAGAAAAATTCGAATTTTTAAATTATAGAAATGATTTTTTATTTGGTTTTAACATTTTTTTTATATATAATTGTTTTGGCTCTTTACAGTATCAACACGGGAGGCCGATGCGCCGAGTGAAAACTGTACCTGTCCAACAATCGCAGCAACAACAAAAAAGCGACGTCTCGGACGAGGTACGCAGCAAAAAAAGAGGAGAAAAAATAAATACGGACGGAAATCAAATTTTTGCATTATCGATGCCGAATTTGTTCGATCACTTTAATATACTTGAATACATATTGAAATTTACCATTGATTGGAGATTGAAATGTAACTTCTGGCTTTTTTTTTCCTCTGCAAATGTCCCGAATGGATATTGCGAGGACGTTGCGAGGAAAATTTATTTTAATTTAAAGAAATTGATTTAATTTTATTTAAAAAATTATTGAAAAAAATAGAGGACATTCATTGAGAGATTGACGATTGTACGGCAATTTTTATGGTTTTTAATGATATATTGTCTTCTTACAGATGTCCGCAGCCATGAAAAGCAGATCCGCGAAGGGTAACAGCGGAGCTACGACTCACGTCGTCACTGCGGCCAAGGGTGAGTTTTATTTTGAATAAAAACAAAAAAAGACGAACCTAGGACTTCTGCAAGTTTTAAATATTTTCTTTTAAAGAGTTTCGACTACAAAATTGAAATACTTGTAGACGGTTGAAATTTATATGATAGAGTGATTAATTTACGATGCGTTAACTGTCCAAAAATCAGTGAGTTTGTCAAGATAGTTTCGGCGATTTTTAATGTTCGTGTTGAACATCCATTCGGTGGAACATGACACCTCTTGAGGGAAGGTGTTACCGTCGAGAGACATGGAAAATGCATGAACTTCGGGATTCTTTTAGCATCGAAAATGCTTTTAAAGATGTATATATGGGTCTGATTTAGCGAGATGTCACACTAAACTAACCTTACCCCCACTCCATTGCCGCTGTGTTGTAGTAGAGTGGAGAGAGCTGCGGCATGCTGAATGCCTGTGATTGGTTGAAAAATGCCGCATTACATGTAGAGTCATTTGTGGTTACATATTTGTAAGTTTCAATTTTAATATGTACATTACAATGTTATGAGGATGATAATTATATTTACATTTCAAGAGAGAGGGACAGAGAGAGAGACAGAGAGAGCTACTCTAATTATTTGCATGTACCTTTATTTATCACCCGAAGAGTCTGATTAAATTTTCAATGCCATAAAATAGTTGCACTTTGTAAAATATCTATACATTTTTTTATATACGATAAATACTTTTGGAAATCTGTTTCAACGTATTTTATTCGAGTATCAATCGAGAGTAAATTCCAATTTAATTTATTAGAAAAAATCCAAAATGTTGGCTCCAATCTTAATTTAAAACGAAATACTTAATTCTCCACAAAAACGGGTTAAAAATTATGAAACTAGACTAAAGTTGGGGGAGCCTTATCGTTTTTTGTTTTCTGAAAAATTCCTGTATAAAATGGCAGCTTTTTGAAAACAAAAAAAAACCCAATATTTTTGCCCGTTTTTTTTTGCTTCTACAGACGAAAAAAAAAGACTATATTAACTTTTTGACAAAAATCGCTTCCCGATGGGCCCACAGATTGAATTCGGGAGAAAAAAAAAACTTAAATTCACGAGTATTCATAGTCGCGCGGTTTCAGTGAGCTCGAGTCCCCAGACGAGCGGAAACGTGAGGGTGAAGAATGTGGGTAAACCACCGATGCAGGCACAGGGGAGGATATGGCCGACTGAGCAGACGAGCATCGGCGGTATCGCAGTTGGCAGTACAAACGCGATAGGTAAGAGGAAAAAAAAAACTAGAAAAAATTATAATATAATGAACATAAAAAATTAATATTGTTTTTTGTACAATTTTTCCGTCAGCCGCTGATCAAATCGACGAGTCGAAGAAAAATTTGCCGGACGGCCGTGAGATTACGTTCAACAAGTTGAACGGTGGTAGGACGTTTCCCTCGTTGGTTGTGGTCGCGAGGCCTCACTTGCATACCAAGGACATCTCGACGCAGGTCTCCCAAAAGGAGCGCTCCGACTTGGGTACTCAAATACAATTTATTAACGATTTTCTTCTTCGCGTTATCAACGTGGCCTCGTTTGGGGTTAATTTTTTTTATAATATTGAATTATAATATTCCGCTACCTCGATTACTTTTTTAAAGCTTTAAAATTTTTTTAAAATTTTCATGATGAAAACCCAAACAAGAAATTCCGCTACCTCGATTATTTTGTACCCAGAATGGAGATGTTTTGGAGCTAATCGCACAAACGGTCGAGTTTGGGTTTGTGTGGGTTATGAAAACCCAAACAAACCCAAACAAACGACCTAACTGAGCGCTCGTGGATACCTGAGAGCGCTTGGAATCCGAATATCGTATTGAAATTTTCAGGGTGTATTAAGATATTTCGCTAACGATTTATAAAATAAATAAAAACTTGATTTTTTGAAGCATCTAAAGTGGTCGCCCCCCCCCCCCCCCCCCCCCCCCCCCAAGACAATCATTCTAGTCCAGTGCCTACATTTCGGGCGTTTTTTTCGAGCTTGAAAAAAAAAAGTGTTAATTTTTTAGTATCCATTTTATAGTCTTTTAATCGTTGTTTCAGATCTACGAGTAAAGAGCGTGCTGATGTATTCGCCGACAAAGTTCGCCGAGTGGCTGATCCAGCGAGGTCTGGTGAGATCCGAGCAGTACTGCACGCTGCACAGCACGGGTGGCCAAAAGGTGAAGCTCAAGTTGGGCATGTACAGCGACTCGTCGGGCACGTTTCCTTACTCGGGTGGTTACGTATGGATCTCGAGCTGTTGCCCGGATCGCTTCGTCTCGGTTTTCAACGGCTCGATTTTCCGTGGTTCGCCTCACGTGCCCACGATAATACTGAAGCTGATATATCATTGGGCGTGCCAGACAAACGTGCAAAACGTAATATCGTGGGTCCGAGTGTCGAACGTTTACGTGAAAAATTTTTACACGAATTTACGAAGCGTATGCACGGCCGCGGTTTCGGACAAAGCGACCATGATGGGCGGCAAAGGCTCGATGATACAGGTCGGCGTTATCAGTCTTGGTACGACATCGCAGGATGGCAATTTGCGGCAGGTGAGCAAAACCGTAGGTCCCTTTTCTTTTCTATTAATACAATTTTACCCGAGGACATTGTTTCGCCTCATCTTGCGTAATTGGTTTTTTTTTCTCTTCCTTTTTTTTTTCTTTCATCAGGTAAAAGTAGAAGTACTGGGGGTTTTGAATCCGGAAACATCGGAGATAAGATTGCGCGCTTGCGAGCCACTTTACGACGGCGATCGATCGTTCAAGCGTCGCTTCAACAACATACTTCATCCGCTCAAAGAGTGGGTGCACAAGGACTCGAAGATCGTGACCGATTATACCGTCGATCGTGCGACACTTCAGGAGATGGGCTTCAATCAGATAATACAGTCGGCTTTTAGCGATCAGAATCCTCGCAACATGAAGAGCAATTATCACATGATGGCGTATCTTCGAGAAATTGTGCCGAGAATGTTTCAAAATACTCTCAGTTTGCTCAGCAGACAAATGATACAGCAATTCTTGGACGAGCTCGTGTGGCGCGAAATGTTCGGCGCTACCGCGACACGAGCATTCGATAATATTATACTACACATTGCCGAACAGACGAGAATCGATTCGCGTAAGTAATCAGAAATCTGATCTCTTCTTTACTCGGGTTTGGCTTTCTTCGCATAATGGGACGTCCGTTGATAACGTGAAACGCAAAAACTACTCGAAAATATACGAGTACGCAAACCATGCAAAATAACGACCGAATGCTCTTTCTGTCTCGTAGCCGATGGTCTGCTCGACCGTTTGGCCAGAATCTCGGCGAATCCGTTCAAGGATTGGTCGTACTCGAAGCAAATGGGTAGCGCGGGTGGCGGAGCAATGAGCGCCGTCTCGTCGTCGCCATTGTCGGCGTCATCGTCAATACCGGTAGCGACGACGCTTCCTCAGGGGATCGGTCAGCAAGCTATCCGGGCGACGATCCCCGAGGCAAACGCCGCGAGACGTCAAACCGTCAGCCCGATAGCCTCGCAATTCAAACCGGGGCCGAGACGCGGAAGGAAGCGAGGCACGAACTCAACCGCCAGTCCCGAACCCGACCTTAAACGCTCGATTCACGAGGCCAAGACTGGCAGGGATCGCGACGACATCGAACCCATCAAATTCGAAGGACAAATACATCTCGAGAAATTTTATTACGCGACGATGGAGGGCGACAAGAATTTATTGAACAAGGAGACCAAGTCTTGTTGCGCTTTCAAGGTAACTACTCGGAAATATATTTTGTATCGTAATAAAATAATACAATGGTGCACGGATAAATTATGAAATGGGATGCAGAAGTTTTGTACGGAGGAATTGTATTCCTTGCGTGTATCAACGCGAAACGCGGTATAAATATTCTTCAAAACAAAACGCATATTTCAGGATTCTTTAAGGAGATACGATCATTAAGAAGAATCCAACTTTCGGGCCTGACATTTTTATATGCGGGTGGAATCTAGTAACGGTATAAAATGACTAGAGTTTCAAAGATAAATAAAATGCTTTTTTGTTTTTTTTCTTCTCTCCAGTGCTTCCTCTGTTCAACGATGATGCGATGCAACACCGAAGTAATGGCCCACATGATAAGCCACGTGCCGGCTCGGGTACCGGGCCAGCAGGAATCACCGGTTTGCCAATACTGTTGCGCCGCTTTCTCGTCGAAACACCAAATGGTGACACACGTGTCCGAGGCCCACACGAAGTTTGGGAAAAACGACGGGGACGCAATGGTCGTGTGCGCCATATGCGAGGAGAAATTCTTCGGTAATTTCATCATTAATTCCTACTGCAAAACAATATCGTTTATAAATTATTATTGTGTAATCTTAAATGATGCGACTTGAAAGTTTGCAACAACAATAACGTAAAATGAATTTTGAAATATATTGTTTCGTGTACGTTGTGAATTGTTGGAAAAATAGGAAACGACGGAGCCCTGCTTGTCAATCATCTGGGCACGATGCATTGTCAGTCCGAGATGCCTTATCGTTGCGAGAGCTGCAACTATCGCACCTCCAGTCACAAGGATGTCATTGATCACTTTTACAAAGTTCACGAGAAGGGCGAGGGCCTCCAGTGCCCTTATTGTCTCAAGGTAAATTGTTTTTTTTTTCTTACAGAAAGGAAGAAGCTAAAAAGGCAAATTTAAATTACGGAATAAAGTTACACTCCTTTCGTCAACAATTGCGGAAATAAACGTAAAAAATGTCAAGTTTCAAAATAAAAATTAAATTACAAATTTAAATATAAATAGGAATAAATGACATTAAAAAAAAAACAGGAATCGTTGATAATAAAATAAAAAATAATCAAATCGTTCATCAGGTGGTACAATTTATCGTGGATGGTCGCGCGAGCTCGTCCAACGTGCACGCGTATCTCTTGCACATGCAACGACACATCGTAAGACGGGAGCAGGGCCGTGGCAATAAGTGTTCGAGGTGCTGCCTGTGGTTCAATCAGAGAAGTTCCCTCAAGAATCACCTCGAGGAGCTTCATCGAAGTGTCAGCGGATCAAGCAAGTTTAATTTACAATTTGTTTCCTTTTTTTTTCAAATTGAAGCCATATTCTAGTGTGAACATCCATTTTCAAAGTGATTTTTTGAGAATTAAGGGAAGGTGGGCGTCGAGAGGCATGAAAAATGCATGAACATCATGAATCGCCCATTTTGGACTAACTTTTTTTCGACGGTCCATCCAGTAATACCTTAACGTTGAGACTGTAAATTCCAAAATAATTTAGATATGAAAATATCCTTTTACCCGCGTGTTTTAAACGCATTAAGGATGCAAATTATGCAAAAAAAAAATGGATTTTTTCATCATTATGAACGGTAAACTTCCCTTAGCGAAAGAAAACGTTCTTTCCTACTGTGTTCGATAAGAATGTGCGTATTAGGACGTACATATTTTGACATATCAGTAATTTCACACAATTGATATTTGTGCAATTGCTCGTAGGGATAACACCTTATCAGAAGACAAGCACCGGCATAATGATATCGCGACAAAGGCTCGTGAACACGAGGCGCATGGAGATCGAGAGCCCACCACCCGAGTTGCCCGAGGAGGAGAAGTTCAGTAAATGGAACGACGGGCCGATTTCGGTGATCGTTGCCGACGACAATCTCGGCTGCCAGGAGTGTGAGGAGGACATCAACGAACCTGATCATTATCCGTACGAATCCGCGTTTTTTTCTCTATCTTTTGGCTTGATATCGTGAAATGATTTTCGACGACGGGATGGAAAATTTACCGAGTGAAATGTTTTTTTTTTTATGTTTGGTGCTCGCAGAGGAGAGCAGCGTTGTCAACAGTGTCGCTACGTGACTTGTTGCTGGCGAGCCTTCAAGGAACATCAGCGACAGATTCACAACGAACGTCCAATGACGAGCCTAGTCGTACCCTCGCCCCTTATCAATATTCCGCTTGATAAAAGGATGCGATGCTCGTGCGGCGAATTCTCTACGAACGACGGCAACTTGTTGGGTACGGTATTTAGCAATTAGTACCATAAATTATAACGATTATTATCCTCATAAGTAATTTGCCATTTTATACTTTATAATAATAGTATTGAGGTATTCTTTTCGCGAATTTGAATATTTAACAACCGACTGATTTTCGTCAACACTTAAGTAAAAATACATCTGACTGCACTGGTAAAATTTTAAACCGAGTTGCCGAGCTTTTGACGAAAAATCACGACTTCAAAAATCGTCTAATTTATGCAGCATTTTATGGAGACGAAATGCTGGAAGATTCCGTAACGACAGTAAAAACAGGCGTCACCGAGTGTTTGAAGAAAATATCCATGAGAAAACTTTAAAAAATGTGATCAGCAGAAGAATTTTCGTAAGCACGACTTTTCAGGGAACGTAAAAATGTTTTAATCTACAAAATGTATGCGTTTTTTTTTCTTCCAGTTCATTATTGGATATAATTATTGTTTGTTACTCATTTTTATTAAGCGCTACTGTAATTTACTAATGATTCAAAAGGGCCCTGGCTTATGCGTCCACAAAATACGGCACGCCGCGAAAGGAATACCTTGATGCAAAAACAATGATCGTCATGATAATACGAGAGTCAATTGAAAGGTTTCCAACCTTTTTAAGGAGAAACATATTTCGAAGAAAAACAAAATGTATCTCTCGACGTAGTCTCCCTTCAAACTCGATACATTTGGTCCAACGCTTCTGCCGACCTTTCGATCAGAAAAAAAATTGATTGTCTAAACCCGAAAAAATACTGGTTTACAGTATCTGCCACCTCGGCATTTAACTCATTTTTTCCCCCGAACATGTTTTTTCAAATTGGAAATTGGAAAACAAAAAAAGAGTCGCTGGGAGGTAGATCTGGCGAATAGGGTGGGTGCGGAAACAATTTCAAACTTTAATTCGTTCAAATTTGACATCGCGACCCCATGCATGTGTGAACCCGAGCATTATCCGGATAAAACAGGACTTTTTTCTTAGCCAAATGTGAACGTTTTTTTTTTCTTAATCGTGCCCTTGAATTCTTCCAGCAATGCAGCGTAGTAATGTCCGTTGATTGTTTCAACCTTCGCAAGGTATTCGATAAGAATTATTCCATGGCTATCGCAAACAAACTGTCTCTATCACATTTCCTGCAGAGAGAACGACCTTTGCGCCTTCTTCGGTGCTGGTTCCCCTACCGTAATCCACTGCATTGACTGTTGTTTGGTCTCAAGCATATGGTGGTGTATCCAGGTTTCACCGACGGTTATCGTTCGCCCCAAAAATTCCGCCGGATTTTTTTTTATACAGGCTCAAGACACTCGCGCGACATGTACGCGGATTTTGGTCGATCGTTAACAAGCGCGGCACCCAGCGCGCGTTCAATTTTCCTCACATTCAAATCTTGATGTAAAATCTCGAGCACCCGTTCATATGATATCCCACAAGCCTGAGCAATATCCTTAACGGTCAATCGGCGATCTTCCTACAGTTCGATGCACTAAATCGACCATATCGTCAGTTGCAGTGGTTTTCGGGTGGCCCGGAACGTTCCTCGTCTAAAATGCTCGTACGACCACGTTTGTACACGGCCACCCAATATTTGACCGTTTTGGATGAAAGGGAGGGCTTCACCGTACACAGAGTCTATCTTTTATTTCCTGAGTCCTTTTTTCCTTTCAAATGAAGGAACTTAATCACTGCGCGATACTCGGTTTTCTCCATTCATGATAAACGTCAGCTGGTAACTTTGAAAGAGTGCCAATGGACAAAGTAATGATCAGAATGACTTGAAATTTTTGTCCACTTTTTTCTTGATAAGACCGGAAACTTTTCACATGACCCTCGTAATAATATGATCATTATATATTAGCAGTATTAATATTCCAGAATGAATAGAAGAATCATTTTATCCCGATGCGGTGTCAAAAGAATGTTGATCCAATTATTTTTCAGGTTTTCGTTTTTTTTTTTACATGTAATTTTTCCGTTTCAGCTGCTCATCTAATAAAGTGCGAGCGAGGCTCGGCTTATCCGAGCGACGAGCAACAGTCCGGGATGCTCGACAGCCTGGGCCTCGTGCCCAAGAGCACATAACAAAGAGTGCGTTAGAATTTTCGTACGACGAAGAATAACAATAAACAAACAAACAAACAAACAAAAACGTGAAAAAATAAAAACATTTCCGGCGCTAGTGGTGGCAAATCGTGCATACCAATTTCATATTCTGATGTGCGTACGAGAAAACAAAGTTAAAAAAAAACGAAAAACCCAGGAGAAGAGCGACGACGATAAATGGAAAGTGAACTGTACGATCGTTCGTCAAAGAAAAAAGAAAACGTATCCGTTCTTTCTTTTCCTTGATTCTGCAGCCAATCCTTCCCCCCCTCCTCTCCCTTTTATTCACAATGTCCCGCGAATTTTTCCAGTTCCAAGTGCGGACGCGACGATGAATTTTCTTCTATTTTTTTTTTAATCTAGCAATCACGTCTTTATTACGAAAAAAAAACTAATAAATGTAGCGTTCGAAATTATAGGTGTGTGTTTTTTTTCCGCTGATTCTTTTCTCGTGTTTTAGTTACTTCTTCGGAAATTTTGGTACTTCGGAAATTCCGGTACGGCGCGGATTCTCCCGCAAATTACGAAGGAATACGGAGTGATCTCGAATCCTTTTTTTTTTTCTTCACTTTTCATTTCTTTATGAATATCGTTCATAATTAACTGATACACCGAAGTGGTGGGTCGGATTTTTCGCTTAATTACTAATTATAATTCTACGTAGATAAGGTGTATATATGTTATTGTGTGTGTGTGTGTGTGTGTGTGTGTATGTGTTTTACGTGTTTCTGCGTAACTTCGTATCTTGTGACGTACTACCACTTTTTTTTGTTTTTGTTTTTTTTTTACATTTTTTTGTTCATTTTCTTTTTTTTTTTCAATATATTTTTATTATTCCTTATTTTGCTGTATCATACGCAATCATCAACGCAGAGGGTCCGCGATTTATATTACCAATAACTCTCCGGGGCCGATCAATTGGGCATTAACCTCACCGTTTTCTTATTTTCTTTTCTGCCTCGTAAGTCTAAATTGCCAAATTAATAATATTGCAAGAAGTATATATGTTTAAAGTACAATATAGTATAACGAATTATCTACCTGGACAGCAGAAAAAAAAACGAAAACTCGCTTTTTTTATTCTCGATATTCGATTTTTTTGCCTCGATTGAAAAAAATTCAGGATCGCGAATGCGAGAAAAAAAAATCCGACTATACAAACGAAAAAAAAAGAAATCTGGTGAGGTACAAGCTATTTTCGTTAGATCGGTTACAAAAATAATACTCAATTAATGGAATAAACGTGCAAATTGGGTTTAGGGAGAGAGGGTGCGATTTTTTTTTTTCGTTTTTTTTTTGCGTTGATACCCAATCAGCCACAATCGACAGCCGGAGACTCGTCGTTAATAAATGTATACGCGAAAATATTTACGTGAGGGGGGGGGGGCTTGGAATTAAAAAGCACGGGCGAATCTTTTTACCGATTAAGGAGAGTGTCATTGACACTTCGTACAAGAGAATAAATCGTTATTAACCGTCGTTTTTTTTCTTTTCTTTTTTTTTTTTTTTGAAGCATTGTAATGAGCCCTACTTTACTCGACTATGCGCTCTCGTCAACGCGATCGCCTCTCGGGAAGCGGAGAGGTGGGTGGACTTTAACGTCGAACGGAAATGTTACCTTGTTTTTGGCACTTTAGCCAAAAAGCGCGATTCTCCTTTGCCTCTTTGCTCGACATTATCAGTTTTTTTTTCTTCTTTCGTCTTTTGGCTATAATTCGAGGCAGAGATTGGTTGGTGGTTCAAAAAGTGACGTTGAAACGCAAGGAAAATTGCTGCTTGGCAGTTTTCACAAATAAAACCGTGTTATGAAAACCGCAGCTTATGGCGCGTGCAGCAAAATGAAAAAAAAAATTGAAAAAGAAGGGAAAAACTATCCTTTTGTCGTTCTTTCTTTCTTTTCGTTCGTCTTGATTCTTCCTTTTTGGGGCCTTTTCCGTTTTTTTCCCTTGAGATTTCGGGGCTGCGTGGGAGTTGTGTCGGCGATGGAAAATCTGCGAAATCGGAGAGATATATATATATATAGAGAGAGAGAGAGGTATATATATCTATACAAACGGAGTTAGATGAAATTCGAATCGACCACCTTCAACAAGTTATTCCTACCACGAACTCGAATATTTAACATTTAAATATTTTTCGTCTACAATGAAGTAAAAATACATCACAGTATATTGGAAAAATTTCAAAATGAGTTATCGAAATTTTGATTAAAAAATTGCGACTTTAACAATCGTCCAATTTATACGGCACTTTACGAATTATGCAATTGCGGCCATATTTCTATCTAATAATCTATATAATAACTTTAAATGTCTGATAAAAACTCCTCTGTGCGTGTAAAATATTCTGAATATTTAAAGAAAATATTGACGATATTATTGAAAATATGAAACTTCGAAAAATGTTACTAACGGAAGAATTTTCAGTTACCGCGAACTTTTCAGAGAAAATGTAAAAATGTCTAAATCTACAAAATTTATATCTTCGTCAAAATATTGACGAAAGTATTGAAAATACGAAACTTCGAAAAATGTTACTAACAGAATAATTTTTGGTAACCGCGAACTTTTTAGAGAAAATGTAAACATTTCGGAATTTATAAAATTTATGCGAAGTTTTCTTACTCCACTTGATCGCTGGTCATAATTATTGATTGTGACTTATTTTTATTAAGCGCCACTGTAATTCACTAAGTTAAGAGACTCGATACTCGAGATTGGCGGCCATCGCGCAATCCAATATAGTGAGACAAAGCGCGCAATATAGTTCTAGTATTTGTAGTATTTATTTATCGAATTTTACGAATTTTTTTTTCTAAAATTTTACGAATTATTCGATTTTTTCTAGAATTTTACAAATTATTCGAGTTTTATGTAGAATTTTACGAATTCGATTTGTTTTTCTAGAATTTTACGAGTGATTAGATTTTATTCTAGAATTTTACGAATTATTGTTTTTTTTTCTAGAATTTTACGAACTATTCGAATTTGTTTTCTAGAATCTTAAGAATTATTCGAATTTTTTTATATAGAATCTTAAGAATTATTCGAATTTCTTTTTACTATAATTCTAGTGACTACCAAAAATTTTGCTTTTCCTAGTGAAAACTAGAAATGATTTAAAAACCCAAACCCAAACGTTGATCGCCTTCGGAACGAGTTTTAACTGGTCCATTTCGTTAGAACTAGTTTTTCTTAGTTAAGACGAGTTTAATTAGCATTCAAATTCATTTTCTCATTTATTAAATCAAATTAATCTATAAGGAAATTCTAGTTTTTTAAGTTAGAACTAGTTTTTAATTAATTTTCAACTAACTAGTTAACATCTTTTTTAAACTAGATGTTAACGCCTTCGTTACAAGTAATTTTTCCTAGAAACAAACTACAATTTGTTTGGGTTTTAGGAAAAAACGTGTTTCAGATTTGATTAAAAAAAAAAAAAACCAAATATATGTACCTGTTGCTGTGAGTCCGGAGAGGGCGACCTCGCACAGTTGAGCAATTACTCAACGGCGTAGAGCATGTAGAGATTGCCCGAATCGCAGCCCGGTGGTACGAGGGCGTGATTCGGCGGCAGGATCGAGAAACCCAGGAACATGAAGGTACGTACGAGCATGGCTGTAGAAAAAAAATAACAAAAGTATTTTTTTTTTTCTTCCAAAAACCAAGTCACGAAAAATTTACTTCCGTTCTGGGATAATTCGTGCGTAATCATTTGACTTTCGTTTAAAGCAAAATCGGCATAGCTGTCGAACTTCCGGTCGAGAAAGAGTGAAAGATTGTTTTTCCAGTGCGAGAAAAGATTTTCATTTTTTTTTTTCTTTCTTTTCAGCGACGAACCTCGATCAGTACGATCCTTCCTGAGGCAAATGACGATGTTGTTGCATTGCAGAGTCTCCTCCGCGTACTCGAGGAGCGATATGAAACCCTCCTTCGATCCCTCGGGCAAAAGACAGCTGGGCACTCGTATGTAGAGAGTGCCGCGCCATATCAACGTTTCCCACTCTACGGACGTGCTCTCGGTCAGATGTAGCGTGAAAAGTAAACGTAGCGACTCGTTGCTTCTTACGGCTTTTAACAATTCATCCTCCTGCGCAAGTGATTCGTTATTTTTTTTTTTTTTTGCTTTTATCTAAAGTGTTTTATAATCGTTGTTTTTCGCGCTTTGGATTGAAAGTCGAAGGAAAAGTCATCGTCGTCACCTGTACAATGTGTGAGCTCACAGAGAGCTGACTCTGCTTAATCCCCACGCCGCGGCTCTCTGCGTTGACTGCGGATACAGACAATGCGGCATGGGGCGCATCAGGACCACCACAGAGGCCCCACACCCAGCGTTATGGAATAGCACTGCTGCTCGGACGTTCCCTCCTCCAGGGACTCCTCCATGCTCTTGTTGTACAACATTTCACTTGAGCGAGAAAACGAACAAACGATTAGTCGATATGAAAATTAGTAGAAGAAAAAAATTAAAAAGTCTTCCAATCATTTTCGACTGAGAAAAAATAAATTAAAAAAATCCATTCGGGGATCGAACTTTTTATATTGAGAAAAATTATTTTGCATGGGGGAAGAGGGAGGCATGTACCGAGCTCGAGGACTCATGATGGCTCTGTTCTTCTGTCGTTTTCGAGGATCAATCGACGCTCCCGGGATAAATAATAATGATAATGATGATAGATAATAGCAAGGATAATAATAACAACGCGGATAACAATAGTAGCAGGTAATAATAGTAATAAAAAACAGACTGGTTGGTCAAAATGAAGCAAGGGACAAATTTCTTCGTCGTGTTCTTTTCCTTGCTAAAAGACGGAAAAAATAGTAGCGGCAACGATCGACGATATATGAGGAAACTATTCGCGGCGCGTACACGTCTTCGAGGAGGCAAAATATCGAACTGTCGAATCTACGTGTAGATCCGGGTCTTTTTATACGAGGGACACAGAGTACGAAGGAGAGATTGATAGAGAGATTGAGAAAGAAAGAAAGAGAGAGAGAGAGAGAGAGAGAGAGAGAGAGAGAGAGGTTTGAAAGTGCGCAGAGAAGAAAAGAGATAATTGTCAGATTCTTGGGACTCGATCCAAACAAACATGGGAACGGGCGTCCGGCCAAACACAAAACTCATTCTACGATCCTTCTCTCGCTTCCCTTTTGGTCTTTCATTTTTTTTTTTTCATTATTTAACCCGCGACTCTTACGCTTATTTCGCATGCGCCATAATTGACGGAATATTTGGCCGGTGCTGAAACGTTAAATATTATTCAACCAACGAACCAAGTTTTTGCGTTACTTTATTTTTTTTTGTACAATAATAAAAATGACATACTATATATGTATTATTATTATTTATTCAGATATTAGCTTCCGCCCGCGGCTTCATCCGCGTAGATTTTGGCCCATAAAAACTTTATTAGAAGTAGCACCCCGCGTTAGGCGTTTCAAAAATCCTAAAATATGCGTTTTATTTTTTGGATTGACGAATATTTATACCGAGTTTCAAGTTGATACACGCAAGGAAAGTTTTCCATACAAACTTTTACACCTCATTTCACCCCTTTAAGAATAGATTTTCGAAATATTCTTTTTTTTAGTGCACCTCTGTACCTTCCATGGAACATATGTTTCAAGTTTCAAATTGATACACGCAAGAATTATAATTTTATTCGATTTTTTTTAAATCTTGTAATTAGAAAAATATTAGACTTTGTTTTATTCAATTTAAATTAGATTTGATTTGTTGTATTTTATAAGAATTTGAATTTGATAATTACATTAGATTTGACACGAACGTTATAATTAGAAAAATATTAGATATATTTATATTAGATTTGATATTGTATTGTCATCTATTTTAATTATATTTTGTTTGTATCCTATAAGAATTATATAAGACTGATAATTTCATAATCGAATTAGATCCGAGTCGAATATTAGAATTAGACAAATATTAGTTGTATTTTTTTATAGCCTATGTGTTATTCCAAATAACTCTCTACATGTGTGGAAAATTTCATAAAAATTGGTTCAGCCGTTTAGGCGTGATACTGGAACAAATATCAGTCATACAGATTAGAAAAATATTAGATATTAGAATGAAACGTATCCTATGTCTTAACCCAGGCCATGAGCTATCTACATGTCAAATTTCATTGAAATCGATGAAGCCGTTTTGGCGTAAATGAGTAACAGACAGAAAGAAAGAAAGGCAAATTTATAATATTAGTTAGGATTTTATTACCGTTGTTAATATTGAAATAATTTGATAATATTATTATAATTGTACATACGAAGAAATCGTAATAATAATCACACGAGGATTTACATTATTTAGTCAACAATATTGCAAAATGATATTTAATTGTGTGCACAATAAATAATGCGGCGTTCGAATGTTTTTTTTTTCCCATAATTATCATTTTTCGAATGTACCGAAAAATTATTATTTGAATAAATAAATTTAAAAAACCGTTCATAAAATTAATTTACCGTTTAATCGTTTCGAGCAATAAAACTGAGACGAAAAAATAAAGCATTTAACACTTCGTACGTAACATTGAAGGCAAAATGTGTCGATGAATTGGAATCAAATCAATTTGTAAGTTCACACGAGTTATCAACTATTTGAAACAAATCGTCTTGTTTTTCCATTTTTCTTTTTCTTCCACTTGCACCCCAGTAGGTCGCGACGTGCCTGTTTCAATTAGCGAGAAGTCATCGTTTTTATTGGTCTCGAGGTCGCAACTTTGATAAGCGTGATAAAGTGAAGCGGAAACTAAATATTGCTTGTTTGTTTGTTTATTTTTTTTCGCTTGTAATTCAACTCCGCAGTAGTATGCATATTTTGTTCACGGAAATGTGATTGTATAATGATTAATATTATTCTGATGGGCGACATTGATAACAATAATAACTAATAGATAATTTATTATTATTATAGTAACAGGCTGATATTATTGTTGTAGTAAATATATGAAATTCGTAATATATTAATGTAACTGTACGAAATTCGTAATATATTAATAAAGGATATTGTTATTGTTATTATCAAACGGTTGTGGTACACGACTCCGATTTTAATGGGCACCACTAGTGTGACGGTTTCAAAAAATCGATTTTTTTTTTCATTTTTCGATAGTCTATACCTTCAAGAATAAAATACTAAAATTTCAAGTGCGGATCGCAAATAGTTTTTCAGCTACAGCCTTCTAAAGAGCAGCTGCTCGTCGGTCAGAAACGTGCGTAAGCTGATCTTTCAACGCGTTTTTTTTTCTCAAAACGACATTTTTCAAATTTGCTGCAGTTCTAACTCGAATACAAATCATCCGATCGAATTGAATCTTGTTTTAGCGTATTTAGTATTTGTTTCTTCATACAATGACCCTCCAGTTTTTCGATTTAATAAAAAATGTCAATTTGCCATGCGAAAAAAATTTGGAACTTTTTTTTTCAAAACTCCGCCATTTTGTTGGATTTTAATTTTTTTTCACAATCCTGCGTCATTGTACAGGCAATACCTTCAAGTTTAACATACTTTAACATTTTTTTTTATTTCAGGCACTCCGAAGGCCGCAATCACTGCAGCAATGGGAGAACTTTTTTTTTTTGAGACTCGAGGGACGGCGCATATGTCGCTGAAAATTGAATATTTTCAGACAAAAAAATTACTGTATATACATAATTTATACACAAATATATCCTCGAAATTTCGAATCATTCGATGCAATACTTTTCTTTCAATAAATTCCCGCAAATCACCTTTTTTTTTTGGGCAGTCGCACTAGTTTTACCCCCTTAACAATGATAACAATAATAACGATAATATGCAACGAAACAACTTCTCGCTTAGCGTTATCGAAGTCTTATCAATACGTCTAACACGTAATCAAAGATAATATAGTTTCGTTTCAATGTTTCACGTTTGACGATAAGAGAGCAGAGATAACGTACTCGGAAAACAGACGACGAGGGGCGAGATACCTACACAATCTGGCGAAACGATCACGAGTAACGAGACACAGAAAAATGAAAACAAGGAGGGGGGGGGGGGGGGGAGCATTTAATCTACCGACGTTTTTGTCGAGGTTCGAGACTATTCACGATCCGATTTGATATCGTGTCAAGATATTTTCACAGAGTCTATCAATAATGGGCCGAGGATACGCATTAGTATTTCCACCAGATTTTGTCATTAATTGTTTATTATGATAATTTAATATTGATTTATTTTTGATATATGATTATTTTGGAAATCGATATTTGTAAAATTATTTGTTATTATTATTTGTTTATATTACGGTTAAGGCCTTAGGCCACTCTAGAGGCAATAAAAAGGGCATATTTTGTGATTTTTTTTTTTCCAGCGAAACCATAAAATAAATCGGAATTACAAAATAGGGGTTTTATTATACGCGTAATTGACTATTACTTTTTTATACTATTAATTGACGTAATAGAGTATAATTCTATTACGTTCATGATTATCGTTCATCATTTCACTCCAAAATGGCTCTCCAGATATAAGAATACCTTTTTCTTTTTTCCTTAGTTTTTTTTTGTAAGGGCTTTTTTTTAAGTTGACGACTCACTCAATTATCTCCGTCTTTTAAAAATTAAATTGAAATAGACGCCGCGGGGTTAAAAAAGAATTAAAAAAATTCGCATTCATTATGTAGATTTCGATTTTTTTTAATACATTTTTTGTGAAAATGTCGCAGTTACGAAAATCCTTCAGCTAGTTATATTTTTCGAAGTTTTTATCATTAATATTATCTTTGAACATTCGACGTTCCCGTGTATTTATCGTCGTCACGAAATCATTGGATTTTTTTCGCATGCGTAGTTTACGTCTGACATCTTTATAAAGTGCCGCGTAAAATAAACGATTTTTAGAGTCGTAATTTTTTTTTGTTAAACTCTCGTTAACTTGGCTTTTAATTTTCCCAGTACACTGGATCGTATTTTTTACTTCATTGTAGACGAAAATCAGTTAATTGTTAAATATTCGGGTTCGCGAAAAGACTACCTTGAGTCATCGATTGTTTTTTTTAATGTCACGATTATTATTATTATTATTAGCGAGGACGTAGGTCGGAGATCGATGTAAATAAAAGGCACGAGACTACGTGACGAAAACACGTCACTACGCGAGCGTATTCTCGATGTCGAAATCAACGAAGAGCTCTTTGTTCACCTCTTCGAAGGTGCGCGCTCAAAATTATTGACATTTTTTTTCTTTTTTTTTCCATTTTATTTCGCTCTCTATTTTTTCTTATTTTCCGCGGACACGGAGGTCAATTGACGAACGTGCCCGAGTCGAGTTACCATTACGCGTGTCGCGAATCGATTGATTCAACCTTCATACGTTTTCTTCTTTCTTTTTTCTGTGTCGCATGTGCGGATTGAAGAAATGTTTTTTTTTTTTTGTTCATTCCAAGATGTGATTTGTAGGATCGGAGAGTATTGGATCAATCGGTAAAAAACATTGCGAGGAAAACAAAAGAGACGCTTCACTTCCGGTTCGCGTTTTTTTTTTCCCGTTGGAATGAATTATTTTGCGGGAAGAGGCGTGAAAATAATGATGAGAAAGAAGAAAATGCGGAAACAGCGGGATATAAATGAGGTTGACGAGAAATGACAAGGGACAAGATGGCGGCGTCCGAGGAGTAAAGACAAAAATGGCGCAGTAGTCTTGGGTGAGAGAGCCACGACTTCCCCTGCCCACCGCCCCCCCCCCCCCGCCGCCCCTTACGCGAGAATTATTTCACTTACCAATTACTCGATATTAAACCAGGCATTGTTTCGTCGTTTTTACTAATCTTCCAATTACTCAACATGCGGCCAATACTCATACTTCTTCTTTCGTAAAATCTTGACGACTGTACGTAAACTTGTTTCGTGATGAAACTTTTTTTTTCGCTCGCGAGCGACAAAATACAAATTGTGATGGGGAGTAGACGCGAGAAAGGAAAGAAAAAAGAGTGGCAAAAGTTCCTCGTGTATTCGATTGAGCTGTTGGCGATAGACTGATGCAGCGGCGGATGTTCTCGGGGTTTCGTTGCGTTCAGTTGCGTTCTCGGGACGCCGGAAACGTCAGCAAGCGTCGTCGCGATGGTGGCTGAGCGCGGAAACGAGCGTTACCGACTGAGCCGCGCTTCCAAAAACGACCGAGAGATCGCGCTAGCGACGTAGTATCGTTTTCCCGGGGAAAAAAAATTAAGTCGTTTGGCTTCCGACGCGTCAAAAATATCATCTTTGAGATTCGCCGTGCGGAAGAGTTGTTTGTTTTTTTTTTCTTCTTCGTATCGTCTTGCTTTGTTTTTCCGCTTCCTTTATTATTCTCTTGTTTATCGGGCGAATGTCGGTGTTTTAGAAATTCACGAATTCGCCCCGAGGCGCAAAGGCTCGCCATGGAGCCCGGAAGCGGAAGAAAGGTTAGGTTATGTTTTCGTTTACGCTGCCCGGCAAGTTTTCTACCATCGAGCGAAATAAAATTTGCTGAAAGCTGCAATTGAGAAAAAGAAATTTTCTTTTGAATAAAACGATTGAAGGTTGTTGATACAAAAAAATTCGTGTTTTTTTTTTTAATCGCAGGTCGGAGAGATTTTTGCAGCGGCCGGCGCAGCCTTCAACAAGCTCGGAGAGCTCACGATGCAACTTCATCCGACGGCGGATTCTCCGGCGGGGTAAGCTCGAGTCCGCCTTGTCGGTAGCTCGAAAGAGATTTCGCGCTGCTCCGTACTTCCTTATTATGATCTGACGATCGGAAAAAACGTACCGGGAACGTCGCGCGAAGAGAAAAGTGGCCGTGAAGGGTCACAGGTCGGTCCCTTTTCTCAGTAACTTACCGAGGGAAGAAACGAACCATCCCGAAAGGGACGTGACGCTCGAGGGTTTGGGTCTGCTCGATCTGATGATCACGAAAGTGATAATCCTTTCACGAACTCGAATATTTAACAATTAACTGATTCTAGTCTACAATTAAGACGTTACGAACGACGAATTAATAGCAATCATTGGAAAACTTAATATATATTGAGTTTTTGGCTAATTATCGATAATAATAAGATGATCTGAATGTATTAATTAAATTTAGAAATTGAGAAATTTTCGTTGTTGGACAGTTGAAACAGATGTACAGTCACTAAAACCTCAGTCAAGCACTCGCCAATATCGTCGAATTTGACTTCAATTATTGTTAAAAGTAGAAAATTAACATTCCTAAGTGTTAATTTATGATTAAATTAGCTATTTGTAAGGCTAAACATGTACGACATGATTTAGACTTGTAAATCCACAACTCGCTTATCTTAGACTAACTTTTAGCCCGATGGTCCAGTAATGCCTTAATCATCTCCATGCATATGCACAGGGCGCTCCCTTCGTACTTCAGACCCCGACGGCTAGACCCCCATAGCAACATTAAGAATCTTTGTAAAGCATTTTTTGGTAACTCGGCGAATATTTTTCTTGCGCCGTGTCGCCAGAAAATGGACAGACGAGGAAATTGAGATGCTGCGACGCTCTGTGAAGACGTTCGGCGAGGATTTGAACAAAATAAGCGAGCACATCAAGGGAAGAACGGTGTAAGTTTTCACACATTCGTGATTTCTCTTTTCTCTACGAGTGACTTTGGTCTCGACGCGTACGGCCGCTCAATTTCCGCGTCGCGACGTCTCCTGGAAGAGAGAAATTGACGCGGTCTTGGTTGGGCTTTTTCTTTTTTAGGTCGCAGATCCGCACGACCTTGAAGAAGAAGGCTTTCGAGGAGGCGGGCGTGCCGATCGGCCGGAGCCAGCAACAGGCGACGCCTCAGAAACAAGTGCAGCAGCAGCAGCAACAGCAACAGCAGACCGTAGCAGCGGGAAATCAGAGCTTGATGGGAAAATCGGCGGAGGTGACACTGAACATGCTCAACGCTCCTGAGTCGGAAGTCGACGTGGAAGGTTTGCCGGAGGAGTGTCAGGTGAAACTTGAGTTCGAGGGAGCGACGGAGGAGGTTGCCTCGTAATGACGAATCTCCTGAGGGACGAAAGACGGATAACTTGTAAATGTATCATTGTATTTTATTACTTAAATAATACGCTTTAAGAAAATTAATGTAAGCGTAAGGTATAAATAGCGCGTGTCAATTATTACCCTGCCATTGAAAAGCTGTCCCGAGAATTTGTTAGATATTATCGACAGTGTGCAAGTTATCGACTGTATGTAAGTTACCGACAGCCGGTAACTTACCTACAGTCGGTATTGCAGATAGCTCTAAAGCGTTGGGTTGTCACAACCTTCGATACTCCCCCGTTATTCAACGGTTGACGGAGAATACCTCCGAGACACTTTTAATCAGCCCGTATCTCGGGAGAGCTTTCAATTAAGTTATCGAGTGTGACAATTCGTAAAAAGTCAAAGGTGCGCAAACGATCGAAGTATCGAAAGTGACAATCTCTGGAAGAAACGAATTCTCTCTCGTGTTGTTTTTTCCGCATCTCTGCTCACGGTATTGATTAGGGGAAAAATGGCGACGGTTGGCGAGCCTCTGAATCTCGCGCGAGGTAATATGCACTTTGTTTATTTTCATTCTTGTTGCAATATTCAATGAAAATTCATCGATCTAAAAGTCTAAGCAAAACACAACCCATACAATCAAGAAACGAAAAGTTCCTTGGATGATTTTTTAAAAATACAATTGACACTCGCTTTTCAGATGTCAAACGTTCGATCGAACTTTTGGACAAACTGCAAAAAGGTCAGTGCGAAAAGTAAAAGCGAACAAAATAGTACATTATGATACGAGTACGAAAAAGTTTTTTTTTTTGTCGAGTATTATACGATATTTTATTGTACGCGGTGTGAAAATGTGAATTTTACGCACGCGAAGCGTCCGTAAATTGTTCATTATCGTACCGAGTGGAATAAAGCCTTTTTTTTTTGCTCTAATGAATAACTTTAGTCTTTTTTGATGATTATTGTTGTTATGTGACAAATACAGGAGGAGAAATTCCCAGCACGAAACTGGCTACCCTCCAAAAAGTATTGCAGAGCGATTTTTTGAATGCGGTCCGAGAGGTTTACGAGCATGTGTACGAGACGGTGGACATACAGGTGTGTTTGTTGCAAACTTTGTCATTTTAATAATAATTGTCAAGCCTATACGGTGTACGTGAAAGTTTTGGGCCATCCTATTTTTCAGGCATAGTGGATTGAAATACAACGGTGGGGAAAAATTAACGAGTTACGACAACGTGTATTTGCTTATATTTGAAAACAATTATATACATAGATATGGTTTTTAAATATTTGATTGTCTATCACTTTTTATTTAACGAGTGTACAAAACTTCTCAGTCATATACTATGGTGTGTGAAAAACATAACAAAATATTTTGAAAATAACAAAACAAGATTCGACCTTTTTGACTCGACTCAGTCCTTTGTTGCCATGCCCTCAGCAAGGATAACTGCTGCACATCGACGAGGCACGGACGCTATTAATTGTGAGATCCGTTCTTGTGGCAAGTTTGCCTACTAGTGTCGCAAATGATTCCACAATTCCGTCTTGTTAGAATGATTTTTTGTTCCAAGACGATCTTTTAGGTCTTGCGACAAATGCTCAATCGGATTTAAGTCCGGTGATTGCTGTATTGTTTTATCTGTATAGATAATAAACACATATATAATAATAATAGTATAATAACGTATGAAATACAATGATAACGGTAAAAAAATGACGAATAAAAAATTAAAGGGTTCCCAAGACGTGCGAGCTTCCGCCACCGCCAAAGCGACCGTGGCTGCGTTTGCCGCAAGCGAGGGCCACGCTCATCCCCGAGTCGTCGAATTGCCCAAGACAGAGGAGGGTCTCGGCTTCAACGTGATGGGTGGCAAGGAGCAAAACTCACCGATTTACATATCGAGAATAATACCGGGCGGCGTCGCCGACAGGCACGGTGGCTTGAAACGCGGCGATCAGCTGTTGTCCGTCAACGGAGTGGTTCGATATTTTCTTTTTCTTATCAATTACAATGTTATCGCGTGCGTTTGAAAAAAAAAAATGCACAACTTTGTGTTGATTTTTGCAAAATTTGTATGACAATTGTATTGATTTAAAAAAAAATCAGTAAGTGTTTATTGTTTCGTTTTTTTTTAATCGGGTTAATTTTTTGAGAAATAATAGTTATTCTTTTCTTTTTTTCTATTCGTACTCCAAGAATGAGAAACGATAATTGTGGCTTTTGTCTAGTGCGTCGAGGGTGAGAATCACGAGAAGGCGGTCGAACTTTTGAAGCAGGCGCAAAATTCCGTTAAACTCGTGGTACGCTACACGCCGAGAGTACTCGAGGAGATGGAATTGCGCTTTGACAAGCAACGAGCAGCACGTAGACGTCAGCACATGCAGTGAAAGAATACACATTTTGAAGAAACGAAACTTTTCCCTCTACGTTTAAAAAAAAAAAAACATCCTTCATCTTTGCCCGTTCATTTTCAGCCTCGTTCGACTGCATTTACGAGCCTTCCTGTCCGCTCACATACATATAGCTATATATTATTGAACAAATACCTCACGGTTTATCATATATTATGAACGTACGAGTATAATTGTGTATCGAAGTGTCGAAAGAAACGAAAATAAAATGATCTACAATTTCCGCAGTCTCGTAATTATGCGCTTTTATCTTTTAAAAAATTTATATTAACACCTTTTTCCCGCGCAAATGAGGGAAGCTTCGGCGCGCCGGCGCCACGCGGCGCTTCTCGCACGGTGTCTCCGCGACACTGCTCGTCCTCGGCCTTTGTTTTGTTTCGCCGTAAATCGGACATAATATTTCGCTTGACCCACGTACGTGCCGAGATATCGCACTTTACGAGGCAAACAACGCCGGTCATGGTGCTGAACGAGGTTGAGAAGTTGCTGGGCGAGCTCGAGAAGGCCGAATTGGAGGTTAGTAACGCGTGTCACGGAAAAAAAACAACGCGATCTGTCAACTAGCGTTCGACACGCCTAACCTACAAAAGCAATTAACTCATTTGTTTGGATTCATTTGGGGTATTTAGGGTTTGGGTTTAGTGGGATTGAAAAAAAAAAATCTGTAGAAAAGTTTCGAAATTATTGCGTGAAATGTGAAATTTTCCACTGCTCCCCATAAGAACACGTGTAGAAGCCATGACATTTTTGATTGCCAATATCTCGCAAACGGAACGGTGAATGCTCTTGAAATTTTGCCGATAATCATTTAACATTGTCCTGAATGAGTACACAAAATTTAAAAAAACCTATAGAAAAACGCCCTGGCGAGACTACTACCTTAATTTACACACCTCGTATTACCATATTTATGGGTCGTTCTTATTCGCATTTTCGATTACACTTCATATTCACTGTCACTTCATTGGAATTACGTCTCCTCTATCTAGTTTCCATGAAGATAAATTCCCATGCACATTCATTACGATTTTGCTTCGCCAACAGGCATCAGGCGGAAGTCCACCGGTGCAAACGTACACGCGACTTCTAGCGATTTACCTGTACCAGAACGATCTGTGAGTGCATCCTTTCTGGTCGTCCGTCGCTGGCCGTTCGTTCCACCTTACTGTTCGCCGATAACCTCCGTGTCTCTCTCTCTCTCTCTCCTCTGCAGTTGCAACGCGAAATTCCTCTGGAAGAGAATACCGTCCGTAGCGAAGAGCGGCACGTCCGAGTTGCCGAGGATCTGGCAAGTGGGCCAAAAGATGTGGCAGCGCGATTGGCCAGCCGTCCACGCGGCTTTGAACGCCGACTGGAGCGAGGATGTAGCAAATATCATGAACGCGCTCAAAGGTGGAGATTTCGTCGATTCGCGCCGATCTATCATCATCGAACTCTATCTCCCGAATTAACGAATTGTTTCTCTTTGCGCAGAGAACGTGCGAGAACGAGCCGTCTCTCTAATCTCCGACGCGTACTCGTCCGTCGAGCTGTCCGCGGTTGCTCGCATGACCGGCCTGAGCCCCGAGGAGGCGCGCAACCTCGTGATCCAAAGAGGCTGGACCGTGAACGACACGACGGTGAAGCCGCGCAAGTGCGACAAGGAGCGCGCCAATACCGGAGACGCCAGCCTCACGGAGGATCAACTCTACAAACTCACCCAATTCGTTTCCTTCCTCGAGAATTGAGCCAACTTCGATCACCCAAGTACTCTCATTCATCTTTATTTTCGTTTTTTTTTCTTCTTACGCTATATAAAAATAACGACGAGCATTGTTGGAACAATAAAAATAAATCTGAAGAACGAAAAGCAACATGACGGCGAGAAATTAGAGGGGAAAAAAAAAGGACGAGAAGAAGAACGTTCGACGTTGCGACCTTTGCTGCGATCTTACGCTCTCCATCGCGTTCTCTCTTTCTCTTATTTTCGTGTCTTAATTTCAACCTGCGGAAACAAAAAAACACGAACAGAAGCCAACATTTTTATTTCCCGTGATAAATCGTTCTCGAAGAATTTCCACACGCAAGGATAGAACGAGACTCGAAGCCGATGAGGAGGAGGAAGAGAAGAAGAAGGAGGAGGAGGACGGTCACGCACCTTCGATTGTTTCTCTCGCGATGATTCCCGAGCGCTCACCTATACCCCGTCTCGTATCTCTTTGGGCAATCCTTGCGCGCAGCCTTTATTGTTTTCCATTACCCGTGGCTCCTTACACGCCTTTTTTTTTCTCTCTTTCATTTTATTCCATTTATTCGTTGTCTTTTATTTCCAATACATCTTGTTCTCAAGCCTCGCGGGACTTTCTTCACGGAGCATGGGTGTGTGCTGGTGTATACAGGGTGTTCTTGTGACGGTGGAAAAAAATCGGCGAATTTTGAGATTTATCTCAAAAACTATTTGTCCGCTTTCATCCGAGTTTGTTTTATTCGAAAGTTTTTATTTTTACTCGTCCAACAGTTTCGGGCCACCCTATTTTTTTTTAGCAAAGCGATGAAATATTGAATTCCTGAAGTCGTTAATCATTTCGAATTTTTCAGCGAGCTATGATACGAATAATAGCTCGATAGATTATTTTTTCGAAGTCCAAATGCTAAACCGCGAAAAACTACGGCAGACATTTCGAGAGAATTACGCATTGGTGTAAAAAAAACCACTCATCAGTAATAAGAATCAAAAGACCAGATTGAATTTTGCAAAAAAATAGCAGCGGACAGCATCAGATTGGCGGAAATTGCTTTTTTTTCCGATGAATATAAATTTCAATTATTCTGAAGTGATGGTCGGAAGTACGTGAGACGTTCAACAGGTACTAGATTCAACGCAAGGTATCGAATTCTTACCGTAAAACACGGTGGGAGGATATTAAAGTTTGGGGAGTATTTTCAGACGACGGCGTTGGTCCGCTGGTAGAAATTCAAGGCAATATGGACGCTACAATGTACAGAAATATATTGCAATACCAAATGCTCCCATTCGCAATGAAAAAAAAATGCCGCGTGGTTGGGTTTGTCAACACGATAACGACCCCAAACATGCTTCGCGTATTGTAAAAGATTTTCTTCAAAGACGAAAAGTACGCCTTCTCGACTGGCCATCGCAATCACCGGATTTAAATTCGATTGAGCATTTGTGGCAAAACCTAAAAGATCGTCTTGGAACAAAAAAAATCACACTAACAAGACGGAATTGTGGAATCATTTGCAACAGGAGTAGGCAAACTTGCCACGAGAACGGATCTCACAATTAATAGCGTCCATGCCTCATCGATGCGCCGCAGTTATCGTTGCTGAGCTCATGTCAACAAAGTACTTAGTCAAGTGAAGAAAGTCGAATAGCGTTTTGTTATTTTCAAAAAAATTTGCTACGTTTTCCACACGCAGCAGTATTTAGCCGAATAGTTTTGCCCACTCGTTAAATAAAAAGTGATAGACAATCAAATGTTTAAGAACAATATGTATATAATTAATTGTTTTCAAATATAAGTGAATACGTGTTGTCATGATTCGTTAATTTTTTCCCCACCGTCGTATTTCAATGCAATATGCCTGAAAAATAAGATGTCCTCAAACTTTTGCACGCAATTTGATTTATTTTTTTTTAATTATTAATAGACCCCAACATCCAATTGGGCACATTTGGTGTTATTTTTGTTTGGGACTTGAGAAATAATGATTTTGAGGGAAAATAAGGAAAATACGGATGGCTTTCACGAGATTTCTTTTTTTCTTTGTACCATATGCTAGCTATTTTTTTTGTTTATGGTCGTCAAGAAGAAAAACTATTTTTTATGCGTCACCCTTTATACATATGTAAAGTTAAATCCATGCATCTCGTCATCGTATTTTTGCCCCTGGGCATTGTAGAATACTTTGCTCTCTCTTTCTCTCTCTCTCTCTCTCTCTCTCTCTCTCTCTCTCTCTCTCTCGCTCTTTCTTTCTCGTTCCCTCCCTCTCGCCCTTTTTTTCTCGATTCCTTCGTATGTTTTCTCTCTCGTTGTTGAGGCGGATACGATGACAGTGCGCGCTCAACGCTCGCGGAGCACTACTCGGTCCGCGTACATTCCTCTTCCCTCTGTCCCGCCCGTGTCCCCTCGTACGGTCTCGCGGATCGGCTCTGCGCTCAGACCCCTTTCTTCTTTTACTTTCGATCGACCGATGATCTCGCACTATTTCATACGAATATACACACATATATATATATATGTATTATTCGCCTTGTTTTTTTTGTACCGAAAGACTAAATAGTGTCTGAGAAGAGAGGGAGAGTAAGAGAGAGAGAGAGAGAGGCGAGAGCGATTAAATGTTAATTTTATTCATCTTGTTACAGAACGACCTCCGGGACAAAATTAAAATACACGAAAAATCTCAAGAAACAACTGCAAGTCAAGGCAATAAAGATCCGGATGCGTCCACGCAGATAATTAAATTCAGAAAAAGTTAAAAATAGATAATCAAACGGTATCAGAAAAACGAGCCAAGACAAAATGAAAATCTGAAGAAGAATAAAAATGGCTATAAAATGAAGCAAGAGAGAGAGAGAGCGAGAGAGAGAGAGAGGAGGGTTGGCCAGAGCAATGAGAAATTACGATTGCGGCAGGGATCTCTAAATTCCTTCAGGCATCAAATCATCGGAATCGCGTAATTTATTCACACACCGGTGTGCGCCGCTCTACGATCGGGAATCCCATTGTTTCTCGCGTTGCGTCGATCTCACGCGAGTAAGCACAAGAGAGAGAGAGAGAGAGAGAGACTTTTGTAATATGTAGTTATATTGCTCCGACCCACCTCCCCTCGTCTGTCCCGAGGCGGGGGGTGTTGCCGATAAAGGGGTTAGACGGGTTCCTCGTATAGTGTCAATGACTGGGACACCTTACGTACTTTGGCTCGCGGCGCGGGGGCTGTCTAAGAACGTCGTGGAGGTGTTTTTTTTTTCGTCCTGTGCCCCCCTCCCTCTTCCTCTTCTCGACTTTTTTTTCCTCTCATTCTCATTTTCTTTTTTTCCTTTTAAATCTTTTTCTTATTTTTCTTCTCGTTGGATTTCACAACCCGGTAACGCTCGATCTGTGAAAGGTGCGCGCAGGTTACGAGAGGTGAAGTGTGTGTGTGTGTGTGTGTGTGTGTGAGTGTGACCGATAGGCAACTCTTGTACATAGTTGTAATATGCAACAGGCTAGGCAGCCTCCGGCATCTTTTCACGTATATCACGTGGTGTGTGTACTTCGAGCCGCAGTGATGTTCCAGGGGGAGCGCTCCTCCACCTAGCGCGCTCGAGCACGGGGTTGTGCCAGTACACAGAGAGAGAGAGAGAGAGAGAGCGAGAGAGAGAGAGAGAGAGAGAGAGAGAGAGAGAGAGAGTGGGAGAGAGAGAAAGAGAGAGAGAGGGAAAGAGATTATGCACGCGTGCTAGCGGGGCAACTGTACACGGAGGACGAGCGAAGAAGCCGAGGCGGCGAAGGGGAGCACGGAGGAGATCGCCTCGCGAGGAGAACGGGATACGGGATCAGCTGGGGTTAGGGTTCGCGATATGGCTTTGCAAGCGCGCCCACGCGCTCCATTGTCTATTTTTTTCCCTTTCTTCTACTGGGATACCTTTGTTTTCCTTTTTTTTTGCATATATATATATATATATATATGTGTGTGTGTGTGTGTGTGTGTGTGTGTGTGTGTGTGTGTGTGTATGTATATGTGTGGCGCTTACACGAGAATTTTGTTTTACCGCATAACATTTTTTGCCTTGAAAGAAAAACCTTTTTTCCTTATATAATTTTTATTTTATTTTTTGCATATAGCTATATCGACATTTTAGCTTGAAAATATTATTCTTTTTTTTAAGATGTAGTTTATTACTTTTATTGAAAAAAAAAAAAAATTCTAGAAAAATAAAATGAAAAATTAATCATCAAATGAAAATTGAACATTAGAATAAAATAAAATATTTAATTGAGTAAAAAATAAAAAATGGAATAAAAACTAAAAATTGAAAAATGAATTGAAATTATATATATATATATATATATATATATATGTGTGTGTGTGTATATGTATATGAGTGGCGCTTAAACGAGAATTTTGTTTCACCGCATAACATTCTTTGCCTTGGAAGAAAAAACTTTTTTCCTTATATAATTTCTATTTATTTACATACAGCTATATTGACATTTTAGCTTGAAAATATTATTCTTTTTATTTTGAGCATACATTTTATTACTTTTATTTTAAAACAAACAATTTTCTGGAAAAATTAAATGAAAATTTAATCATTAGAATAAAATAAAATATTAAATTTAATTGAAAAAAAAAATTAAACGCAAGTACAAAATTAAATGAAAATAAAAAATTGAATAAAAATTGGAAAATTGAATGAAAATTAAAAATTTAATTGAAAATAAAAATTGAATAAAAATTAAAAATTAAATAAAAATTGAAAAATGAATTGAAATAAAAAATTGAATTGACATTAAAAATTGGATTGAAATTACAAAATTAAATTGACATTAAAAATTGGATTGAAATTACAAAATTAAATTGACATTAAAAATTGGATTGAAATTACAAAATTAAATTGACATTAAAAATTGGATTGAAATTACAAAATTATATTGACATTAAAAATTGGATTGAAATTACAAAATTGAATTAAAATTACAAAATTGAATTAAAATTTACAATTAAATGTAAACTAAAAATTAAAAAATCACTCGCTTTCCTACGGAGCATTTATCTTTTGCCTACATTTATACCATTCAAATTAATACGATTGTGTGTGTGTTTGTGTGTGTGCGTGTGTAGCCTCAAGGTCGTCCAGTGACCACTCTCACGGATGTGTCCTTCCGAAGAATCCCAAGAGAGAGAGAGAGAGAGTGCGAGTGAATGTTCTTGTTTTATTTCATTTAACTTGGTTTTTTCTTTGCATTTTTAATCATCTCATTATGTATTTTATATTAGTCGACTCGTGTACGCACGTTCTCTTTTTTCCCCTGATACTTTTTCTTTTTTCTTTATTCCCCCTTCTCCCTCCCCCATAGAACCGTTACTCACGTTATTCTGTGTTTTTTTTTTTCCTTCGGTTGTGTCGCACGACCGGCGGAAGCGTGAAATCCCTTGGGCGTGCAGGCGGCGTGGGAGGGATCGGAGCACGAGCGAGACGAGTTGCGATTCGGCCGCGAAATTATCGCCGCAGCATCATGATACGCACCGAGTTGCACGTATCTCAAGCTTCTCCGAAGCGCCGACACGATGGACCCGATGACGATGACGATGACAAGGATAAAGAAAAAAAAAGGAAGGGGTCGGCGTATCCTCGCGGACAAATCGCCACGCTCCTTTCGGTGAGTTCATAGTCAAATTTTTGTTATTTATATGTATATAAAATTAATATATTTAGGGCGGCCCCCTCAGAGTGTGAAAAAATGTTTGCCATCGTTGAACCCTCGCGCACCCCCCCCCCCCCCCCCCCTACGTCTTACTTTTACTCTCTTGCGCTCAGAACCGAACTTTTTGTAAATCGGCTAAAATATGAGGCGTATCGTGTGAAAGTTCATTTTCGAAACACTGACGACTTTTGGCTAGACGTAGAATTTTTATGTACCGGTATATGCAAAAAAAAAAGGATTTTTCGATTGACTCAATTATCAATTTTTGTTACACGAGATTGACGATACCAGTGGAAAAATGATTTGTACCATTATTGACAAATAACAAAAAAAAATCCAAATTTAAATTAAAAAAAAAAAAAATATAAAAATCGATATTCCTCAGGAGGGTAATTTTCTATTTCTTGTACTCCATTGTTGATTATTTTTGAATTTTTTTCAAAACTTTTTTTTCAAAGTCTATTTGAAATTACAAATAGGGTTGGTGCCAACGCAGATGAGATTTGAGAGGAAAAAAAAGGTCAAAGGAAATATGGGATTCGTAATTCGGAATTAATTTGAATTTAATCGAAGTACGTGACGAAAGATTCTTTCTGTATAAATTTCTGGTGGAAACAATACAGTGTGTGTATATATTGGGTGAAGTAAAAAGTTCACCCTATATATACAATATATACAATATATAAATCCCTGGAAGCCCCGTGCAATATCAGAAAGGGTCCCTGCTTCTATCCCTAGACACCTCCCGCCCTCACCGATACCAACCACCCACACACACACGCACACAGCTTCATTTCTCTCTCATTCGGGCGATTCTTCATTTTGCATTGTTTTCGCGCATCATTTACGATTTGTATGTTTCAATCTTTTGCCCCACGCTTCGCTATATCTTTCCATCTATCTATCCATTCCTCTCCCTCTCTCGTATTTTTTTTTTTCTCTCTCCGTACCAGTTGCATACCACCCGGGGAGTGCCGTTTACCACTGCATGCTCCTTTGCAGCTAAATGTGTGCAGCCCATCAGACACACCGATGGCCACACACTCAAGGAAGCGTGTGATCTGGCGCGCGGCCAATTTTATTCCCATCGTATCCAATATATACGAGGTGTGTAAATTAAGTAATGGGACTGATTTGTTTGTTCAATTTTTTTATTCGAATAGAATTACAATTCTTTAATTTCTTAGGACGGAAGGACGGTTCCTCCAATCCTCATAAAAGTGCTGGAACTCGGATGCTGGAATAGCCTTCGCAGTTGGTCGGTTACAGCCGTTTGAATGCTTACGAGTGTCCCAAAATGAAGGGTCTTGAGGTAATTTTTCAATCTCGGGAAGAGGAAAAAGTCACAAGGACTCGAGTCAGGCGAATAAGGAGGCTGAGGAGCCCACAGGCATGTTTTTTACTGGCCAAAAAACTCGTTTATTGAAATTGCCGTGTGACAGAAATTTTTCTCATCTCCAATTCATTGGTAAAAATCTGATGAACGGTGGTGTGAGTCAAATTCAACTCTTTACTGATCATTCTGACTGTCATCCGACGATCTGAACGCACAAGATCCCGGATTCTGTCGATATTTTCATCGGTTCTTGAAGATGAAGGCCTTCCGCTGCGTTGTTCATCATCAATCGACTCTCTTCCCTCTGAAAATGCCTTAAACCACCGTAAAACCTGGGCCCTTGACAAAACACTTTTTTCCGTAGGCCTGATGAAGTTTTGCAACAGGTTTCGCACTGTGCCCAAGTCTGAAGCAAACCTGATAGCACACCGTTGCTCAAAATTGATGTTACTCATTTTTAGAACGCACTAGGAAAAACTGTTTCGCGAAAAAAAAAATCGCTACGGAAAACCAAATGACTCTAGCGAGTTCAAACTCCTACTGAAGGCGTATCACATGTTCAGTTGCCGCCCCTCCAAGTCCCGTATCTCAAATGTTGCCAGTCTCATTACTTAATTTACACACCTCGTGTATGTATATATATATATGTATATTAGATGAAGTAAAAAGTTCTGAGCGTTTTTTCGCTTCATTTCGACGATGAAATTAACATATTTAGGATTATCCGATTTAGATCAAATATGCGCCATTTTGTTCGATAACGTTTGTCCATTTTCAAGGCAATTTCATAATTCCGCGATTGAAGAAGTCCTCGTCCCTATTGGTAAAACGCTTGACCAGCTCATTTTCACAAGCCTCTCTTGAGGCCAGTTTTGTACCATCAAGAAAATTTTGCAAATACTTGAAAATGTGATAATCGCTTGGTGCCAGGTCTGGACTATACGGCGGATGCGATAGAATCTCCCATCCAAGCTCTCGGAGCTTCTGGCGCGTCGTTAAAGATGTGTGCGGCCTGGCGTTGGCTTGGTGGAACACAATACCCTTCCTATTGGACAATTCTGGCCGCTTCTGGTCGATCGCCTGCTTCAATCTGGTCAGTTGTTGACAGTAGAGGTCCGAATTGAGTGTTTGGCCCGATGGGAGCAGCTCATAGTGGATGATTCCCTTCCAATACCACCAAACACACAGCAAAACTTTCTTGGCCGTTGATCCGGGCTTGGCCATCGTTTGGGCCGTTTTCATCGCGATCAATCGATTCAATCGTCGTTTCACCGCGATTGGACCACGATCTTTTTCGTCTGTTGTTCTCGTATGTGACCCATTTTTCATCCATAATAAACTACGGAATGATCTTTCAGGTGTATATAAGGAATCGTCATAATAATAAAACGTTAAAAAATTATCGGAAAACCTACAACGTGCGGAAAAAAAGAAACAAAATTATACAAGGAAATGATTCGAGATAAGGAACAAGAAATTAAGAAAATCCAAACGAAAGGGAAATCTCGAACAAGTGTGAATAAAATAAAACAAGGCGAAATAAATATTGCACGGAAAAAAAGAAAACGCACAAATGATGAGTCGCATAGGAAATAATACGAAATCGAAAAAGGAAAAAGAAATGCAAATAATATTAATGAGACATCCCGTATAAAGAAAGAGAGAGATCGAGACAGAGAAAGAGAGAGAGAGAGAGACAGAGAGAGAGAGAGCGAGAGAGAGAGAGCGAGACAGAGAGAGAGAGAGCGAGAGAGAGAGAGAGAGCGAGACAGAGAGAGAGAGAGAGAGGAGGAGAGATGATCCTATACACTCGCGTCTTCGAAGTGAAAGGCGGGCGAGTCTGTGCTCTGTGCGCTGCGCTGTGTTATGGCTCGCGCACACAAGGTAGTTTATGCTCCTAGGCTACTCTCCCAAGACGCGCAATTGTGTGTGTGTGTGTGTGTGTGTGCGTTCGTAGATCGGTTGGGACACAGTCGTAACCGGTTCGCGTACGTGTATTATTTGCGGGCAAGTGTGTGAAACGCGTGCGAGGAGAGAGAACTCTATCGCGGTTATGTGTCGACTCTCCTCCTCTCCCTCGCCCCCTCGGCCTCTCTCTCTCTCTCTCGTTCTCGGTGCTACGGCAAGGTCTCCGCGCCCACGGGGTCACAGGTCGGCTCACCCACTCCCACCTTCTCTCTCTCGCTCTCTCCCTGTCTTCTTCTCTCTCTCTCTCTCTCTCTCTCTCTCTCTCTCTCTCTCTCTCCCTCTCGCGCGCGCGCACGGTGGCCCTTCACCTCTCTCCCTAGCCTCTGTGCGCACCTACACGATTCACATATATATATATATATATATATATATATATATATATATATATATATATATATATACACGTACGAGAGTCAGCTGGATCGTGTACCTGCATATAACGATGTTTTCGGGGCAATATGAACCCCTTCGCGAGGATCCATATTGACACAAATTTTTATTCGCACGAGATATATATCTTAGCACAGTCAGCTGGATCGTTTACCTGCATATAACGAGACATTTTGGGGCAATATGGACCCCCCCCCGGGTTAGGGGGTCCATATTGACACCAATTTGCATTCGCGCGACAATTTGAACGGAAAATTGATATTTTAGAATTGAACATTTTCGACGTTTTTAATTGGCAATGAAAAAAAATCTTACGAATCCCTTTCCCCCGACTTTCAAATCGATCAGATGAAAAAAAAGCCACCCCCTCTCTGCCGGGAGCGGCCTGAGCAAAGATCTGGGAAGGAAGTTGCAAATTTGGCTCGTTTCTAATGGATTTTTTTTTCGTTTGTTTAGGTGACGTCGCTTTGTTTGGGTCGTCGGGTCTTGCGGAGGCTGTGCTTATCGTCCCCTTGGAGGGATGGTCCATATTGCCCCAAAACATGGTTGTTACGGCGAGAGAACGGAGCGGAGATAGGCAAAGCAGAACTCCTTGCCACAGAGTGCCCGTTATACGGCCGAGGATCACCGTGCCTCGGTTACTCGGGGATGCTGGAGGGCAAGGGGGCCAATGGGGGTCGGGGGGATTCTTGCAGACCTCGGCTAACAGGATCCCGGTCTCTCTCTCTCTCTCTCTCTCTCTCTCTCTCGCTCTCTCTCGCGTATGGTACTCCACGATCGCACGACCCAACTACGTTCGATCGATATGTATATGTACATGCACATATATGTGTATATATATATATATATATATATATATATATATATATATATACCGATAATATACTCGATATAATAGTCTCGCGAGTTGTGTCTATATCTCACGGGAATTAACTCGGCTATTGCAAATGAAATAGTTGACCATTATCAAGTTGCAACCCGGCGCGGATAACGTTGAACGGCGTGTAATAATCGTCGCGTTCCACAACCGCCCGTCTCGCTTTTTTTTCGCTCCGTCCTCTTCTTCCCTTGTCGATCGGCTGTGTTTCTTTATTTTTTTTTTTTTCTTCTTTTTTTCCCCCTCCCGTTCTTCCGGATTCCTGAATTCTTCTTGGGGAGTGTCGCGCGTCAGGGTTATGACGGTTAAGAGCAGCCGGATCACAGTTTCACGATGCAGCCTCGTTATTGTCGGCCAACTTTCCTCGCGCCAGAGTCTCTCTTGATTCCCTTCGAGGCCAGGGTACGCTCGGTTGGCCCCGCAAACGAGGATAAAATGGCCCGTAATAGGGATAATCGACTCACGTGGCATAAAATGGCCCGAGATAGATACGAACGCCCCGAATGGGTAAAAAGAATTGAGATATCGGAATGAGCCTAACGGCTATTATTCAAGTCTATCAAAATTATTTTCACAACGATCAAACCAAATGGGACAAAGTATGGTCCCTGCATGGCGTAATAGCATCTCGAATAGGGTAAAATGGCTCTAAACAGTGTACAATCTACCTCGAATGGGGTAAAATGGCCCCAAACAGGGTAAAATCATTCCGAACGGGGTAACAGGGTATCTTGTGCCGGTTGTTCAGTTCGTGGAAAAGCTTTAGTAGCCCTCAAAGTGAACCTACATGACGTAAAATCATCCCGAACGGAGTAAAATGGCTCCACGTTGCGTGAAATCCTCCCCAATGGGGTAAAATGGACCCAGACAGTGTAAAATCGTTCCGAATGGGGTAAAATGGCCCCAAACAGGGTAAAATCATTCGGAATGGGGTAAAATGGCCCGAAACAGGGTAAAATCGTCCCGAACGGAGTAACATGGCACCTTGTGTCGATTGTTCAGCTCGTGGAAGCTCCACTTGCCCTCAAATGTGGTGAAATTCTCTCTGTATACCGAATTTTGGTTGTTCTCTGTTTTCGCGCCCCCCTCCTAAGTCCGGGTCGGTTTATCGAGTGGCCCGATAATCTGGAGGTTGCCGCCGTGGAATCGTTTGCCCCAGAGTGCCCTCGTGTGCAGAGTGGGCGCGCAAGCCTCTCTCTTTTTCTCTCTCCCTCTCCCTCGCACTCTCTCTCTCTCTCTCTCTGTCTCTCTCTTTCTCTCTTTCTCTCTCTCTCTCTCTCTCTCTCTCTCTCTCTCTCTCTCTCTCTCTCTCTCTCTCTCTCGACCCTCCCGCCGCGGAGTGGAAATATAGGTGCAACCCGTATATCGCGGTATTCGAATGGTTACCTAGACGAGAGAAAGAGAGAGAGAGAGGGGGGAGAGAGAGAGAGAGAGCACGCGCGAAAGAGATGCCTCGACGAAAGGTCGTGTCGCGTGTGCCCCTTGGGTACGACGTGCAAAGAGATCGGCGGAAGGGACCTAGTCAGGGGCGCTGGGAGTGAGGGGGGTGGGGGGATGCTGCCGGAGAGAACTCAAGGTGCGCGCGGTCGTCCGCTCAGGAGACGATTCCCCTGGTGCGCGCTATTTATCCGCGGCCTCGCCGACATCATCCCACAGACGATGGGTGCAATCTTTTATGTGTGCCTTCTTTACCGACCGAGCTTCGAAACCCAAAAAACTCAATTCCAAAAGATCCTGAAAAATCGGATGGCCCGGGTTGGGGTATCTTGTCGAGCTGACACAATCGTCACACGTTGAAAACCCAAACAAATCTCATCGTCGACGCGTGTGTGCGAACAGTTCGCCCGTGAGATTCGCATAACCTCGTGCGGATTATCATTCTTGTACGAAGCACAAGAAATGGGAGACAGACAGGGAGAGAGAGAGAGGGGGCGGGGGAGAAAGAAGAAAAAAAATGCAACTATCGGGAGAAAGTCCCGGTATCATCTCGTCGTCGTCGTCGTCGTCGTCGTCGTCGTGACGTATTTATGCGCAACGGCCATGTTGGAACTGCGAGACCGCCGCGTGAGTCTCCAGAAAGTTTTAGCTAATAAATAAATAACTCGGCAAATAAATAACAGAGTAAATAAATATATAAATATATAAATGTTCCAATCCAGTAAGTCCGTCGCACGATTGTCGAGGTAATCCGGGACCGAATCCGACGACCAACCTCTTTTTTTTTATCAGCTTTTTTTTTCTTCTCTTCTCAATTGCTCCTTTATATGATTATTCATTTAATTCCGGAAGATGCGTTAACGATCAAGATGCCCTTGATGATCGTAGACGCACGCGCAACGTCGACGCTATTTGTCAACGCAGTTGTTTTTTAGTTGCGAGAAGCAAAATGCGAGAGTCGTTCGTCGTTTCCGTCGTTCTTTGGGGGGGGGGGGGTCCATCCCGAAGTAAACTCCGCCCCATTTTGATATATATATATATATATATATTTATATATATTTATGTATATTTATATATATTTATTTATATATATTTATGTATATTTATATATATTTATTTATGTATATTTATATATATTTATATATATATACACACACCCACGCAACACACATATAAAACAGTTCCTTAAGTGACTGACTGACTGACATATAGACAACGCACAGCCTAAACTGTTGAAGACGGAAAACATGAAATTTGGAAGATATGTTCCTTGGAAGGTGTAGAGGTGCATTGGGAAAGGATTTTTCGCAAAATCAACTCCTAAGGGGGTGTAATAAGGGGTGTTCAGGTTGGTATGGAAAATTGCTTTTCCTTGCGTGTATCAATTTGTAACTTTATATACATATATATATATATATATATATATATATTTATATATAAATATTATATAAATTATATGATTGTAAAAACCCGCAAGGGTATGCACGGAATAAAGTTACTACTACTATATAAATTATATAAATATAATATTCTATATATAATATATAATATATAATATATAATATATAATATAATTATAATATAATTATAATTAAAATATTATAATATTATAATTATAAATATAATTATAATTTTAATAAAATTATAATATAATTATAATTATAATTTATATAATAAATAAATATAATCGAAAATGGTTTACTTTTGCACGAAGCATTGATGGGTTATTTGATAGCGGAAAACATGTCCTACAACCCTTTCATGGAAACGTGACTAATAATCAGTAGCCCTGTATATGAGAGTGTGTGTGTGTATTTGTTTAATAAATATATGATAATTAATATAAATATATTACAGTGAGTCGGATATATATATATATAATTATATATATATAATAATATACATAATATATATATATATATTATATATATAATATATATATATGTATAATATATATATATATATATATATATATATATATATATATATATATATATATATATATATATATATATATATATATATACATTTATTATATGTACTATAAAAACCGCACGGATGAAAGGAAGGAAGGAAGAGCGAGTGTGTGGGATGGTCCAGTGAACCAGATATTTTTCCCCCTTTTTCTTGTGGGGCACTACTCTCTCTCTCTGTCTCTGTCTGTCTCTCTCTCTCTCTCTCTCTCTCTCTCTCTCTCTCTCTCTCTCTCTCTCTCTCTCTCTCTCTCTCTCTCTCGCTCTCTCTCCCCCCCCCCCCCCCCTCTCCCTCTCTCTCTCTCACTCACTCACTCTTTCATCCCTTCATAATACACTTACTTGCCGACATGATGTTTTTTCTTCGTCATCATTCGCCCGCTTGTTTTTCCGCCTCTGCGCATTATTATCGCCACGTGAGCGTTCGAGCATTATATCGTGCCGTACGCGCTTTTTCCTCGGCTGGCTCTTTTCTCGCTCCTTCACTACGTTAAAAAGACCACTTGTATATGGGCGCACACGCGCGCGCGCGTGTGTGCGCGCGTGTGTGTGTGTGTGTGTGGGGGGGCGCGCGCGCGCGCGGTCTTTTCAACGTAACGTTCAAAGTATCCGCCGTCCGTCTAGGCCACAACAACCCTCGTTGAGGCTCGTATAGACGCGATGGCAGATGGTGACAAAGCCGGGCAAGCGGGGCAAGGGTTATCCGTCCACAAGAAGGAATGAATGAACGCTCGATAACGGGCGAATGAATGAAAAAACACGTCGAGCCGCGCTTGGAAGCACCCGTGCGAACTTGACGGCTCCTCTCCGTGTAACGCTCTACGACTCTTGTGTGTGTGTGTGTGTGTGTTTTTTTTCCTCGATTACCTTATCACTCCGAGTCCCTGAGATTTTAACCCGAGTATTCAATACTGGACTCGTGATCGCGTGTTTGGAGAATGGATCCACGTTGTTGGGGGATATACGTCGTCGGGAATAATTGTTCGCATGAATTTCATGTTGAATTCGTTATCGCGAGTCTGCACGATAAATTTTTGCGTCATATTTGTCATTGGGAATTCGAATAATGAATTTACATTGTATTTGTCTACGCGAATTTGGGAATATCCATACCTTTTTTTGTTTTGTTTCAGTTCGATTTTGCGTGGTTTAGGAATAAATTCATATTGATTTATTATTATTATTATTATTTTATTTATTATTTGGTTGCTGCGAATGTACGTGAAAAAAAAAGAAAGAAAAATCCATACTGGATTTTTCTCAAATTTAGGTATCAATCCGCATACAAGATTCGTCATAACGGATTAACTAACCGCGTGAAAGGCTCACGTGTGTTTTACACACGAAACAGTTCGAGCTATCTCGCCCGCGTGAGAGAGAGAGAGAGAGAGAGAGAGAGAGAGACCCTATCGCGCGAAGCGCCCGGTCGAGTGTGTATCGAAAAACAAGGAGAAAAAAAAACGAACCAAAACAGGTGGAATTTTCGTACCGATATCAACGAGAGCGGGCAGAGGGAAAGAGAGAGCGAGAGAGAGAGAGAGAGAGAGAGAGAGAGAGAGAGAGAGAGAGAGAGAGAGAAAGAGAGAGTGAAAGAGAGGGAGAGTGGAAACGGGCCATTTGATAGTAACGGCCGTCAAGATCCAGGAAGTCAGAATCAAGTCGATCTACGAGGACGACCACAAAGAGAAGAATTTTAAAAAAGAAGAAAAAAAGAAGGAAATTAAGTCACGCGAAGATCACTAAATACAAGGCGAATCGGGTTTATGCGAGCGACCTTGTTTCGCGAAGATTTTTTTTTTTTTCATCTTTTTTTTACACAAAAAAGTATCGATTTGTTGTTTTTTTTTTTCGACTTTTTTTTTCGTTGTTTTCGCTCAAGCGAATCGCGCGTGCACAAGGGCTTTGGGTTGTTTTTTCGATTTTTCAATTTTTTGAGGGGTTCTTTCCCAAAGAAAAAAAAAAAATTTACATAGTCGCATGAGCGGCTTCTTTTTTTCTTGCACAGGCAAAAAGATGACGAACACGAACCAACGAGCGGTCCGATTTTTTGAGGAAGGTGGTGACCCAAACAAACCCGAACACATATAGAAATGTTTGTGTGTTTGCGTATATTCGTGGCCATTTATATATATATATATATATATATATATATATATATATATATATATATATATATATATATATATATATATATATATATATATACCTATGATGGTTGGGTTCGTTTGGGTTTTGTGAAATTGTAATTTTTCGAGGGCTCTTTCCAATAGAAAAAAAATTTACATAGCCGCATGAGCCTCATCTTTCGTTTTCCTTGCACAGGCAAAAAGATGACAAACATGAACATATGTGGCCACGACCATACGCACGCACACACATTTCCATTTGGGTTTTTTGAATTTTTAGTTTGCCGAGGGCTTTTTCCCATAGAAAAAAATTTACATAGCCGCATGAGCCCCAATCTTTTTTGATTTCCTTGCACAGGTAAAAAGATGACGAACATGAACCAAAGACCGGTGCGATTTTTTTAGGAGCGTGGTGACCCAAACAAACCCAAACACGTATGGAAATGTGTGTGTCTGTGTGCGTATAGTCGTGGTCATATATATATATATATATATATATATATATATATATATATATATATATATATATATATATATATATATATAAACACACACCCACACACACGTTTACTTTGAGAATCAAGCGGCGATACGGCGTCGCGGCGCGTGTGAAAGGGAAAGCTAAACCAAGAGATTTTGTAGTACGGCGGAGAGGACGACGACGAAGACGGTGAGAGCCCGCGTGTATAAAGAAGAGAGCCCCCGTGGCTTTTTCTCTCTCCCGAGTTCAGTTGACTCGGTGCCCCTGAGGAGGAGGCGGAGGAGTAGGAGGATGATCTCGCGGCCCGGCTGGCTCGACCTCTCTCTCTCTCTCTCTCTCTCTCTCTCTCTCTCTCTCTCTCTCTCTCTCTCTCTTTCTCCTTCGCATGAGTACATATTTACAAATATTAGATGAAGTAAAAAGTTCTGAGCATTTTTTCGCTTTATTTCGACGATGACATTAACATAGCTAGGATTATCCGATTTAGATCAAATATGCGCCTTTTTATTCGATAACTTTTGTCCATTTTGAAGACAATTTCATAATTCCGCGATTGAAGAAGTCCTCGTCCCTATTGGTGAAAAACTTGAACAGCTCATTTTTACAAGCCTCTCTTGAGGCCAGTTTTGTACCATCAAGAAAATTTTGCAAATTCTTGAAAAGGTGATAATCGCTTGGTACCGGGTCTGGACTATACGGCGGCTGCGATAGAACCTCCCATCCAAGCTCTCGGAGCTTCTGGTGCGTCGTTAAATATGTGTTGCGGCCTGGCGTTGTCTTGATGGAACACAACACCCTTCCTATTGGCCAATTCTGGCCGCTTCCGGTCGATCGCCTGCTTCAATCTGATCAGTTGTTGACAGTAGAGGTCCGAATTGAGTGTTTGGCCCGATGGGAGCAGCTCATAGTGAATGATTCCCTTCCAATCCCACCAAACACGCAGCAAAACCTTCTTGGCCGTTAATCCGGGCTTGGCGATCGTTTGGGCCGGCTCACCGCGATTGGACCACGATCTTTTTCGCCTGTTGTTCTCGTATGTGACCCATTTTTTCATCGCCAGTCACCATCCGCTTAAAAAATGGCTCGATTTCGTTACGTTTCAGCAAAGAATCGCAGGCATCAATTCGGTCCAAAAGGTTCTTTTGCGTCAATTCGTGTGACACCCATACATCGAGCTTCTTCTTGAGACCAGCCTTATGCAAATGGTTCCAAACGATTTTCTGGCTAATCTTCAGTTCCTGGGCAATGGAATAAGTGCTCACATGCCGGTCCGACTCGACGATTCCCATGATTTTATCGACATTTTCGACGATTGGCCACACGGAGAGAATTAAATGTTGAAAATTACCGTGCAGTAACGGTAACCAGATGACAACCCTGAAACTTCGCTTATTATTACTGAGTAAAACACAGATTTTCACGAAAATAAAATAAAATTTCTTCTTCAGACAGAAAATTTTACCAGATTTTCTAGTAAATTTTCATGTGTAACAAAATACGCAAAACTTAAATTTAAAAAATATATAATATCAGCGCAATTTTACTGTGCATTTTATTATTTTATGCCTTTCAAAAATGTCTATAAAAACATCGTCTTTGTAACAGTTATTTTAAGATTTATTATAAAATTTAATGAGTGTTATAGGAAAATGTATTGTGCTCTCGGTAAAAATTATCGTGCGCGCTACCCTTCTTGTATAGTAAAATTTTAGCTACGTATTTGAAATTCCCTGTAACGTGAGTTAAAACAAAACTTGTCGCATACGAATTATTATGCTTTTCTCACTTGTCACCACATTGAAATATATCACGATAATTTTTACCGTGAAATTCACGACAAAAATTACTTTTTAATTCTCTCCGTGCAGAGCTTGCCTCATCTTCGACGTCCATATTACCAGAACGGAATCGTTGGAACCACCGCTTTGCTGTTGCATTCGATACTGTATTGGCTCCATAAACAGTACAAATTTTTTTGGCCGCCTGCTCCGCCTTTTCACCTTGGTCGTAGTGCTACTGAATAATATATCGAATTTTCTCTTTTTTTACCTCCATTTTGGAACGCTGTAACACACAACTAGCTTCACCAAACGCAAAATTGTCAAAGAACTTTTTTTCAAGCGTAATGTCACCTTTAAATCGCCGTATATTATGACCCGATGCGATGTATGCATCGTGAGATATGGCTCACTAAAGACATCTAGCGAAAAACGCTCAGAACTTTTTACTTCACCCAATATATATATATATATATATGAATAAATAAATAAATTAATAATATTTATTTATTAATAAATTGACTTATGAATAAACTGATAAATACATTGATTAATAAATAATATTTACCTCTTAATTAATAAATTCGGTAAGTTATTTATTCAATAATTTATAAATGAATTGATTGGCAGTATTCATTGATAAATAAATTAGTAAATTAATTAATAATATTTATTGATATATTAAAAAATTCATGAAGATGATGTATAAAAAATCGTTCTTTTTTTTTGTTCTTCATATTTCATCAGGCTCACATTGTTCGACACATTTTTCAACTGTCCTTCTCATTTGACAGGTCAAGTGTCACGATTTGCAGGCGATTATTAGGAAAGGAAGGAAAATTGTCGTGAACTAGCGTTTGAAGTCGAGCTTTAGGGTTCACTCTGGCGCGTGATTTTTTTTTTTTCATCTCACCATGTAGTCATATTTTTGCTATTCTGACAAAGACGAAGAATATTAATTTTTTTGCATTACCGTTACATATATATATATATATATATATATATATATATATATATATATATATATATATATATAAAGACGTTGGTGACGTTGCCGCGGCGCTACGACGCGCTCGCGCGCCACTTTCTAAAGGAATTCGTTTCAAAAGACCTTCGAAAAAGCCTCGGGGGCCTTTTCCCCCTCGCCCCCAACCAGAGGGGGCGATTCCCCCCTCCGTGGCCGTCTATCTGCTCTCTCATCATCATCCCGCGCCATTTCTCACAATTATGTCGCTTATAAACGACACTCTCTCTCTCTCTCTCTATTCAACGTCCCAATATTATTTTATTCATTTATTACAATGTTATTAATATCATTATTATTATTTCAGTTTTATCTGGCATTTAACTGCGGACGAATTTATTCCACCCCCTCGCCTCTTCAAAGGAAACAAAACCGTGAAAAAACAGCGGAATAACGAAGTTCGCATCTTCGTGTATGACCTCAAGAGCTTCGGAAATATGTTTATGCACACGCGGGAACATATTTTAACGCTAAGCTTCAACGATGCGAAAGAGCGATCTTCAAAGAGCTTGCGGGTGGTCACAGACACACACACACACACACACACACACACACACACACACACACACACACACACACACGTATATACACGGACTATATACCTTTTCCGTCTTCGGTAGATTCCCCCCAACGCCCCATGCCATTCGCAGTTGCCCCAACGCTACCCCCCAACGCCCCACGGAGCGTGCTTTCTGCCACGTGTACACCATGAAACTCACTCGGAAGGAAGAAGGAAGGAAGGGAGGAAGGAAGGAAGGAAGGAAGGATGAGGGCGTCTGCGGCATGGTCCAGTGAACCAGATATTTTCCCCCCTTTACGTGGTGTGACTCCTCTCTCTCTCTCTTTCTCTCTCTCTCTCTCTCTCTCTCTCTCTCTCTCTCTCTCTCTCTCTCTCTCTCTCTCCCCCTCTCTCTCTCTCTCTCTATCTGTCTCTCTCTCTCCCCCTCTCTCTCTCTCTCTCTATCTGTCTCTCTCTCTCTCTTTATATCTGCTTCTCTCATCCTTTCATCCCTTCGTGATGCACGTGCTCGTGGACTTGTGTTTTTTTTTCTCTCCGCCATCATGCGGCAACTTGTGTCCGTCCCCCGCATTATTATCGCCACGTGACCGTTCGAGCATTATATCGTGCTGGACGCGCTCTTTCCTCGGCCGGCGCTTTTCTTGCTCCCTCACTACGTTAAAAAGACCACTAGTATGTGTGTGTGTGTGTGTGTGTGTGTGTGTGTGCGGGCGCGCGCGCGAGCGGTCTTTTCAACGTAGCGTTCAAAGTATCCGCCGTCCGTCTAGGCCACAGCAACCCTCGTTGAGGCTTGTATAAACGCGGGGCGAATGGAGACGAAGCCGAGCAAAGGGGACGAGGGTTATGCGTACACAAGAAGGAATGAATGAACGCTCGATAACGGGCGAATGAATGAAAACACGTCGAGCCACGCTTTGAAGCACCTGTGTGAACTTGACGGACTCCACTCCGTGTAACGCTCTACGATTCTTGTGTGTGTGTGTGTGTTTTTTTCCTCGATTACCTTATCACTCCGAGACCCTGAGATTTTAACCCGAGTATCCGATACTGGACTCCTAATCGCGTTCTTGGAGAATGATTCCACGTGGTTTTGGGGATTCGTCGTTGGGAATTGTTCGCTTGAATTTCACGTTGCACTCGTAATCGCGAATTTGCACGATAAATTCCAGCCTCGTATTTTGTCATTGGGAATTTGGATAATATCAGGTGTATGACTTAATTTTTACAGATTTTTCAGCAAATTTATTTTATATAAAAAAATAGAGAACAACGAACTTAATGTTGGAAATATTGTCCATCGTTTTCTATGGACCTTGCGCCATCTCTCGTGTAACGTACGAATGCCATCGCGAAAGAAACTTGCTGGCTTCGAGGCGATAAAGTCATCGACGAATTTACGCACATCGTTCAGCCTTTTGAACTGTTTATCCACTAAGGCGTGCTGCATTGACCGGAACAAATGGTAGTCGGATGCAGCCAAGTCTGGTGAATATGCCGCGTGCGCGGGAGAACTTCCCATCCCAAGTTCAAGAGGGTCTTCTGAGTCGCGCGATCAACGCGAGGTCGAGCGTTGTCATGCAGCGGTATGACTTGACTGTTTTGTGCTTGAAAATTTGTGCTGTTTATGGAGCCAATACAGTATCGAATGCAACAGCAAAGCGGTGGTTCCAACGATTCCGTTCTGGTAATAGGGACGTCGAAGATGAGGCACGCTCTGGTAGGCCAATCGTCGAAAATGTCGATAAAATCATGGAAATCGTCGAGTCGGACCGGCATGTGAGCACTTATTCCATTGACCAGGAACTGAAGATTAGCCAGAAAACCGTTTGGAACCATTTGCATAAGGCTGGTCTCAAGAGGAAGCTCGATGTATGGGTGCCACACGAATTGACGCAAAAGAACCTTTTGGACCGAATTGATGCCTGCGATTCTTTGCTGAAACGTAACGAAATCGACCCATTTTTGAAGGGGATGGTGACTGGCGATGAAAAATGAGTCACATACGAGACCAACAGCCGAAAAAGATCGTGGTCCAATCGGGGTGAACCGGCCCAAACGATCGCCAAGCCCGGATTAACGGCCAAGAAGGTTTTGCTGTGTGTTTGGTGGGATTGGAAGGGAATCATCTACTATGAGCTGCTCCCATCGGGCCAAACACTCAATTCGGACCTCTACTGTCAACAACTGACCAGATTGAAGCAGGCGATCGATCAGAAGCGGCCAGAATTGGCCAATAGGAAGGGTGTTGTGTTCCATCAAGACAACACTAGGCCGCACACATCTTTAACGAAAGAAACTTACAGGCTTCGAGGCGATAAAGTCATCGACGAATTTACGCACATCGTTCAGCCTTTTGAACTGTTTATCCACTAAGGCGTGCTGCATTGACCGGAACAAATGGTAGTCGGATGGGGCCAAGTCTGGTGAATATGCCGCGTGCGCGGGAGAACTTCCCATCCCAAGTTCAAGAGGGTCTTCTGAGTCGCGCGAGCAACGCGAGGTCGAGCGTTGTCATGCAGCGGTATGACTTGCCTGCTTCCTTGCCCAGTAAATAGCCTGATTTCTGATCAAGTTCTTCGGGTGGTCTATTATGAGCTGGGAAACGGTTAATACCAAACGTTACCAACAACAATTGACCGATTTGAACCGTTCGCTGCTTGAAAAAAAGGCCAGAATACCGAAAGAGGCAACACAAAGTCATTTTTCTTCATGACAATGCTCCATCACATACGGCAAAACAACGGTTCGCGACACGTTGGAAGCACTCAGCTGGGAAGTTCTACCCCATGTGGCTTACTCACCAGACTTCGCTCCTTCCGATTACCACTTGTTTGCATCGATGGGTCACGCACTTGCTGAGCAGCGCTTTGGTTCGTACGAAGATGTGAAAAAATGGGCTCGATGAATTATTCGCAGCAAAAGGGGAAGATTTTTCTTAGCGTGGTATTCACAAATTGCCCGAAAGATGGGAAAAATGTATAACAAGCGATGGAGCATACTTTGAATAAAGCACTTTTTATCATTCTTCCGAATTTAACGTGTTTTTTTTTCAGAAAAAAAAAAATCCGCATTTCATACTTGTACACCTGGTATGTATGCATAGCTCTTGCGCGCGCATCAGCTTTGTAAGGGTACAAGTAGCGCTGCAAGTGGCAGAGTAGGACACTAAAAAAAAGCGGTGATTTTGCACAGCAAAAATATCAATCCGTACCAGCCCCCCTGGTATCGACGAAGCTCGAGAATCTTCGAGCCACCATGAACGGCGCCAGCCGTGTTCGATTGTCGAGTGTCCTAAAGCCCGTTGTCTGCCTCAAGTTCGTACCCGACGCCTCTTCGATACGTGGAACGAGTTATGCAGATACATACGTTGCGAGGTTATGTCACATTTTCAACAGGATGGCATTGGGACGAGAGAGCGAGAGAGGCTTACTTTTCTGCTCGAAAAGGAAGATTGAATCCTCACCGACGAGGAAGCGATGAAAGCAACCAAAAAAAAAAAAGAAGAAAAAAAAAACGTCGCTCCGGCAACGGGAGAGCAATGCAGATTTGGGCGTCATCAATAGCCTCGCGTTTGATCGTTGGGCGGTTGGTGAAAAATTTGCAAAACGAAGAAGAAGAAGAAGGAAAAGAAAGAGCCACTGGCAATTTTCGAGTCCTCGATATTTATGGAAACAAAAAAAAAATAACTGAGATTAGAAGGAGAGATCGATCGAAATTAAAAATTATGAGGAACAACAGCCGAAAAAGATCGTGGTCCAATCGCAGTGAGCCGACCCAAACGATCGCCAAGCCCGGATTAACGGTCAAGAAGGTTTTGCTGTGTGTTTGGTGGGATTGGAAGGGAATCATCCATTATGAGCTGCTCCCATCGGGCCAAACACTCAATTCGGACCTCAGCTGTCAAAAACTGACCAGATTCGAAGCAGGCGATCGACCAGAAGCGGCCAGAATTGGCCAATAGGAGGGGTGCTGTGTTCCATCAAGACAACGCCAGGCCGCACACGTCTTTAACGACGCGCCAGAAGCTCCGAGAGCTTGGATGGGAGGTTCTATCGCACCCGCCGTATAGTCCAGACCTGCCACCAAGCGATTATCACCTTTTCAAGCATTTGCAAAATTTTCTTCATGGTAGAAAACTGGCCTCAAGAGAGGCTTGTGAAAATGAGCTGGTCAAGTTTTTTTACCACTAAGGACGAGGACTTTTTCAATCGCGGAATTATGAAATTGCCTTCAAAATGGACAAAAGTTATCGAACAAAACGGCACATATTTGATCTAAATCGGATAATCCTAACTATGTTAATTTCATCGTTGAAATAAAGCGAAAAAACGCTCAGAACTTTTTACTTCATCTAATATAATATAAATAAAATATAAATGAAACTATAAATATAATAGTAACTATAGTAGTATAACGATAATAGTAATATATAAAATGTATAAAATAGTAATATAAAGTATATAAAAGACTAACAATAATAGTAAATTATTATAATAATGACAATAAATAAATAGATTAATAGATGAATATTTATTTCTTAATAAATAATTCATTTCGTTAATAAATATTATTATTAATGTTTTATATATTACTATTATAATTATACTATAGTAGTATAACTATAATAGTAATATATAAAATGTATAAAATAGTAATATAAAGTATACAATAGACTAGCAATAATAGTAAATTATCATAATAATGACAATAAATAAATAGATTAATAGATGAATATTTATTTCTTAATAAATAATTCATTTCGTTAATAAATATTATTATTAATGTTTTATATATTACTATTATAATTATACTATAGTAGTATAACTATAATAGTAATATATAAAATGTATAAAATAGTAATATAAAGTATACAATAGACTAACAATAATAGTAAATTATTATAATAATGACAATATATAAATAGATTAATAAATGAATATTTATTTCTTAATAAATAATTCATTTCATTAATAAATATTATTATTAATGTTTTATATATTACTATTATAATTATACTATAGTAGTATAACTATAATAGTAATATATAAAATGTATAAAATAGTAATATAAAGTATACAGTAGACTAGCAATAATAGTAAATTATCAAAATAATGACAATAAATAAATAGATTAATAAATAAATATTTATTGCTCAATAAGTAATTCATTTCATTAATAAATATTATTATTTCATCGATCAACGAATATCTTAAGCGCGCAAAATATCCTGAATAAAAAATTATTTAATCGATTAATACATATAAATGAAATATCATTCGATTCATTTAATCGTTGTAACTAATGACGATGAATTGAATTACAAAAATCACAACAATAGCAGAAATGATGCAGACGATGTCGATAACGATATAACAATGGAGAAAAGGGCGGGAAAATAAAACAACAAAACCCACAACAACAACAATAATAATAGTAATAATAATAATAATAATAATAATAATAATAAAGTGAGAGAGAGAGAAAGTAACCTGGAGTGAAAGAAACAGCTGGTAGGGGGTGCTCAGCAGAGAGCGTGACCCCGTGCGCACAGATATGCACACGGATCGGAGATAAAGAGAGATAGAGATAGAGAGAGAGAGAGAGAGAGAGAGAGAGAGAGAGAGAGAGAGAGAGAGAGATAGAGAATGGAGGATCATCGGGTACTCGGTGAGAGCCCATCGGTACCGCAATCCTAGGTCTGCACAGGTTACATATCCCGATGATTCTTCCCGGCCTCTAGCCTGCAATGGGTCTTGTGGAGGACGGGGAGGGGCAGGGAGGGGGAGAGGCGATTACAGCCGCTTTCCACAATAGCCTATATATCGATCTCCAAGTTGGCGAATACTCGGCCACCAATGGAATCGAATTCCAAAGTGCGCCTAACAGAAACGGGGCCGTGGATAAATGATAATGGCAGCTGGTTATGAAGACGGAATTTGCCTTCGTAATAATCCATAAGGGAGGAACAAAGAGAGCACGAGAGAGAGAGAGAGAGATTGGCTCGATGCTCAGCTGGCGTGTTAAACTCGTGGCTGACCGAAACTTCCGATAGGGTGGCTATGACGTCACGGTAACGACGTCACGAAGCCAAAGGGGGTGGTCGGGTGGTTGAAGGGTGGTGGCAAACTCGTGGCTGTGACACAAGGGTAGCAGGGTTGTTGTTGGCAATGGTGGTGGAAAAGCCTGAGGTAAGAGAGCACCAACCTGACGAGGTATAAGCAGAGACTACCACAAGTATGAAGACACGTGTGTACAGCTCTGCGGGTTATACGTAGAGACGGTCCATCGATCTGTTACCGAGGTCTTTCTCACCACCACCAGCAACCACCACCACCACCACCGTGACCTGTCTCGCTTCTTCTCCTCGTACCGCACAAACCCCGCATTCTCTCTCTCTCTCTCTCTCTCTCTCTCTCTCTCTCTCTCTCCACCTCTCGGCCTCCTGGCCTCCTCACCGCTTATTCTATGACGTCCGAGATGACGTCACCGGTAAGCGCCGCTCTGAGGCGCGCTGTACAGAGTACGGTTTTAATATAGGCGACGTACGGAACCCGATTCGAACTCAGTTACGCGGTGGCCGGCCTTACGTGTGGACACGAACCGGGCGCCCGCGGGACTTTTTCGGCAATCTTCTAGGTAAAATAATAAAAACATACGCGACAAACAATTGATATCCAAAGAGCGAGCAGAGGAAGACAAAAACTGAACGTTCCTCGTGTGAATTAAGCGTGATATCGCGAAGATTTGTCCAAGGGTGGTAGCGAGAACAAAAAAAAAAAAACCATTGGGAGAAGTATTAGAAGCGAACGAAAGGGGTTGCGTTGGATTTTGTTGAGAAACTACTTGGCCTGTGTGGTTCGCGAAGGATTTTTGTTTTTTTTTTTTTTTGGGGGGTTGGAAGAGTGATATATTGTTCTCGCGATAGGGACGTTGCCACACGTTGGAGAACGCCAAGACCAGTGGCTTTGGCTTGAAGCGAGCTTTGGCTAGAGTTTGGCTTTACTGTCGTTGATAGCAGACAACTGGAAGATAAGCCAGTTTGGACTAGGGCTGACCAATAGCAAATTCCACAGCTAGCGTTCTCCATAGCAAGCACTTGGAAGACCAGGCAGTTTGGATTTTTCGGCTACAGCTGTCAATAGGAGATTCTACGACTACTCCAGTAAACAGGAGACTCCGGAAGACCAAAGAATTTCGAAAAAGAAACAGCCATCGATTTCCAGATCCTACAAGAAGCATTACGTTTGGATCTGTTACGTTCTAGAGTCATCAAAAGTCGATCGTACGAGTCCAATTCTCTTGGAGCAACGACAATCCATAGAAGACTACACGAGAGACTTCGAAGAGCAAGTTTGCAAGTGAACTTGGCTCCGTGAACGTGCGTGTGTGTGTGTGTGTGTGTGTGATGCTCGTTTGGACGATCGGTGATGACAACCGGCGTGGCAATAGCACCCGATAAACACTTTAAAGCTAATGATCACAAGCTTGACATTCATCCACGAGCAGGAGATTGAAACTTTTTCGTGATTTGTCACAAAAGCTAATTGTTGGCCGTCATCAGCGCGCATAGTCTCGAAAAAAAAAAAAAAAAAAAAAAACGGTGGAAAGTTCAATTACATGCGAGTCCCGGTTGGCGAGAGCCGCGTCAACGAGGAACTCCTCTTCCTCGTGGAGCTTCCTGGCCAATTGATCGACGATTATTATCAGGAGAGGAGGGATCCGGTTGGCTCGTTGGATCACGGCATCAAGGAGGCGATCGTCTGGCCATCGTTTGCAGCTTTTTTGCCAGGTCGGTTGTGTGTCTTAGACGTGCACCACCACCACCACCAACACCACCACCACCTTCCGGCAATTGTCGGCACTTTTGTCGTCCATTCAAAAAAAAAAATAACGCACTACCCTTCAAAATCCTCATCCCTTGACGAGGAAACGAGTCTAGTTCTTTTATCATTGGTGCTCGGATGTTGCGCTGGCCGCATGTGGTCTTATCGCGGTGTTTTTTTTTTTTTTTTTTTTTTTTTTTTGGTGTGCGCCCGAGTTCTCACGAGAGATCCGCCTGACGCATTCGGAAAGGTGACAGTACAACGCTGATATATAATTCGTTATTATGCGTACCGCGAGCGGTGGCGATACCGCAGCAGCCGGAAATAAAACTACAGCGTTACATCAATCGGCAAATATCACTGTTCGTGCGCAAACGCAAAGTTTGCCAACTGAGAATACGGAAAATGAACGATTGTCAGCCGATTGCGATCTCGCCGGGTCAAACAATTGCTCGCCGTCCTCGCCACCCTATTCCCAACAGTTGCACGATCATCATCATCGGCACAATCATCATCATCATCATCATCGTCATCATCATCATCATCATCATCATCATCAGCAGCAGCAGCAACAACAGCAACAGCAACAGCAACAGCAGCAAGCTGACAGTAATAATAATAACGATCATCATCGGAATCTCGAGAGCAACGAGCGGCATCCTGACCCGGCACGACGTATCTCCGATCACTCCTGGACCAAGTGTAAGTCCTCTTCATCCAAGTGACAAAAAAAAAAAAAAAACAACGACAATCCGAACAGCGGCTTCTCTTCCGGGGTGAACTTCTTGGAATTGACCTTGAGTGAGAATCTTCCTCAGAGGGTGAACCTTTTTCTTCTTCGACGAGGGAATCCCCCACCCCCGCCCCCCGTCAAACCCTTAGCCCTTCTCGATGAGCCTGGTGTACCCTTCAAGGACAAATCTTCTTTCAAGGGTTGCTCGATCGTCGTATATTCATTCTCCTTTGCGATTCGAAACCGTTCGCGCTCGTGACGAATCCTACTCGCGCATTCATTCAAGGCGTTTGGGATCTTTACCTTCTTTTTTTTTCTTCTTCTTCTTCTTCTTCTTGTTTTTCTCTTTCTCTTTTCATTCCGGTTCGTCGACGAGATTAGTAACCGACGAGGGAAAGGAAGATGATCGTATAGGAGGGGGTGGGGAGAGACGAAGATAAAAAAAAAAAAAAAAACACAACGATCGTCGTGAAAGCATCGGCCTCGATCGAACGTCATCGATGCTCGTACATGATCGGCGCGTTCGCCGAGGATAACAGAGGAGGAGAACGCGAGCGCGCCACCGCGGGCTTTAATACCTCGGGAAACGTTCGCAGCCATCTCGCCGAGGTGCTCGCGCTCGCTCGCTCGCTCACTCGCGACAGGTCTTTTTACAGGTGTAACCGGTTCGTTAAAGAGATAAATATAGTCTGGCAATACGCCCGACGCGATACTATCCACTAGGAATTTATTTACCTCTCCCTTACTATACACACTCACACACACACACACACGCACACACACACACACACACACACACACACACACACACACACACATATATTTATATATGTATGTATGTATGTATCTAGTGTATTGAAATAATTTAAATTAATGATAATAATTGATTAATTGAAATAATTTAGTCGATAATGGATGAAGTAAAAAGTTCTGAGCATTTTTTCGCTTTTATTTCGACGATGAAATTAACATAATTAGGATTATCCGATTTAGATGAAATATGTGCCGTTTTGTTCGATAACTTTTGTCCATTTTGAAGGCAATTTCATAATTCCGCGATTGAAGAAGTCCTCTAGTACCTATTGGTAAAAAAAACTTGACCAGCTCATTTTCACAAGCCACTCTTGAGGCCAGTTTTGTACCATGAAGAAAATTTTGCAAATGCTTGAAAAGGTGATAATCGCTTGGTGGCAGGTCTGGACTATACGGCGGGTGCGATAGAACCTCCCATCCAAGCTCTCGGAGCTTCTGGCGCGTCGTTAAAGATGTGTGCGGCCTGGCGTTGTCTTGATGGAACACAACACCTCTTCCTATTGGCCAATTCTGGCCGCTTCTGGTCGATCGCCTGCTTCAATCTGGTCAGTTGTTGACAGTAGAGGTCCGAATTGAGTGTTTGGCCCGATGGGAGCAGCTCATAGTGGATGATTCCCTTCCAATCCCACCAAACACACAGCAAAACCTTCTTGGCCGTTAATCCGGGCTTGGCGATCGTTTGGGCCGGCTCACCGCGATTGGACCACGATCTTTTTCGGCTGTTGTTCTCGTATGTGACCCATTTTTCATCGCCAGTCACCATCCCCTTTAAAAATGGGTCGATTTCGTTACGTTTCAGCAAAGAATCGCAGTCATCAATTCGGTCCAAAAGGTTATTTTGCGTCAATTCGTGTGGCACCCATACATCGAGCTTCTTCTTGAGACCAGCCTTATGCAAATGCTTCCAAACGCTTTTCTGGCTAATCTTCATTTCCTGGGCAATGGAATGAGTGCTCACATGCCGATCCGACTCGACGATTTCCATGATTTTATCGACATTTTCGACGATTGGCCTACCAGAGCGTGCCTCATCTTCGACGTCCATATTACCAGAACGAAATCGTTGGAAACACCGCTTTGCTTTTGCATTCGATACTGTATTGTCTTCATAAACAGAACACATTTTTTTGGCCGCCTGCTACGCCTTTTCACATTGGTCGTAGTGGTACTGAAGAATGTATCGAATTTTCTCTTTTCTTGTACCTCCATTTTGGAACGCTGTAACACACAACTGGCTTCACCAAACACAAAACTGTCAAAGAACTTTTTTTTGAAGCGTAATGTCACCGTTAAATCGCCGTATAGTACGACCCGACGCGATGTATACATCGTGAGATATGGCTCACTAAAGACACCTAGCGGAAAACGCTCAGAACTTTTTACTTCACTCAATATTATAATTTAAAAAAAATAAACAAAATATGCTTTTTTTTTGCTTCGAAACCCAAGTAACCCCTTAATCGACGTTGCGTTCCAACGATGCAAAATTTCGTCATTGAGTAAAGTGGAAAAGCAATGATTGCAATTACAGAAAAGCGACAAACTGATGAAATTTCTATAAAAAACAACGCCACGTAGAACAAGAATTCAAAAAAAATAAATAAAAACGGTTCATTACGAAATTAACAAATCAAAGAAAAAAATACAAGCCCGAGTCCCAGATCAGAGAAAATAGTATACGCGAATTGAACAGGGAAAATAAAAAATTCAAACCTCTACGATGCCTCATAGACACGTGCTACTTCACGTTTCTTTCTTTTCCTTCTAATTTCCGTACGATCAAGAGAGTACGTTCGTTCGTCGCTCGCTCAACTGCACGCACCCGGTGCACATAAAACGATCATCGATCTCGCGATATCCATTAATTCATGCGAACGAAAAAAAAAAAAAAGAAAAAAAAAACCGAAAGAAAAACAATAGAATGAACGAATAAAAAAAGCGTATGGCTCTCTCGTGTCAGACTTTTAATTCGAGAAGCGTCATCGTTCCTCTCCATGTCTCGTTTCGCATTTATTTATGGAAGCTCACACACAATTATGCATGCGTGTGCGTGTGTGTGTGTGTGTGTGTGTGCGCGTGTTCAACGCACCGAGGAAAGACAAAAACTGACCTGTACTAACATCGATGTTACGACTTCCGCCGAATGACCCCGGATGCGATAATAAATATTGATACAATTCGCACGACCTGCATCGTCGCTTAATACGCACACACACACACGCGCGCGCGCATACGCTAATGGGGAAAGGTCATTTTGGAGGCGTTGTAACGTAATGTTGGCTGTTATCGTTACATTTGGTTGTTTTGAGAACGGTTCCCAAATTCGCCTATACTCTTTATCTATATATTAGCCGGAGTCAGCCTCGCTTCGCACGTACACAATGCCAGCCAGCACCCTAACAAATGTAAATTTAAGAAACGAACCTTTAAATACTGTAATTACAAAGCTGAACTAAATCGCCATGTTCTCAATACAGTTGAATTGAGGTCGAAGATCCAGAACCTTCTGGTACATTCTAAGAACATTCTCGAACGTCCTGGAAACATTGTGGAACATTCTGGAACATTCTCGAATCTTCTGCAACATTCTAGGACATTCACGATCCTTCTGGAAGATTCTACAACATTCTGGAACATTCCAAAACGTTCTACAACATTCTAGAACATTATCGAACCTTCTGAAACATTCTAGGACATTCTCGAACACCCTGGAAACATTCTGGAACATTCTAGAACATTCACGAACCTTCTGCAATATTCTAGGACAATCACGATCTTTCTGGAAGATTCTATAACATTCTGGAACATTATACAACATTCTAGAACATTTTGGAACATTCCAGAACGTTTTACAACATTCTGGAACATTCTAGAACATTATCGAACATTCCGGAACATTCTAGGACATTCACGATCCTTCTGGAAGATTCTACAATATTCTGTAACATTATACAACGTTCTAGAACATTCTGGAACATTCTAGAAGATTATCGAACCTTCTCGAACATTCTAAGACATTCACGATCCTTCTGGAAGATTCTTTAACATTCTGAAACATTCTACATTCTAGAACATTCTGGAACATTCTAGAACGTTCTGCCTGGTACGTTCTAGACCATTCTGGGAATATTCTCAATACAGTTGTATTGACGTCGAAGGTCCAGAAACTTCTGCGACACTCTAGAACATCCTGGACATCCTGGAAACATTCTGGAACATTCTAGAACATTCTCGAACGTTTTGGAAGATTCTATAACATTCTGGAACAGTATATAACATTGTCGAACATTCTTGAAACTCTTGGAAGATACTATAACATTCTGAAACATTATACAACATTCTGGAACATTCTGGAACATTATACAACATTATACAGAATTCTCGAACCTTTTGAAAGATTCCATAATATTCTGGAAGATTCTCGAACCTTCTGGAAGATTCTATAACATTCTGAAACATTATACAACATTCTGGAACATACTAGAACATTCTGGATCATCCTAGAATATTCCGGAACATTTTAGAACATTATAGAGAATTGTCGAACCTTTTGAAAGATTCTATATTATTCTGGAACATTCTAGAATATTCTCGAACCTTTTGGAAGATTCTATAACATTCTGAAACTTTATACAACATTCTCGAACATTCTAGAACATTCTCCAACCTTCTGGAAGATTCTATAACATTCTGAAATATTCTAGAACATTCTGGAACATTCTAGAATATTCTAGGACGTTCTGGAATATTCTAGAACATTCTAAAACATTCAGGAAGATTCTAGAACATTATAGAGAATTCTCGAACCTTTTGAAAGATTATATAATATTCTGGAATATTCTAGAACGTTCTTGAACCTTTTGGAAGATTCTATAACATTCTGAAACATTATACAACATTCTCGAATATTCTAGAACATTCTGGAAGATTCTATAACATTCTGAAACATTGTACATCATTCTGGAACATTTTAGAACATGCTAGATCATTCTAGAACATCCCGGAACATTCTGGAACATTCTACAACGTTCTAGAACATTCTGGGAACATTCTAGGAACATTCAGGAACATCCTGGCCAGTCTTGGCCACTTCGGCCCTCAACTCCTAGCTGCTTTATCGACTTCCCATGAGAAGTCCATTGGTGCGATGCCCTATTTGGACACGAATATCTCCGACCCCTGCAGTTCCAAACCGAAACCTTCTTCATGGATGGGGCATGGGTTAACAACCCATCCACCCACATCCCCTCCGCACCCCACCCCCGCATACCCCGATGGGGCTGCGGGGGTGGGTTGTGGAGTTACAGCGGGACGCACGGACAAACCATCCTTACATTTATTATTATTATTATTATATATATATATATTGATATACAGGATGAGGCAAAAACTATAAGCAGCAAAATCATTTTCCAGCCTCATCAGACTTGGGGGAAAACTTTTTTTTACAAGTTACCTAGTTTGATGGGGCTCATCGAGAGGTGGCTGAGAGGCTCATCCAGGTGGAAACACTTCGGAGATTTCAAGGTTATCTTAAGTTTTTTTCAATGGGACTACTATGTTTTTTTCCCAGAATTTTATCGAGGAACGAAAAATAAGTTCACATACCCAATTTCAAGGTGTTCGATCAAGATTTAATTTTAAAAAAACTTAAAAAAAAAAGAACTTTCAATGTTTTCCTATGTGTCTATGTATATATATATTTATATATGGGGGGAAGGTGAATTTAAAGGTCCATACAAGGTGCAAACAATGCGCCTATGCAATTCACCGGAAACCTTTAATAGTACCGATTTCTATCGTGCAACCACGATCGAATGTCGCCACTGGCTGGGAAGGGGGCGGGGGAGCACGTGTCGCGTCACGGAAGATATACAGAACATGAGAACTTCTTCGGACCGCAGACAGGAAGAAAACAACACAGAGAGAGAGAGAGAGAGAGAGGGAGAGAGAGAGAGAGCGAGAGAGCGAGAGAGCGAGAGAGCGAGAGAGAGAGAGAGAGAGAGAGAGAGAGAGAGAGAGAGAGAGAATGTGAGAGAGAGAGAGAGAGAGAGAGAGAGAGAGAGAGAGAGAGAGAGATCGTTTGTACTTCTAAAGGTACAACTGAATTGATATAAATTTGCGAAGCCAATTAGCGGTGCTAGTATCCCTTTGATCGTACACCTGCATACAAAGTGACCGATACCGAATATCGTTATAACACACACACACACACACACACACACACACACACACACACACACACACACACACACACACACACACACACACACACACACCTACAGGCCCATTCGCGAGCCTCGAGTTTATTGGCCCTCTCGTTAACTCGCGCTCACGCGGCTACGACGCGATCTTTGAAGAATAAATATTATTGTATCCCGTGCCGGCAAGTGCCCACAAACACACACACACACGTACAGATATACGAATACGCGCTGAAGATAAAGTTATTTATCGCGCCCCCTGGTTATTGATCTCCCGTGTGTTTCGCGGGCGTTTGATCGCCCTGCGGCAACGACCACGAAATTCCAGGAATTCGTGGAAATATCTGTGATGCATAAAATATATATATATATATATATATATATATATATATTGACAGTGTCCCGAGTCATTTAGGAACCTGTGGCACGATATTTCCATCCTTCCAGTTGCTCCCCCCTCCGAAAGCCTGCTCCGCTTCGCGCAGGCGGGATCTCGATCCTAAAAAAAAAAAAAAAAAAAAAAAAAAAAAGTGGAAATCTTCGTCTCTTTCTCCCGATTCATATGCACCTGTGCACGAAACTGCATCAATCATGGTTCGTCTCTGAAGACCTAGAATCGACCCTGACACCTCCGTACCTTCAGAATCGAAGGAACGAAACTATACGAGATACTTTTTCTTTTTTTTTTCGTCCTTTCGTTTTCGAAGAATTTTACAGTTCGCGGTGTTGCCGGTTTTCGCTATTATATAGCATCTGAAACCCGAAAAAACCCAACCAGTCACGGTTGGATTATGAAGATTTAGAATCGACCTTCGTTCGACCTTGACACCTCCATACTTTCCGATTCGACGAAACTAGACAACACGAGATCCTTTTTTTTTTTCCAAGAACTTTCTCGATCGCGGTATTGCCGGTTCTCGAGATTATGGCATCGCTATGACATCAACATCGTACATTAGAGTGGCCTAAAAAAAAAAAAAAAAATCTCTCAGATTCGGGCTCTCGCGCCTTGAAATGTTGTTCGATACTGAAACAAAGAAGCTTGTAGAAGGAGCAGCCTGTGGGTTAATTCTAACAGGTGACTCGTGAGGTTTTCTTATTCACCATTTGATTTACACGTAGAAAATTCAAGTCTGCTCTTCAGATACGGCGAATTCTCAAAAAATACGAGGGATGAGGGTTAAAATTCAGTCAACGAGGTTCTTTTATAGCCAATGAAGTTGCACATATGTTTTTACCAATGTATTGTGGATAATAATTAAAGATAGAGTTGTGGAAAGTATATTTCAAGATTTTTGCACGTTAAAATGGCTTCATTATTCTAGAACTAATATGTCAACTTTACATCCATATACTTTTTATCTGGATGCAAGCATCAATCTACAAAATTCTTCTTGTGACAATTTGAATATTGCTTCCGGTGATTCTTCACCACCTTCGGAAGATACTGCTTCTGTTCTTCATTTTTTGTTAACAATCCATTATATTCTTCGATGAGGGCGACACCTCGTTCAGCGACATCATTAACAACTTTCAACTCCTCAAAAACTGCTAAACATTCATTGAAGCTCAGGCTACGTTCCCATTCGTCGGGGCTTTCACGAAGAAAATCGCATGGCAATTCGCAGAGTTCAAACAAGCGTAGTGATTTGCTGGTGATAAAATAACTGATGTCAACATCAACTATGCGTTTGAATTCGTCGTCACTCAATACTACACGTTTGACATTTTCATTCTGACTTTCGCGTTGTGTTGCCTGAACCATTTTTTGTTTCACGGTGAGCGGAATAGCCGGGTCGAAGAAGGATAAAGCTGCGAGCTCTTCGCATAAACACCATAGATGTCCTCTCAGTTTGTTAGCAGCTGCCTTAGAAACGTCGGGATTGATAGCTTGAAACTTAATCAAATTTTGCATCAACGACAAATCGCAGTTAGGGGCTTTGATTGCACATGGTGCAATCAAAGAAAGAATGCATGGTTACGAAGGCTTTAATTTGGGGGTTATAAATCCGTTTACTATAAATTATAAACCCACTGATTGGTCCAGACCACTCATTGATTGTATCTAACGAAAATGGTTTGCATTGATAAAGAAAACGTTAATTTATCACGTGTAAATGAAATGGAGAATCAAAAAACCTCACGAGTCACCTGTTAGAATTAACCTACAGGCTACTCCGTTCATGAGCTTCTTTGTTTCAGTATGGAGCAATATTTCAAGCGGCGAGAGCCCGAATCGGAGAGATTTTTTTTGGGCCACTCCAATATACATATATATTAGATGAAGTAAAAAGTTCTCAGCGTTTTTTCGCTTTATTTCGACGATGAAATTAACATAGTTAGGATTATCCGATTTAGATCAAATATGCGCCGTTTTGTTCGATAACGTTTGTCCATTTTAAAGGCAATTTCATAATTCCGCGATTGAAGAAGTCCTCGTCCCTATTGGTAAAAAAACTTCACTAGCTCATTTTCACAAGCTCCTCTTGAGGCCAGTTTTGTACAATCAAAAAAATTTTGCAAATGCTTGAAAAGGTGATAATCGCTTGGTGCCAGGTCTGGACTATACGGCGGGTGCGATAGAATCTCCCATCTAAGCTCTCGGAGCTTCTGGCGCGTCGTTGAAGATGTGTCCGGCCTGGCGTTGTCTTGATGGACCACAACACCCTTCCTATTGGACAATTGTGGCCGCTTCTGGTCAATCGCCTGCTTCAATCTGGTCAGTTGTTGACAGTAGAGGTCCGAATTGAGTGTTTGGCCCGATGGCAGCAGCTCATAGTGGATGATTCCCTTCCAATCCCACCAAACACACAGCAAAACCTTCTTGGCGATCGGGCTTGGCGATCGTTTGGGCCGGCTCACCGCGATTGAACCACGATCTTTTTCGGCTATTGTTCTCGTATGTGACCCATTTTTCATCGCCAGTCACCATCCGCTTCAAAAATGGGTCGATTTCGTTACGTTTCAGCAAATAATCGCAGGCATCAATTCGGTCCAAAAGGTTCTTTTGCGTCAAATCGTGTGGCACCCGTACATCGAGCTTCTTCTTGAGACCAGCCTTATGCAAATAGTTCCAAACGGTTTTCTGGCTAATCTTCAGTCCCCGGGCAATGGAATAAGTGCTGACATGCCGGTCCGACTCGACGATTTCCATGATTTCATCGACATTTTCGACGATTGGCCTACCAGAGCGTGCCTCATCTTCGACGTCCATATTACCAGAACGGAATCGTTGGAACCACCGCTTTGCTGTTGCATTCGATACTGTATTGGGTCCATAAATAGCACAAATTTGTTTGGCCGCCTACTCCGCCTTTTCACCTTGGTCGTAGTGGTAATGAAGAATGTATCGAATTTTCGCTTTTTTACCTCAATTTTGAAACGCTGTAACACACAACTGGCTTTACCAAACACAAAACTGTCAAAGAACTTTTTTTGAAGCGTAATGTCACGTTTAAATCGCCGTATAGTATGACCCGATGCGATGTATGCATCGTGAGATATGGCTCACTAAAGACATTTAGCGGAAAACGCTCAGAACTTTTTACTTCACCTAATATAATATATATATATATATACATATATATACACATATATATATATATATATATATATATATATATACATTTGTGTGTGTGTGTGTGTTTGCATATAAACGTGGGTAAAAAAAATTTCTCGAGAAATGGGGGTTATTAACATCCAGCCGTCAAGTCAAGCTCTCCATGCAAATAATACATGTATTTTCATGCGGCTAACACGAATCTCGATCGCGTGTTCTCTTTCTCTCTCTCTCTTGCTCTCGGTCCGGTCGACGAAGAACAGGCAATGTAATATCGTATAATAATCTATTACGAGAGTTGCTCCATCGGAGAATTACGAGACGCGGATTATTATCCCCGATAGTGTTGCACGACCTGTAACTGTACTTAGATTTTCTATATTTACATCTATATATATATATATATATATGGGTGTGTGTATATGATTTAAGATATAGAGAAAATCTGAATATACCAGGTATGTAAATATGAAACCGGAATTTGTGTATAGAAAATACACGTTTATTGTATGAAAATAATGAAAAATATTTTATTCGAAGTATTGTCCATTGTTAGCTACACAATTTTCCCACCTGTCTGGCAATTTGTGGATGCCAGGCCGAAAAAAAACTGTTGCTCTTTTGGGGCAAACCAGTAATAGAGCCATTTTCGTAAATTTTCATAAGAACTGAAGCGCTGCTCAGCAAGTGCGTGTCCCAACGATGCAAATAAGTGGTAATCGGACGGAGCCAAGTCTGGCGAGTAAGCCGCATGCGAAAGTATTTCCCAACTAAATGCCTCAATCGTTTCCTTGACCAGTTTTGCTGTGTGCGATGGTGCATTATCATGAAGCAAAATCACTTTGGTCTGCCTTTTTTTTTTGATATTCCGGCCGTTTTTCACGCAAACCATGATTCAAATCGATCATTTGTTGTCGGTAGCGTTCAGTATTAACAGTTTCGCCAGGTTTTAGCATCCAACAATGCTTGCAATTCGCTGTCTTCAAACTTTTTCGGTGGTCTCCCACGTTCTTCGCTTCTCACGTAAAAATCGCCACTTTTGAATTTTTTAAACCACTCGAAACACTGTGATTTACCAAGAGCATGCTCACCTTAAGCTTCGACAAGCATTCGATGCGATTCTGCAGCAGTTTTCTTCAAATGGTAACCGAAAATTAATGTTGTCCGCGAATCGTAATTTCCAGGCACAACATTCGACATGTTCAACGCTATAACAAACTATGTTCGGCTATGAAACTTGTATTGTTGTGAGTTAAAAATCTTTGTCAGATGTCAACAAAGCAAATGGCGCCTTTTTTTTTACTTCGAAACCCACGTAACCCCTTAAATTGATCAAGCCTTGTAACATTAAAATGAAGGTGTACATCAAATTTCAGATCGAAATGCGGTTTCCGCTTTCCGGAAGTTTATCCAAAGAAATTTGGTGAGGGAAAACGGATATGTTGGGGGGGGGGGGGGGGATTTTCTGTGTAAGCATCCTAAAGAGGTATACCTGGATTAATAAATACTACTACTAATATTAATATTATTTAATATCATATAATATTTTTTATTATTTTTTATTATATGTTTTATTATAATAATATTATAATATTAATATTTATTATTAAATATAATATTATATAATATCATATAATATTATAATTATTATTTAATATCATAATAATGATATTAATATTATATAATATTTAATATCATAGAATATCATAATAACATTATATTATTAATAATAATATAATGTTTTTATAATATAATAGTATTGTTATTGATATTTTCTTCTATGGCATATCAAATAGTAAATAATAACTTATTATAATGAAGTATTATTTATCAATATGTAATAACAAAAACAATAAATAAAAAAAATTAGAAAATTGTGATTTTTCCAGTAATCCCTTTTTGGAGCCACCATTGTTTGGTCTTCTCGAGAGAATCCGTCAGCGCGCGAAGTTCCTGGAGCAACTGCAGGAAGTGCTCGTACGAACTCCGCCACGGCGGCATTGAATTTTTCTTCTGCTTCAACGCCTCTGTCTGTCTCTCCCTCTCTCTCTCTCTCTTTTGCTCGGTTCTCTCGAGGCTAAACGCGAACTAACGAGCTCTACGACCGGGAGAACTCGGACGACCGTGCTCGTAAAATTTCTCACTCACTATGTTGCGAACCGCGAACTAACTCGTGTACGCGGATCATAGAAACACGCGTATCCCATTTACGTTCACGAGGTCCTCTATGCGGGTCTTGTCAAATCCGAAACCACTTTACTCCCACTATTTACTCCCGAAAACTCATTACTTTTTTAGTCTCCTTGAAAATTTTCGAATGCCTGCTATAGCGGGTGTCCCAAAAGTCACGTCCGATCTCAGCGCGTACGGATAGATCGTGAAATTTCGAGAAAAAAAGTCCTTTTCCGTTTTTCTCTCCGACGCACCGTTGTGTCGTTATCAACGGATCAGTGACGGCCGATCGGGTGTGCCGCTAAAGTTCGCTCACACCGAGTTAGAGATGAGGAGAGCGCAGTGGCGAGCGCGCTCCGCCCACTCGCGTACTCGCGCTGTTCGGCTCAGTTGGAGGGGAAAGATTGGCGGCCGCACCGGATTGGCTAACGTTAACTAGCCGATGTCTACGCAAGGGAGGGTCCAATCGAAAAACTGAAGAGGACTTTTCGTTTTGGAATAACATCATCTATCTATCCTGTAAATATGGAGCGAGACTTTTCAGACACCCCGTACATATACGTATACGCTAGCCGAATAATGTGGCATTATTTCTATATATATATATATATATATATATATAATAGCCGATATTTACGGAACGGTAAGGCCGATCGGAAAACGGAAGAGGACTCTTCGTTTTGGAATAACATTATTTACCTAACCTGTAAATATCGAGCAAGACTTTTTAGACACCCCGTACATATACGCATCTGCAAGCTGTCCTAGTCGAATGATGTGGCATTTTTCAATACATATGTATAACATGTGTGTGTGTGTATGCGTGCGCGCGCGTGTGTGTGTTATAGCCGATATCTACGCAAGGGAGGGTCCGATCGAAAAACGGAAGAGGACTTTTCGTTTTGGAATAACATTATTTACATATCCTGTAAATATTGAGCGAGACTTTTTAGACACCCCGTACATATACGCATCTGCAGGCTGTCCTAGTCAGATGATGTGACATTTTTCAATCCATATGTATAATGTGTGTGTCTTTGTGTATGTGTGTGCGCGCGCATGTGTGTGTTGTAGCCGATATCTACACAAGGGAGGGTCTCATCGAAAAATGGAAGAGGACTTTTCGTTATGGAATAACATTATTTACCTATCCTGTAAATATCGAGCGAGACTTTTTAGACACCCCGTACATATACGCATCTGCAGGCTGTCCTAGTCAGATGATGTGACATTTTTCAATACATATGTATAATGTGTGTGTCTTTGTGTATGTGTGTGCGCGCGCGGGGGTGTGTGTGTGCGTGCGCGCGCGTGTGTGTGTGTGTTATAGCCGATATCTACGCAAGGGAGGGTCTCATCGAAAAACGGAAGAGGACTTTTCGTTTTGGAATAACATTATTTACCTATCCTGTAAATATCGAGTGAGACTTTTAGGACACCCCATACATATGCAAGCTGTACTGCCCAAATAATGCGACATTAAAAAAAATATATATATATATATGAGGGTGTATGAGCTAAAAGACTTGTACTTGTCAGTGTGAGTACGTGCTGACTGTGAACTCCACTGATCTCGTTGCTCCCGCGCGGCTGAGCGCGGAATATTTCTCTCTCCTTCTCTCTCTCTCTCTCTCTCTCTCTAGTACATTCTCTTATTTTTCCGCGGGCAGTGTTAATGAGAACGTTTTCGCCGTACGCCAATTGAGTGTTACATAATAGGCATACGCATATGCGTTTCGCTCGTACCTAATCCAACCATATCTATTTCTCTTTCTCTCCCGCCTCCCACTCTCTCTCTCGCTCTCTCTCTCTCTCTCTCTCTCTCTCTCTCTCTCTCTCTCTCTCTCTCTCTCTCTCTCTCTCTCTCTTTCTCTTCCTCTCTCGCTGGTACTCAACCACGTCGAAGTATTTGAGGCGATACACTCATATGCAATCTGTGCAATAAACTCTGCCAAGTAATACGACAAAATAAACTTGCTGCAATATTTTTCTCTCTCTCTTTCTCCCTCTCTCTCTCTCTCTCTCTCTCTCTCCGCGGCGGTCTATTAACACTAGTTGTCTGGAAATTAACAACTGCAAAGTATTTTTCTTTTCAATTTATTTTCAACTGACCGAGAGAGAGAGAGAGCGAGATAGAGAGAGAGAGAGACTGGAAAACCGAAAAAAAAGGAATCCCGATCTTAATGAGTATTCAGGACCCTAAATCTTTCAAGGAATCCACCACTGGTGAGATAAAATTGTAAAAAAAAACTAACTCGAACTTACTTAATTCAACGTTCCACCAAAGCCGAGCCCCAAAATCGTTCACCTAGCAGTGTCGGTTCCACTACTGACTATTATTATTATTATTATATTAGATGAAGTAAAAAGTTCTGAGCGTTTTTTCGCGTTGTTTCGACGATGAAATTAACATAGTTGGGATTATCCGATTTAGATCAAATATGCGCCGTTTTGTTCGATAACTTTTGTCCATTTTGAAGGCAATTTCATAATTCCGCAATTGAAGAAGTCGTCGTCGCTATTGGCCAATAGGAAGGGTGTTGTGTTCCGTCAAGACAACGCCAGGCCGCACACATCTTTAACGGAGCGCCAGAAGCTCCGTATAGTCCAGACCTGGCACCAAGCGATTATCACCATTTCAATCATTTGCAAAATTTTCTTGATGGTACAAAACTGGCCTCAAGAGAGGCTTGTGAAAATGAGCTGGTCAAGTTTTTCACCAATAGGGACGAGGACTTCTTCAATCGCGGAATTATGAAATTGCCTTCAAAATGGACAAAAGTTATCGAACAAAACGGCGCATGTTTGATCTAAATCGGATAATCCTATGTTAAGGGCGGGGTAAAGTTAATTCGGCGAAAAAAAGGCATGTTTTTAAGATTTTTTTTTTGGCGTAACGGATAGTGTTCGTTTATTGAAAAATTTACATATAATAAAGTAACATTTGAACAACATTCTCCTTAATTTGCATTGCAAAATATTCAAAATTGAGCGAGTGAAAATTAAACCCCGGAGGCGCCTCGAAAAAAAGTTGGTTTGCGGTGTGCACCATAACTCGCAACAGAATCATCTGAAACAAAAAAATCAAAATGCATTTGTTAAAGGAGATGTTTCTCGAGGTAATGACGGGAGGATTTTTTTTTCTTTCGATTTTTCGATTTTTCGTAGCACTTGGGAGCCAAAAACCCGATTTTCGCTAAAAAAAAATCGGCTAATTTGTTGTTGAAAAATTAGTAATTATTAAAAAAAACAAAAAAGCTCTCGACAATCCAGTCCAGTAGATTTTGAGTTATCGTGCACACGGACTTCAAATATGACAAGTCTCAGAAAAACGGTTTGAAAAACGCAAAAGAGTTTGGTCGCTTAGCGCTCATTGCACATAAGTTTGAGAACACTTCTCGATTGCATAAAAATCTGAGAAAATTCATGCATATTAAAGGTACTCAAAAGATTAATTTTGCATAATAATAATTCAAAAATGTTATTAACAAAATGATGAAAAAAAAAAAAATTAGTCAACAAATTTCCCCGCAACCCAATTTTTTTTCGTGATTCGTTCATCTTTCTGAATACGTATGAATTTTTTCAGATTTTTCAATTATCTTTGAATTTTTAGAAATTCAAAATAAAACTCGATAATTTTCTTATACTCACTCAAAGTCGTCGATGCCAGGTCCGTAGAGCAAAAGGCTTCCATCAAGATGATCGAGAGCATCTTTTTGCGTTTGTCTACGCAAAACTCTTTCTTCTTTACTGTCGTGCGCCGTTTGCTCCTCTGCTCTACATCTAGCAATAGACGCTCAAATACTCATAACTTCGTCAATTTTACTCCGATCGACTTGAAATTTTAACACAATATTCTTGAGATATTATGCATTCATTTAAAAAATTTTAAAAAAATGAAAAAAAATTTTTTAATACTTTACCCCGCCCTTAATTTAATCGTCGAAATAAAGCGAAAAAAGGCTCAGAACTTTTTACTTAATCTAATATATATATATATATATATATATATATATATTAGATTATTA
>OZ010724.1:10955003-10957148 GCA_963932345.1 Ophion ventricosus
ATAACCTAACAGAAAAAGTACTCTGTATACTGAGGTGCCCCAAATACCAGTGCTGTATCAATGAAAATATGTTGACTGATCGAGATAGCACGTTCTTCTATCACAATTCGAGATAGCACTTTCTTCTATCACAATTTGAGATAACGCGTTCTTCCCTCATAACTTGAGATAGCACGTTCTTCTATCACAATTTGAGATAGCACGTTCTTCTCTCATAATTTGAGATAGCACGTTCTTCTATCACAATTTGAGATAGCACATTCTTCTATCACAATTTGAGATAGCACGTTCTTCCATACTGCCGTCGAAATGTGAAATGTCCGCAAATACCGTATATTTTGTCCCCCGTTTGAGTAAATTTCAAAATCCCATAACTTATGGATTTTATGGGAAATTTCGGCCTCCCCCGCCACAATATTACATGGGATATCATTTTTTAGTAATAACAAACATTAGAAAAAAAATTCGAGCGGTTTTGAGCTGCAGCCCTAATTCGGCAGATTTACCAATTTTTCCTTTACATTTTTATGTCTTAGTAAATTTCTTGTTATTCAGTTGGCAAATAAGTTCATACGGTTTTGTTCATACCGTTAATAGGTTCAAAACCGAACAAATTTGTTTGCCAATCCAATATATATTTACATATCGTGTATTTTTGTTTTTGTATCGAACACTTATTTCTTTATTTCTTTATTTTTTTGTTATTCTTGCTTTACATCGAATCTTCACTTTATATCGATATAAAGGGAAGATTCGATTACAAGCAAAAAAAAACGACGTTGACGTTGATAATTGATAATTTTTTTCATTTTCTTTAAAGAAAGTATGCTTCAAAATGATATCGACATTTGTCGATATCTCAATTAGTTCAGGAGTTAGCAGCGACATTTTTAGGGAAAATTATAACTCGTAAAAGAGAAGAGATAAAAATTGAAAAATTTGTCTGGATATTCCTTTCGTGGGGTACAATTTGACAAAAAAAAAAAATCAGAAAAATGGTCGGGGTCACGGGCTAGGTGAAATGGCGTGGAATGTCTCATATTATTAGATGAAGTAAAAAGTTCTGAGCGTTGTTTTCGCTTTATTTCGACGAATGAAATTAACATAGGATTATCCGATTTAGATCAAATATGCGCCGTTTTGTTCGATAACTTTTGTCCATTTTGAAGGCAATTTCATAATTCCGCGATTGAAGAAGTCCTCGTCCGTATTGATAAAAAATCTTGACCAGCTCATTTTCACAAGCCTCTCTTGAGGCCAGTTTTGTACCATCAAGAAAATTTTGCAAATGCTTGAAAAGGTGATAATCGCTTGGTGCCAGGTCTGGACTATACGGCGGGTGCGATAGAACCTCCAATCCAAGCTCTCGGAGCTTCTGGCGCGTCGTCAAAGATGTGTGCGGGCCTGGCGTTGCCTTGATGGAACACAACGCCCTTCCTATTGGCCAATTCTGGCCGCTTCTGGTCGATCGCCTGCTTCAATCTGGTCAATTGTTGACGGTAGAGGTCCGAATTGAGTGTTTGGCCCGATGAGAGCAGCTCATAGTGGATCATTCCCTTCCAATCCCACCAAGCACACAGCAAAACCTTCTTGGCCGTTAATCCGGGCTTGGCGATCGTTTGGGCCGGCTCACCGCGATTGGACCACGATCTTTTTCGCCTCTTGTTCTCGTATGTGACCCATATTTTTCATCGCTCTTATTTTTGAAGATACGAAGATGTACGTTTGATACTTTGTTACGTATTTTCATGGTCCGAACAACTTTTGTTTGACATATTTTACGATAAAATTATTAGGTTCCGAATTAAACGGGTTTTAAACATTTTTAAACAATTTCTCGTGGGTTAATTGCAAAATTATTATCACCATTCGATTCAGCGTCATCCAATTGCCCTTATATCGATCTTGCGTATTTGCACCTAAAAGTTCTTACTTTCGTGCTTATTGACTGGTCTATTATGCTGTATACACGCAGCAAGAGAACTACGACGCCCCCCCTCCTGCGCCCGGCGGCTTGCAGCGGCTTCTTCCTGCCTTTCTCCCGCACTCTCTCTCTCTCTCGCGCTCTTCAGCCGCGACATTAGAGGCCGTAGAGCTGCACATCGATAATGCAACTATGTATATATTTTTTTTCATTTCGTTTTT
>OZ010724.1:10957348-11077432 GCA_963932345.1 Ophion ventricosus
AGCAAGACTGGAGCAAAATTGAGAATTCGAAATATGATGGGGAGTATGGAAAATCGAAAAGAAAATATAGAAATTGAGGGAAGAGCTAAAGAAATATGGGAAAAGTTAAGATGCGGGAGTATAGGAAAAGAAGGTAAAAAGAGATACGCAGATACTTTACGCCGATGTTGTAGAAAGGAGGAAGAAAGTTTGGAGGATGAATTAATATAAGATTATAAAAAAATATCCTCTGTAACAATAAAAATAAAGATAATACAATGTAAAAAAGCGCTTTCATTGCGTTCCAACGATGCACACTTCAACACCATAGAATGCGATGACATCCATCAAGAATTGTATCGAAGTCTGTTTGAGAATGTGGAAATCCTTTGGGGATTGTAACTTTAGTAGGGATCCAATGCGATGACCCATTGGATCCCAATCAGGGAGTAGGGACAAGTATAGAGTTTTTTGTGTAAACATCCTTAAGGGGTATACCTGGAATAATAACAAATTCCAAAATTTTTTGACAAGTTTGCAACTTAATCAGTTTTCTATTATTTGGGTATTATTTTTATTTTTATTCTCATCATATTCTTGTTATTATTTTTTTAATTATAATTATATTACTATTATTGGAATTAATACCCTTATATTTTTCATTATCATAATAACTCCACGATGAAAAATATATATACAAAATAGCAATAATAAGAATAAAAAATATTGAAAAATTAACATAGGATGTTCGACATTTGTTCAGCTGTAATTTGTACTTGGGTTTGTTTGCCTTAGTCAACGAGAATTGAAAGAAAAAGAAAATTCAGTGTCCGTTGTGTATGGTCGTTAAAAAGGCGCGGGTGATATTCCTCGAAAAAACACGAGCAGGAGAAAGAGAGAGCATGAGATATGAATGGCAGAAGAGACTCGATGGCACTTCAATTGATTGTTTTTTTTTTTTTATTGAAAAAAAATGTGCAGTTTCGTAAATCGTCGGCGCTCGGGACGAATCTCCCCTTAATTGATTCTCTCTGTACGCGTGCTCGCGCACCGTTGAATACACGCTTTTGCAGTGGTAGCCTTTAACCGTCTTGATTAACGGCTGATCGTTAATAAAAGACTACGCGGAGATTGCTCGCCCTACCCCGGCCACCGGCCGCTACCTCTTTGCCCTCGTCCTCGGACTTTTGGTCTGCCGAGTTCTGGGTCAGGAGAGAGAGTCTAGTCGCGGTTAGAGCCGCGCACGCACGTGTGCGCATATATAAGTAGAGGAGGGACCCTGCCGATGATGTATATTCACGTGTTACAGACGAATCTGGCGAAACGAAACCTGTCTGTGCTGGCGGAGCTCGTAGATCCTCTTGTAACTATATTCGTATACGTTTAGCGGATCGTTCCATACTACGTATACGGATTTGGGATTTTGGTGGGTACATCGAGTAATTTTTTTCAGATTTTTGTCTCCCGCAATAGCGCAGATATCAGGCACTGGCTGTTATCGAGATCTGTGTGAGGTGACTCGGTCTTACCGAGGGCGTATCTTTGGAGGTGTATCTCTGAGAGATCTGCAATTTGGTTTACTTGTTTGCCATATAGCCACGCACTTTGCCTAATTTTTTCAGATTTTTGGCCCCACAAATAGCGGAGATATCGGCTACTGGCTGTTGTCCAGGCACTGTGTTACGTAACGCAGTGTTTCAGGGCGCGTATCTCGGACGTGCTCTGGCCGATCATTTTGCAATTTGGTATACTTATTTAGCATATTGACACGAAGTCTGCCGAATTTTTTCAGATTTTTTTCTACCAAAATAGCGGAGATATCGGCTACTGGCTGTTGTCCAGCACTGTGTTACGTAACGCAGTGTTTCAGGGCGCGTATCTCGGACGTGCTATGGCCGATCATTTTGCAATTTGGTATACTTGTTTACCACATTGCCACGAAGTCTGCCGAATTTTTTCAGATTTTTTTCTACCAAATTAGCGGAGATATCGGCTACTGGCTGTTATCGCGCACTGTGTTACGTAACTCAGTCTATCCGCGCGCGTATCTCGGAAGTGCTCTGCCCGATCACTCTGTAATTTGGTATACTTATTTACCACATTGCCACGAAGTCTGCCGAATTTTTTCAGATTTTTTTCTACCAAATTAGCGGAGATATCGGCTACTGGCTGTCATCGCGCACTGTGTTACGTAACACAGTCTTTAAGCGCGCGTATCTCGGATGCTCTCTGTCCGATTGATCTGCAATTTGGTACAGATACTTCTGTTACCGTCACAAAAACGTGACATTTTTTTTTCAATTTTTTAACCCCCGAGACAAGACGCGTGTGTCGAAGCCTCGACGAAAACGTCCCGTATCAACATTGCCGCGCATTCATAACTGGCAGAGTCTCCCACGTGTACGCGGAGGCGCAACGAGAGAGGCGAACTTCGCAATCCAAACGCGCGAGCGTGTCAGCTGTGAGCGCGAGACGCGCGGGGATGAACGAGCGGTATGAGTCGCGAAACCCCGAGGCCAGACTATAGGACGCCGATATCGCGTCGTCGGTCCAAACTCCCGAATCACATCGCTCCTCCACCTCGTGGTATCCAACGCCCCGGGGCAGGAGGACGCGGATGGCAACGTTCAAATCTGACGTCACAGTGCCACCCATCACCCACTATTGAGCGCTCAACCCTCCCGAGGGACGTCATACCTCGGCTTCAAGGACGCCCTCTCCCTCACACTCTGCCGGCTACACTTATATATATCTTCTCTATTTTCAGAATCTTGTTGCGGAAAACGTGTGCATATCTCGCCTCGATTTGCATCGCGCAACTCCTTCCAATTTCCAGTCTTGTCTTTTTCGCGAAAAAAATCAAAGCCAGTACTATACCTTTCAAGTCCAAATGAAAAAAAAAAACAGCATTGAAAATATGCCACTTTTTCGAAAAAAAAAGATGTTTAAAGTACAAGTTGTTTCCTGCTGTTTTTTTTTTTTTTTTTTTAATCAAACGCAAACTTTGTTCTTATTTATTTCTTCGAATCGAAATGCTAAAATATTACACCTGGTTGCTTTCGCGTTATTTGTTTTTCCTTTTGTTGTCTTTCAACGCACCAGCATTAAAAAAAAAAAAAAAAACAACGAGCCTTCAAGCGTGTCGTATGGCGGGGCTTTATTGTTTGGTGCGGTGGGTTGGCGCGTGGCGCGGATTATAGCCGAGCGAATCGATCGACGGAACTGCGGCGCAACCGTGACGTCATTGTGACCGCGGATATTATGCCGTGCGCGACGACGTCATTGGTGCGGTGGCTATAACAGAGCAGGTGGCGATCGAATGAGCACGATGGGGTTGGCATGGCTCTCTTTGTGTGGCGTTAGACACACACGTATACATACCACTCTCCAGACATCACTTGGCTGGGTCAACTCGAACGGTTTTGATGTACCATATATATATATATATGAGTGGGCAGAGAGGGTTGCTGGGGAGAAGAGAGACGTACGAGGGATGACGACAAGGCCACCACCGGCGTCGCCTTCGACCGGCGTCTCCTCTCGCGTCACCTCGACTTTAAATTTAAAGGGGATGGCTCTCGATCGTCACCGGCACTTTAATCCAGCGATCATCATTCCCGACACTTCAGTACTTCCATCTTGATCATCGTGAAACTTGGTTTTTTTCCCCCCCTCTGCAGTGCAGCAGAAAATCGCGTTATTGTGTGCCGAAGTTGAGACCGGAGCCAGTACTGAATATCTCTGCACTTTGAGCAAGTAAAAAATTGAAAAAAATAGAATCCGCGCGTGTTCATAGGACGAATTGATATAGCAAGTTGCAAAACGATCCGCATGCTCGCTGCGGAGTTAGGCGGCTGGAAAGATTGGAACTACTCGTCGCACGGGAGCCAGTACCAAATATCTTCGCTCCTTGGACGTGTAAAAATTTGAAAAAAATTGAAAACGCGCGTGTGTCTATGACAAACGGATATAGCGACTCGCCAAAGTATCCGCATGCTCGCTGCGGAGTCACGAAGCGCGGAAGCTCGAACTATTCCTCGCGGGCGAGTCTCCGCAGCCAGTATGTCCCTTATCAGAGGCAAAAGAAATTTCGAAAAAAAATCACCAACACTCGCAGCCTCGTGGCCGACACATTGGCGCGATGGAAAACAAAACAAATCGCTCTCACATCCGCTCAAAACGCTCTTCTCCGAACCCCGTCTCGTTCCTCGCTCATTGCCATATTTCAAATAAATAGTCGAACAATCTCGCGGAAGCGCCGAGTTTCTTTTTTAATTCGAACATCGCTTTTCTTTGCTCTTTGATCGGTCGTATCGATTATAAATGAACGGCCACGATCATTTACATATGTATGACCGGTGCCAATAAACTTGTTTTTTTTTTTCCTTTTCCTCCAACGCTACAACGCCCCCACTCCCCTCCCCCTCTGCCCGCCCTTCCCCTCTGTCGGGCTTCTCGTCGAACGGCTCTGTGTCTCGCTCGTTCGAACGAGTGTTGGCGAGCGTTCTACGAGAATACTAACAGTAAAACAGGTTGGATATCGGTGCGCGTGAACCGGTACTACGATATCACTTTCCTCGGCGCTGCTCTCGGAGTCTGGAAGTCTTGTATGTCGGGTACTCGGTCGACTGGCTGCTTAAAACGCGATCTATAGCTCGCAATACGGCTCTCTCTCCCTCCCTCTCTCTCTCTCTCTCTCTCTCTCTCACACACACACACACACACACACATAGTTCCTTCCTCCTTCTCGCAGCGGGTGGATGCGAAATTACCACACGATTGGTACCCTCTCCTGCACATACACATATATATATAAAAAATTCTCACTTGTAACATTGCTTGAACAAGGTATTCAATTTTAAAACGAAAAAAAATATATAAAAATGATAAAGCAACTATCCGGAAATTATGTGAAAAATTATCTAAAAAGTATCTAAAAGGTATCTGAAAGTTATCTGAAAAGTATCTGGGAATTATCTAAAAGGTATCTGAAAATTATCTGAAAAGTATCTGAGAATTATCTGTAAGATATCTAAGAATTATCTGAGATAATTGAATTATATAAAAGATCCTCACATGTAAAATTGTTCGAACAAGATACTCAATACAAAAACGAAAAAAACTATATAAACATTTTAAAAAAAACTATTCACGTATTATCTTAAAAGTATCTAAAAGATGTCTGAAAATTATCTGAGATAATTAAATTACATAAAAGATCCTCACTTGTAAAATTGTTCGAACAAGATACTCAATACAAAAACGAAAAAAACTATATAAAAATTTAAAAAAAACTATCCAGGAATTATCTTAAAAGTATCTAAAAGGTATCTGAAAATTATCTGAAAAGTATCTGAGAATTATCTGAAAGGTATCTGACAATTATCTGAAAGGTATCTGAAAATTATCTGAGATAATTAAATTACATGAAAGATCCTCACTTCTAAAATTGTTCGAACAAGATACACAATTCAAAAACGAAGGAAACTATATAAACATAAAGAAACTATCCAGGAATTATCTTAAAAGTCTCTGAAAGCTATCTTAAAATTGTCTGAAACGTATCCGAGAATTATCTGAGAACTATCTAAAAGGTATCTGAAAAGTATCTGAAAATTATCTGAGAATTATCTTAAAATTCGATATAAACATATATATATATATATATATATATATATATATACACCAATTATCGAGGCATACCTTAGTAATAATTGAGATTCGAAGTGAATCTCGTCCCATATACGTGTAGACGCTCGATAAAAATGTCTCGACCCCGTCTACGTCGATACGTGCGGGACTGTCAGCGACTCAACCTCCCACCCCAATCGTAACACGGCCGCGAACGCGATGAGGGTTGCACCGGGGGGTTGAGCGCATACGGGAAAAATCCGACCGGTGGTAAATCAGGACACAGCGAGCACCACCTCGCTTCTTCGTTACTCGTCGAGGGTATGCAAACATGACGAGTGTCGTCATCGTCGTCTTCTTGGTGACTCTAGCGAAAAATAGACTTTCTGCAACTCTTTCCCTTTGTCATATCACGCGTTGTCTCTTATATTTCACGATGGACGTGTGAAAAAAATGTTTTTTTTTTTAATTTTGCGATAATTCATCCGCTTTTCTTTTTCTGATGAAGATTATTCTCGGAGATTTTAGCGGAGATCAAAAATCTCGAGAGCAATATATATATATATATATATATGGGGAGAGAGGGAGAGAGAGAGGGCGCGATCTTCGATGCCAGTTGAGCAGCTCGGATCTCACGGTAGTACAACAATATCGTAACTAACTTACGCCGTGGGGTCATAGGTCCCGAGAGTCCTACATATCCTGGTGTTCACCAGCTATAGGCCCCCTCGGGCTTGCTTGGATGCTGCACGAGAGTCGGCCACGGCGTCGTTGAACGATTCGCCGCCGTACAGCCTCTCGCAAAACAGCCAATCTCTTTTCCCTCCTCTTCGATCCATCGGCGATCCTTTTTCTTCTCCGTTCTTCGTTTATTTATTTTTTTATTTATTTTTTTTCCCTATTATTATACGTATTTTACTTTTTCTCTCATTTGTGCCCCATTGCGTCGTTATTCTCTTTCTCTTTCGTTTGCGAGCCGATCAGCGATTGAATCATGGCACACTGTGTGCCCGTGCATGAGCGACGGAACTTTTCCTCGCAGTCTCGTATTTTCACGGCTATGTTCTATCCGAGATACATGTGACATTTCATTTTTACTGAATATTAACGAATTAAATAAAAAAACAAGAATATATATCAATTGGTTTTTTTTTAATATTTATTTTAATATGGGTTGTTTGGTTTTGTTTTTTTTTTTCAATTTGTAATGCGTATATTTGTACGTATTCATATTCGATATTTAGGATACAAATATAAAATAAATAACGTAGAGTGTATCGTCCATTTTTTTTTATCACCTTGTTTCGTTTATTTATGTATTTTTATCTTTTTATATTTTTTTGTATTTTATTATGTCAGAGATTTTCGTCTGTTTTGATTCTTTATTTTCCTGTGTTCCAACGTAGGGGAAGGTGGGGCACAGTGTGTCACTTTTTTTCTATCGAATTTTTACTCTTACCAAAGTCGTCTGATTAGAAGACGAAAAAAAGGTCATAACCGATTTTATAGACCTTCGGGCGTACAATAAAGCTACCACGGATGGGGTACAATGTGTCAGATAGGTGGATACAGTATGTCAAATGCTGCGGAACGTAGGGTACAACGAGCCGGTTGAAAGTCTTACACGGAGAGAATTGAAAAGTAATTTTTGTCGTGAATTTCACGGTAAAAATTACCGTGATATATTTCAATGTGGTGACAAGTGAGAAAAGCACAATAATTCGTATGCGACAAGTTTTTTTTTAACTCACGTTACAGAAAAATTTCAAATACGTAGCTAAAATTTTACTATACAAGAAGGGTAGCGCGCACGATAATTTTTACCGAGAGCACAATACATTTTCCTATAACACTCATTAAATTTTATAATAAATCTTAAAATAATTGTTATAAAGACGATACTTTTTTATAGACATTTTTCAAAGGCATAAAATAATAAAATGCACAATAAAATTTCGCTGATATTATATATTTTTTAAATTTAAGTTTTGCGTATTTTGTTACACATGAAAATTTACTTGAAAATCTGGTAAAATGTTCTATCTGAGGAAGAAATTTTATTTTATTTTCGTGAAAATCTGTGTTTTCACTCAGTAATAATAAGCGAAGTTTCAGGGTTGTCATCTGGTTACCGTTACTGCACGGTTATTTTTAACATTTAATTCTCTCCGTGTATATTTTTCTAACATAGATAACAAATTTTCATAAATACCGATAATTTCACAACGGGTATTATTTGCCAATAACATTGGGAGTCGACTCGTTGTGCTCGACAACTCGATGACACATTGTGCCCCACACAATTGCCCCACGATACTCGACGTTTTCCCCGGCAAGCGAAATTTTTTTTTTTTTTCGACGCTCAAATTAATTTTGTACTCTTAACAATTCTTCGTGAGCTGCTATTGACTTTCTTTTAGGCCAGCCGAAACTTAATATAAATCACGGAACAACAACAACAAAAAAATTCGGTTTTTACAAGCTACAAAACACCGAGAAATCCCACGTGGTTGACAGTTGCCCGTGACACATTGCGCCTCTTCGGAGGCTCGTCGCTTCTTTGTTTCCTCATTGGGAGTCGACTCACTTTGCCCCCCCCCCCCCCCCCCCCCCCCACCGCCACTCGGTGACACATTCTACCCCACTAGTAAAATATTTCATTATTGACAAAAATAACTATTAATTAAATCACGAATGGAAAAACACAAGTCACTGAGTGCATCATAAATAATAAAAACTATTGATTAGGACATTAAACCGGAGCCGCTACAGAAAGCGTCGTTATATTTTGCGTTTTCCCAGCGAGCGATATATTTTTTTTCCAAGCCTCAAATCAATTTTTAATTATCAATGATCCTTTGTGTGAGCTGCTATCGACTTTTTTTTTTGGCGAAAACAAATATAAATCGCGGTCCAACACATAAAATTTCGAAATTCACGAGCTATAGAAATCTCCGAGAAACCGCACGTGGCTCACTGTGCCCCGTGACACATTGTACCCAACTCTCCCCATATAGGCTTGCGGATTTTTACGTATTGCTCTTTTCAATTGACACATCGGCGTCGGTTTATCTTTTATATTTATTTATATCAATATTTATTATTTTTATTTTGTATAAATGATGTATTTTCTATATATATATATATATATATATATATATATAATGTTTTACATATTATACATTGTGCATTGTATCTTATGTATTATGCATCATACATCAAGTACATGAATATTTTTGTGTGCCCAGATATGACAGCTGATCGCAATCACGCAGTCTGTTTTATTTTTATTTCACAACTGATCAAATCCGTACGCACACACAGACGATGTTGTAGCACGAGCGGAGTTTGATGGGCGAGGGGCAAGTGGAGGGTAGGGAGGGCGGTACTTGACAACAATTTTCGTAATTGAATTCAACGCCCGTGCGATAAAAACGCATATTTTCTCTTGCCCGGATAATGTACCGTGACCATCTGATTAAGGAACTCGATTCGGATGGTACGCGCCGATTACGCATACACATATATATATATATATACCTTTGGGTATCAGTACATCGTACTATCATTTTTTTTCACGGAGCCCTCCTGCTGAGATTCATTCTTCTTTGGTTTGGAAGCGCGTACGCTTCCTGCCCCTCTCTCTCTCTCTCTCTCTCTCTCTCTCTCTCTCTCTCTCTCTCTCTCGCTCTCTCTCTCTTCGTCTAAATGCCGCATTTCTAAAACAAAAAGTATAAAACGCCATGAGAAAATCGTCAGAAAATTGTTCGTAAAAAAGGAACTATGCAATATATTGGGAGTAGAAATTAATTCGATCCGTTTTTTTTGTGGTAAAAAATCCATTTATTTCAAAATAAAAGGTACACGGAGAGAATTAAAAAGTAATTTTTGTCGTGAATTTTTACGGTAAAAATTGCGGTGATATATTTCAATGTGGTGACAAGTGAGAAAAGCATAATAATTCGTATGCGACAAGGTTTTTTTTTAACTCACGTTACAGAAAATTTCAAATACGTAGCTAAAATTTGACTATACAAGAAGGGTAGCGCGCACGATAATTTTTACCGAGAGCACAATACATTTTCCTATAACACTCATTCAATTTTTATAATAAATCTTAAAATAACTGTTATAAAGACGATACTTTTTTATAGACATTTTTCAAAGGCATAAAATAATAAAATGCACAGTAAAATTTCGCTGATATTATATATTTTTTAAATTTAAGTTTTGCGTATTTTGTTACAGATGAAAATTTACTAGAAAATCTGGTAAAATTTTCTATCTGAAGAAGAAATTTTATTTTATTTTCGTGAAAATCTGTGTTTTACTCAGTAATAATAAGCGAAGTTTCAGGGTTGTCATCTGGTTACCATTACTGCACGGTAATTTTTAACATTTAATTCTCTCCGTGTATGAATAGATTAATCAAAGTATTGTCCATCCCTGGCTACTACTTTTTCCCCACCTCTCAGGCAATTTTCGAATTTAATCTCGAAAAAAAGTTTCGTCTTTTGAGGCGATCCAAGTTTTGAGGCAATTTTCGATTTCTGCGAAAGAAGTGAACCGGTGCGCTGCTAAATCCTGCTGCATCCGTCGGAACAACCAGTAATCAGAAGGAGCAATGTTCGGAGAATACAGCGGGTGCGCTAAAATATCCCATTTGAGCGTTTCCAAATATTTTTTTACGACTTTTGCGACACGAGGCCGAGCGTTGTCATGCAAGAAGAATAATTTTGTCGTGTCTTTGCTCGTATTCCGGCCGTTTGTCTCGTAATGCACGGCTCAAACGAATCAATTGTAGTCTATACCGATCGCCCGTAATGGAATCGCCAGGTTGTAGCAGCTCATTGGCTCATTTGGCTGTCCAGGGCGAGGCTTGTCTTCAACGCTGAAATCACCGTTCTTAAAGCGTCGAAAGCATTCCCTACATGATTTATCATCTGGAGCATCATCACCATAAACTTCAACAAGCATTCGATGCGCTTCAGCTGCACTTTTCTTCCAATTAAAGCAGAAAAGTAAAACTTCCCGCAAATGCTGCTTAGTTAACACAAACATTTGACATATTCAACACAGTAAAGAACAAGGTTTTTAATGGAACTCAAAGCGATATAAACTGAATGTTATTGACAGATGTCTAACCTCTCTGAAAGCACCGAAATCAGCTGGCACTATGAAACATTCATAACAGCCAGAGCCATCTCTTGAAAACAGACCGAATTAATTTGTACTCCCAATAATAAAAAAAATCCTACGTAGTGCCTCAGAAAATGTTATCCTAAATATAGAGTTAAAATTTCAAGTGAATCGGTTGAAATTTGTTTGAGTTATGAGTCCGGGCGACTTGAAAAATGTAGTTTTGAGATAAACGCGTTTAAAGTCAGTAGAAAGTCACGACACGAATCAAGAGGGATTGCGCTAGAATTCGAAAATCGAGTACTTAGAGATTTTTCACACCCATAATCTTTTGGAATATAATTTTATATAGGTACTAAGGTACATTTTCAACAAAAAAAAAATCAATTTTTCTAAAATCCTAGAGTGTCCTAAGGCCTTAACAAGAAGGCTCTGGAATTTCGCTATATACACGGAGAGAATTAAATGTTAAAAATTACCGTGCAGTAACGGTAACCAAATGACAACCCTGAAACTTCGCTTATTATTACTGAGTAAAACACAGATTTTCACGAAAATAAAATAAAATTTCTTCTTCAGATAAAAAATTTTACCAGATTTTCTAGTAAATTTTCATGTTTAACAAAATACGCAAAACTTTTAAATTTAAAAAATATATAATATCAGCGAAATTTTACTGTGCATTTTATTATTTTATGCCTTTCAAAAATGTCTATAAAAAAGTATCGTCTTCATAATAGTTATTTTAAGATTTATTATAAAATTTAATGAGTGTTATAGGTAAATGTATTGTGCTCTTGGTAAAAATTATCGTGCGCGCTACCCTTCTTGTATAGTAAAATTTTAGCTACGTGTTTGAAATTTTCTGTAACGTGAGTTAAAACAAAACTTGTCGCATACGAATTATTATGCTTTTCTCACTTGTCACCAAATTGAAATATATGACGGTAATTTTTACCGTGAAATTCCCGACAAAAATTACTTTTTAATTCTCTCCGTGTAGTGTTCTAATTTTTGTGCCTTTTCATTGTGTATACATTCTAGTATAATTGGGAAATGCTCTGGCTCGAGATATCAGCTTTTCGAAGCGTTTCGTATATTGGGAAAATAAATAAATAATCATGATTTTTTCTTTACTATTATTATTATAGGAATAATGATAATGAGTGTAGCGCGACGAGACGCTCGTGTGGAACGCGCGCGCTTCCATAATATTTTTAAATGCCAACGATTTCATACCTCCCTCGAGGGACGAACATCATCATCTTCGTCGTCGTTGTCCTCCTACTCTCGCCGAATATATACCCCTTTGACTAAGGGACCGGTGATCGCTGCGGTGTTGAGTTCCTCCGGGGAAGGGGTTGTTGAATGCGTTCGTACATATATATATATATATATATATATATATATATATAAGCCTTGGATTTGCCCGTGTATATATTAAGGGTGCCGTTCGCGTCACGCGCTTCTCACTCGGTCAAAGTCTGCGAGGCTGATAGGACGCACCGGCGAACCCAAACGAACCCAAACAAAGCCGTGTACGAAGTCGCGCGAGTGCGGTGACAAAGGACGGGAGTACGAAAAAAGTTTTTTTCGTGTTTTTATTTTTTTTTTTTTTCGTTTTTATTTTACACGGTGGAATTTTTGCTTTTTAAATTTTCCGTAAAATTTGTATTCTTGTATAATAAATTGTATCTTTTTGTTTGGTTTGTTTTTTGTCCTCATGAATTTCGCGTGCTCGCCGAAACGAGCGAAAAAAAAGAGAGTTATGAAAATAAAGGAGGAAACGAGGGAGAAATTAATTTGAAGAACGAAAAAAAAAAAAAAAACAAAGGAAACAAAAAAAGAAGAGACGAGCTAGAGAAAAACTAGTAGCGGTACAGGGGCAGGAGGGAAGAGCCCCCGGGCGCCACGGGACCCGGGGGCTCGCAGTGAAAGTGTGTCTCCGAAAATTTCAATTTTAAATATATATATACACTGCGTGTGCCGATTAAACCGTACGATCTTGCGCCTCCTCGTCTCTGTATCGTGACGAATTCTTTTTCGTTTTTTTTTCTTCGAAATTGGATGCGTCTTCTCCATTTTTTATTGTTGCATGCGTTTTTTTTTATTTCGACATTCGTCGTTTATTTGCGTTTTATATTCATTTATTTATTTATTCATTTATTCATTTGTTCATTTATTCATTTATTCATTTGTTCATTTGTTCATTTGTTCATTTGTTCATTTGTTCATTTGTTCATTTGTTCATTTGTTCATTTGTTCATTTGTTCATTTGTTCATTTGTTCATTTGTTCATTTGTTCATTTGTTCATTTGTTCATTTGTTCATTTGTTCATTTGTTCATTTGTTCATTTGTTCATTTGTTCATTTGTTCATTTGTTCATTTGTTCATTTGTTCATTTGTTCATTTGTTCATTTGTTCATTTGTTCATTTGTTCATTTGTTCATTTGTTCATTTGTTCATTTGTTCATTTGTTCATTTGTTCATTTGTTCATTTGTTCATTTGTTCATTTGTTCATTTGTTCATTTGTTCATTTGTTCATTTGTTCATTTGTTCATTTGTTCATTTGTTCATTTGTTCATTTGTTCATTTGTTCATTTGTTCATTTGTTCATTTGTTCATTTGTTCATTTGTTCATTTGTTCATTTGTTCATTTGTTCATTTGTTCATTTGTTCATTTGTTCATTTGTTCATTTGTTCATTTGTTCATTTGTTCATTTGTTCATTTATTCATTTATTCATTTATTCATTTATTCATTTATTCATTTATTCATTTATTCATTTATTCATTTATTCATTTATTCATTTATTCATTTATTCATTTATTCATTTGTTTATTTGTTCATTTGTTCATTTATTTATTTATTTACTTATTTATTCATTTATTCATTTATTCATTTATTTATTTATTTATTTATTTATTTATTCATTTATTTATTTATCTATTAAAAGTATTCGAGACATTTATATTTTCACCCGTTTTTTAAAATCATTTCGAAAGAAAACGCCGTGTATATAAAAATATATGTACGTATGCATATTGGAGATTAATAAAAGTGAAGGTTGCCTAGATTTTTCGTAGCATCTTCTCGTCTTCTCGTCCCTTCACCTTTCCCCCGACTGTGTATCAGTTTTGCCTCTCTCTCTCTCTCTCTCTCTCTCTCTCTCTCTCTTCTCCCTCTCTCTCTCTCTCTCTCTGTTGTTGCTGGCGAACGGTGCGAACGCGCGTGTCGCTCCTCCTAATCGGCAGAACGGACGGTACGAATCCGATCCACGACGATGAGGATGAGGACGCGCCAAGCCGGCTCGAGCGCGTATATATTTATTCTTTCTTCGGCCGATAAATCCGAGCTCGGATTCATGCCGAATAATCGAAAGAAGCGATCGATTTATCTCGTGTCCCCGAGGTACTCTGTACCTCGGGGACACTCCCTCCCCTCGCACGTTTCTTTTCGTCAATTTTTCCGTTTGTTTGTTTTTCTTTTTTTTTTACATACGTGGATGTTTTTTTTCTCTTTGCTCGCTATGCCCTCAATCGCGCTGAATCGTTTTGCAGAATCGCCGAAGACATGATCGCAATGGATCGAGCTCAGTCGCAATATTACACGTATTGTAGGTATCCATATTTACGTATGAAAAAAAAAGAACAGAAAAAAAAACATCGAACCCGCGAAGAAATTTTTCGCATTTGTCTTTCAGAAACACTCAGTATCCTAGAAGCTGCCAAAAAAAAACCCTTGAGAGAGTGCTCAAAGGACTGAGAAGGGCCTTAAACATTTTACCGCTAGCTCGACGGCCCTTAAGGAGGGGGAGGAGGGGGGGACCTTAAGTGGCTTCGTGACGTCAGATACTCGAAACCTCGAATTATTCGCAATATTCGTATTTTCCTAATGATAACAATAATTTGCATGTTTATTTTATCCCAACAGTAACAATGATAAAGATAATAAGTAACGATCTTTTTCTTATAATAATTTTATTGTAAGACAAATATTTTTATAAGAAAATTTATGAAATATTTCATAAATTTTCGTATAAAAATGTTTGTTTTATAAGTATAAATATAATATTTTTTTTCCAATTCTATATCTCTAAATTATATAATAATAATAATAATAGAATTGAGAAAAATATTATAGGAAATTTATGAAAAATTTTATAAGAGAATCTTTAAAATATTGGGTATATAAAAATGGATAAAATGATTATGAGAATATTTTCTTGTAATAATTTAATTATAATTTTTCTTCTAATATAATATTATTTCATTATATAAAATATTATAATAATATGATAATATAATATTATTAAAATATTATAACAATATTTTACTATAATATTATTATAATTTATGAAATTTATGAAATATTTCATAAATTTTTGTATAAAAATGTTTGTTCTATAAGTATAAATATAATATTTTTGTCAATTCTATATCTCTAAATTATATAATAATAATAGAATTGAGAAAAATATTATAGCAAATTTATAAACATTTTTATAAGAGATTTTTTTAAATATTAGGTATATAAAAATGGATAAATTGATTATGAGAATATTTTCTTGTAATAATTTAATTATAATTTTTCTTATAATATAATATTATTTTATTATATAAAATATTATAATAATATTTTAATATAATATTATTAAAATGTTATGATAATATTTTAATATAATATTATTATAATATAATATTAATAATATTATAATAATATTTTACTATAATATTATTATAATATAATATTATAATATAATATAAGAATACGACACGTCTTATAATATCATTAATATTTTAATATAATATTATTATAGTTGATGAAATTTATGAAATATTTTATAAATTTTCGTATAAAATTGTTTGTTTTATAAGTATAAATATAATATTTTTGTCAATTCTATATCTCTAAATTATATAATAATAATAATAGAATTGAGAAAAATATTATCGAAAATTTACGAAAAATTTTATAAGAGAATCTTTAAAATATTAGGTATATAGAAATGGACAAAATGATTATGAGAATATTTTCTTGTAATAATTTAATTATAATTTTCCTTATAATATAATATTATTAAAATGTTATAATAATATTTTAATATAATATAATATTAATAATATTATAATACAATATAAGAATACGACACTTCTTATAATATTATTATTGTTAATAACTATTATTATTGCATACATTATTAAATCATTACCATACATTATCATTATCATACATCATTATATCCTTCGAAATGTTTCATCGTATTATTATTATTTGTTTTCCAGGGCAATTGCACGCGCCCAGCGGGGAAAACGAGTGCGATCAGAACCTGAAGAATTCCGGCAACGAGATAACGGTGGAAGATCGTTGTTTGATCGCGTGCAACGAACAGCAACAACAACGCTCCGGAAACGTTGAGGAAACAACCGCAATCACGACGACCTCGACGACAACAACGGCAACAGCCTTCACCGTTGCGTCAAGCATGCTTCTCCTTCAGACCCAGGTAATTCGCCATATTTTTTATTTCTCCAATTATCAATTTCTTTTTTTCTTCCTTTTTTATAATAAATATTAATGCATTTATCTCCAATTTTGTTCATTCAGCTTTAATTCGTTTGTTTGCAATTTATTGAGAACGATTTCGTGACAGAAAAATCGTGATTGACGATATCGAATGAAAAGGGGCTGGGGAAATAGAGGGAGGGTGGGCGGGGCAAGGGCATCCAAGGGGTGAAGCAGCCCGTGGAATTCCTCCCGGGAGCTATAAACGAAATGTCACCTCTGGCGGAACTTCGAACGAGCCTGTATCGGCTTAATAGTCCAACAGGCTTGCACCCTTAATGCCCTGCCCACACTCCCCCTCTCTCTCTCTCTCTCTCTCTCTCTCTCTCTCTCTCTCTCATTCTCGTCTCTTTTTTTCACATATTTTAATGTCCCTCGTACCTGAGACGCTTGAACTTTTGCCCGATGCGAGATAACGGCATTAATAATAAACATGGATATATAACAAGGATGATAATTAATTGCAGAGTCCATTCGGATGTAGCAGCTTCGCCGATTTGCTCGGCGCGCCGTATACCGATCCGACCGAGGCCGGAAGTCTGCCCGAGGAGTTGGACCCGTTTCCGGAACTCCAATTGGCCAATCCGCAGACGCTGCCGAGTACAGATGAGCCCGCGCAGCAGGCACAGCAGGCGATACATCATCAGGAAATACAGCGGCATCAGCAGCACAGGCCTCTCTCGGCGATCGACGTGCCCACCGACTCGCTGAGGTGACCATTTTTTTTTTTTTGCAAAAAAATCTTCTTCACATCTTCATCGAATAAAAGTTCAAGAAAAAAAACAAAAAAATGATGGTGTACAAGTAAGAAATGCGGATTTTTTTTTTCTAAAAAAAAACACGTTAAATTCGGAAGAATGATAAAAAGTGCTTTATTAAAAGTATGCTCGATCGCTTGTTATACATTTTTCCCATCTTTCGGGCAATTTGTGAATTGCCACGCCAGTAAAAATCTTCCCCTTTTTGCTGCGAACCATTAATCGAGCCATTTTTTTCACATCTTCGTACGAATCAAAGCGCTGCTCAGCAAGTGACCCATCGACGCAAACAATTGGTAATCGGAAGGAGCGAAGTCTGGTGAGTAAGCCGCATGGGATAGAACTTCCCGGCTGAGTGCTTCCAACGTGTCGCGAAACGTTGTTTTGCCGTACGTGACGGAGCATTGTCATGAAGAAAAATGACTTTGTATTGGCTCTTTCGTTATTCTGGCCTTTTTTCAACCACGCGAACGGTTCAAATCGGTCAATTGTTGTTGGTAACGTTTAGTATCAACCGTTTGCCCAGGTTTTAACAGCTCACAACAGACCATAACGCCCCTCTGGTCCCACCAAACACAGAGCATCGTCTTTCTCTGCCAAAGCGATTCGGTCTTCCGGTCGATGTGGATGATGCGCCTGGCTCTACCCATGATTTTGTTTGCTCTTGGGATTCTCAAAATAAATCCACTTTTCATCCCCTGTAACTATACGATGGAACAAACGACTTTCTTTTGTACCGAGCGAGCAAAATGTCACATGTGTTTTTGCGCTTTTCCATTTGCCTGTCGTTCGACTCGTGCGGTAGCCATCTACCGGTCTTCCAAATCTTTCCCATCTCTCGTAGCCGATTGGAAACAGCTTGTTGACTAACGGCCAATTGCTCGGCGAGTTGTTTTTTTGTCTTTGCGAATCATCCTCGTCCAACAATGCTTGCAATTCAACATGTTCGTATTGTTTTTGGCGGTTTACCATGTTCCTTGTCTGCAACATCGAAGTCACGACTTTTGAAACGCCGAAAGCATCGTTCACGCGTAACTTGCGACGGAGCATGTTCGCCATAAGCTTCTCGAAGTAATCGGTATGATTCAGCGGCTGTTTTCTTCAAATGAAAACAAAAAAATAATGCTGTCGGCGAATGCTCTTTGTTCGGTATAAATTTCGACATATTGAACACAACGACGCAACACTGTGGACACACTTTTCCAATTTATCACTCGTCCGCGTCCGACACTCGTTCATGACACAACAAAATGGCGCAGTGTCAAATCTTTATAGCGCAAACTGCATTGGTGCACCATCTGTTGTCTGAAATCCGCATTTCATACTTGTACACCTGGTAGATATGAAAAAAAAAAAAAACTACAACAACAAAAAAAAACGGATTTGCTTAACCAGCCCGACGCCGTTGCCGAGTTTCCAAGAGACGTACACGTTACATCAGCAACGTTACACGCGCCAGGAGCTCCTTGGCCTCGGCATCAAAATGGACGACGAGTGTTTCGACTCGTTGCAGTACGCGTGCAACGAAGTTCCTTATACACCTGATTTCACGACACCGGTCGCGTATCAGACGCATCATCAACCTCAGCAACAGCAGCAGCATCATCATCATCATCATCACCATCACCAGCAGCATCAGCAACAGCATCATCAGCATCAGCAACAACAGCATCCTCATCATCATCAGCCCCATCATCAGCAACATCATCATCATCATCATCATCAACAACAACAACAACAGCAGCAGCATCATCATCATCATCATCAGCTGGTGCAACAACATCATCATCAGCACACGAGTCCAAATGACAATCACAATCGTCACAATGTGAGTCGGAATTTTTTTTTTTTTCTTCCTCATCTTCGCAAAGAACTTGACAAACGAAGAAAATTTTTTTCGATCTGGCGAAATAGTTTTGTTTTAAGAACGAAAAGAAGAAAAAAATATACAATTATAGTAATAGTAATAGTAAAAAATAATCATAATATAAAGAATTTTAAGAATAGAATAATAATTATAGTTTAACAGGAGCGATGTATGGAGTAGAGATATGGGGATTGGAAGAAATAAGTGTGTTTGAAAGAATACAGAGTAGAGTACTGTGAAGACTCCAGAGTCGTTGAGGATATAATTGTTTCAGTTTTCATTAATAAATATGCAATAAATAAAATATTTACCACAAATTTGGCACTTTGGGATCGGGAATACGAATATTCAACATAAGTTACCATAAATCAGAGCACCCGTGAGGTGACATAAATTTAGTCTCTTTGTTGACCCTGCCGCAGTAGTCGTACCTCCTCAAGTGAATTAATATTAAAGCGAAAAGTTACGATTTTGTAAAAAAAAAAAAAAACTTTTGTCAAAAATTCTGCAAACAAAACTCGTTTTCATTTGATTGATTATAATAATTTAAAAAAAATACAATAATAGACTTTATATTAAAAAAATAATACCATGTATTCAATTAAAAAAAGAAAATTATAATATAAATTAATAATATAATAATAAATGGTTTATTAAATAATTGCAAAAAACTTTTGTCAAAAGTTGTGCAAATAAAACTCGTTTTCATTTGATTGATTATAATAATTTAAGAAAATACAATAATCAACTTTATATAAAAATAATAATACAATTTATTCAATAAAAAAAAATATAATATAAATCAATAATATAATAATAAATGGTCTATTAAATAATATCAAAAAATAATATTAACGATTAAAGTTACAACGATAATAATTGAGTAAATAATTAACGGAGTTATAATATTATTTGCAATGTAGATTGTAAATTACATACGATAAATAATAATAATAATAATAATAATAATATAATCGACTATTGAGCTTGAATGAACAGCGCGACAATTAACAATAATTCGACATTACGTATTACAATATCTTATTCCATTAAAATATTATGGTTGACGCAGATAACACCAGGGGCGCTGAGTCCAGCATCGCCGACGCTCTCGACGAGCGCCGGTAGCGCGACGAGGTCGCCACCGCCGGGCTCGCCACCGCCAATGCCCGGAGTGACGTTGGGCAACGCGGCAGCGCCCCCGCCGCCCCCGCCGCCCCCACCTCTCCCGCCGCCAGGCTACTTCGCCGCTGTCACGTCGACGAGTCAGCGGGACTTGGGAAACGGCGGCGTCTACCCGAGCCTAACGATCTCGTGTAACTCTTACGTTCAGACGGGCAATCTCGTCGGGGTTGCGAACGGTCCCGCGATACCGAGCAATACCGGTAGAACGACGCGAATAACGCTACAAAGATCCGACTCCGCGAGGTATGAATCACTTTTTCAACATCTTTGTAAAATTCTCAAAGAGTTTCGAGACAAGTGACAAAATGTTATCCATTTGATTGAAATTTATACAGTAAATTCTATGTCATGTACTGAATGCATCCTTCAAATTTTAAATCGCTCTTTCACACTGTTTCCATAAAATTGACAATTGGAAAAACACTTTTGAACATTGGGAGATGCCTACGCTGATCGGCAGTTTTACGCACGAAATAGCGTGAAGAAATGCTAATAATGTTGTGAAAAACATTGCAACGACTCAGTAAATTAGGAAACGTTCGTTAATTACGTGAGCTCGAAATGAGGGCGGGGCGGGGTCTGGAAAAATCTCATTTAGGGTGAGGTGGAGGTCAATAAAAATATCACGTCAACTTTGTAATTAAAAAAAATATACTATTATAAAATGTTGTATGGTACAGAGTGCAAATATGGACACCTTGAGGCTCAAATCATTGTAGAAGGAAAAATATTTTAAGCAAACAAGAATAATAACACCGTTGCCATTGCTTTATCATTTTTCTCCTATTCTTCTTTCACAGAAAAAAAATGTATTTGATAGAACACTCTATCAGTAAGTCTTTATTAATGGTATGAAGCAAAATACACGAACATATCGAACAAATATAATCATTCAAGGAGGTACGATCATCTAATCCAACTTTCGAGCCTGAAATTTTTATATGCTGTTGACGAATACGTTATACACCCTTTGGAAAAATTTGAGCTATATTGATCATCCAGTTTTTTTCGTAATAAAATTGCAAAGTCGAGCATTTTGAGGTAGCGAAGGACGTCGTCTTGTGGAGACGGTCGACCGGAAGTGCGGTAATCACGGTTTTGCTACTCGCGTATCCAACTAAGGTCGTTGGAAAACTGAAATTTGATAAATTAGACATGATATTGTAAAAAAAAATTGAAAATTCGCACTTCACCGTGTAGTTCAAGCGCTACATTATAAAACAGTTTCAACTTCCGGTTGAATATTATCATAATGACGAAATAGTACCTATAGACTTGCCAACGTCGGGGCGTAACAGCTGATTCGTTTGGCGAGCATAACCTAGCTCTGCAGTGACAGTTTTTTTCGTTGTCGCCGGCTAGCGACAGCCAATCGCATGGACGATCAGAAGAAAGGGAGCCTCTTATTGGCTGTTGCTAGGTAACGACACAACGAAAACGGTCGCTACAGAGGTTTCAGAATCTCTCGGTACTGCTTGGTAATCGTCGTGAAGACTCCAGAGTCGTTGAGGATATAATTGTTTCAGTTTTCATTAGTAAATATGCAATAAAGTTAACACAAATCAAAACACCCGTGAAGTGACATAAATTTAGTCTCTTTGTTGACCATGAGGGAGTAGTACCTCCTTAACCCTTTTTAAGGCATAGGGAATATTTTTACCACCAATTTATTTTTAAATTATTGGCGCCAATTTTCCTACCACAAAATTAGCGCCAATAATTTAAAAATAAATTGGTGGTAAAAATATTCCCTATGCCTTAAAAAGGGTTAAAAATGATAGGGAAAAATCCTCACGTGCGGGGGAGGAGGAGTGCCTCCCCATCTCACCAGAGGGAGGGGTCCAAATGAAAGAACAAAAACCTCACGTAATTAATGAACGTCCCCAAAGGGGCGAAGAGGGGTGGCAAATTTTGTATGGAATTATTAAAAAATCTGGTCCAATAATTGACGCACACGGAGAGAATTAAATGTTAAAAATGACCGTGCAGTAACGGTAACCAGATGACAACCCTGAAGCTTCGCTTATTATTACTGAGTAAAACACAGATTTTCACGAAAATAAAATAAAATTTCTTCTTCAGATAGAACATTTTACCAGATTTTCTAGTAAATTTTCATGTGTAACAAAATACGGAAAACTTAAATTTAAAAAATATATAATGTCAGCGAAATTTTACTGTGCATTTTATTATTTTATGCCTTTGAAAAATGTCTATAAAAAAAAAGTATCGTCTTTATAACAGTTATTTTAAGATTTATTATAAAATTTAATGAGTGTTATAGGAAAATGTATTGTGCTCTCGGTCAAAATTATCGTGCGCGCTACCCTTCTTGTATAGTAAAATTTTAGCTACGTATTTGAAATTTTCTGTAACGTGAGTTAAAACAAAACTTGTCGCACACGAATTATTATGCTTTTCTCACTTGTCACCACATTGAAATATATCGCGGTAATTTTTACCGTGAAATTCACGACAAAAATTACTTTTTAATTCTCTCCGTGCATTAAAACACATTTTATTTTAACGCTAGACACGTTTAAAAAAGAATAATTTTTTTAACATTTTTCAAAATATTCTAACGTTTTCGCGTATAATATACGATAATGGTCGTGTATAAAAAAAAAGAAATAGTTAAGGAAACAACAATTTTTTTTAAATTCGCAATCATGACACTCCTGTTCGTTCTTTTATTACAAATCGAATTAGATTCGTAGCATACATTTTTTACGAATACCATGATTTTTCGTCATTAATTGCAAAATAAAAATAAACATCGCTTCCGACGTTTATTTTTAGTCCTCTAAAAATAAACACCTCTTAACTCTGAGCTACCGTCTCCTTTCGCGAGGTTTTTTTTTTTCATTCACCACACTCCAACTTCCCAACTATTATCGCGAAAAAAAAAATTTTCGTTCCACCCTCATATATGTATATATATCAACGGCGTTTTTTTTTGTCTCTTTCACACAAGCAGCAGCGGCAGCAACCAAGAGTCTCCAAAATCTCGAGCAAGCTGCGCGAGCAACAGTTCCAACAACAACGCGAGTAGCGCCAGTAACAACAACAACAACAACAACAACAACAGCAACAACAACAACAACAACAACATCATCACGACCAGCGGTAGTAGCAACAACAGCAACAACAACGTGAGCAACAACAGCAGCGGTTGCGTGGGTGGCTCATCGTCGGTGGCGTCGCCAGGTGCGGGCGAGAGAGCGCCGCCGAGTCCGAGCCAATTGTGCGCGGTGTGCGGCGACACGGCTGCGTGTCAGCACTACGGTGTTCGCACGTGCGAGGGTTGCAAAGGCTTTTTCAAGCGTACCGTTCAGAAGGGCTCGAAGTACGTGTGCCTCGCGGAAAAAGCGTGCCCGGTCGACAAACGACGGCGCAATCGTTGCCAATTTTGCCGCTTCCAAAAGTGCCTGATGGTCGGTATGGTGAAGGAGGTGAGCGAAGAAACATACTGTTTTTTTTTTTTGTTCTTCTTGCTTCTTCGTGGAAGAAACTTTTGGGTTTGCTTGGGTTTGTTTGGGTTAGTATGCATACCCGAACAAACCCAAGCATCGTGTATTCAATTTGTTTTTTTTTTCCGGGATTTAGTATTGTTCATTCGAGTTAGCATGTACGAAGCAAAGAGAGTCGAACGATGATTTTTTTTTTTGTCGCGCAGGTCGTGAGGACGGACTCGTTGAAGGGACGTCGCGGACGTTTACCATCGAAGCCGAAATCACCCCAGGAGTCACCGCCGAGCCCACCGGTCTCACTGATAACCGCCCTCGTACGGGCACACGTCGACACGACTCCCGATTTGGCGAATCTCGATTATTCGCAGTATCGGGAACCCGGACCCGCCGATCTACCCATCACCGAGGCCGAGAAGATACAACAATTTTACAATCTTCTCATGACGTCGGTCGACGTTATACGCAACTTTGCCGACAAGATACCCGGCTTCACGGAACTCACGAGGGAGGATCAGGCACGTTTTCACCATATTCGCATCTAAAATAGTCCAACAATTTTTTATACATTCTTGGGATGTTTTTAAAGAACATAAATTTGTTTTGGACTTATGATTCCCGCAAATTGGAAAAATGTCGTTTTGAGAAAAAACACGTTTAAAGTTTCACAAACGAAAAACTCAAAGTCAAATGTGTTTAATCGAATGATAAAGTGTCTTACCGATTAATCAGCGATTCCAGCACCATACAGCAGTCCTTCCTCTTCCTCATGCAACTCATTTGAAACTTGCATTTCCTCTTTACGAGCTTCTCGAGCTTCTTTTGTCTCTAATAAACTTTTTTTCTATTTTGCCGAGCCACGCTCATCTGATCCATTTTCTCGGCATATCCGTAGCTCTGCCTGCCAACGACGATTTGTAGTTCATTCATAACTATGAGTAGGGCTGAATTTTCTTCATTGAATAAAATAGCAGCAAGAAATGCGGCTACCTCGATTATTTTGTACCTAGAATGGAGATGTTTTGGAGCTAATCGCCAGACGGTCGAGTTTGGGTTTGTTTGGGTTATGAAAACCTAAAAAAAATCCAAACAAACCCAAACTACCTTGGGAATCGAGCGGAGAGTCTTTATCATTTATATACATACCGTTAGAAGGAATCCGAATATCGTTTTGCAATTTTCAGGGTCTATTCTTAAGATATTTTGCTAACGATTTATGAAATTTAAAGAAATTGATTTTTTGAAGCATCTAAGTGGTTGCCCACCTTAAAGAGAGAGAGCGAGAGAGAGAGAGAGAGAGAGAGAGAGAGAGAGAGAGAGAGGGAGAGAGAGAGAGAGAGAAGGGAATAGCCGTGGTAGTAGTAATAATAATTATTATTTAAATTAAATTTCGAACCATAAATAATAATAATGAATATCGAATATTAATGAATAAATAAAATAAAAATAATAATAAAGAAAATAATTGATTTTTTTTCACACAGGAATTGCTGTTCCAATCGGCGAGTCTTGAGCTCTTCGTACTGAGGCTCGCTTATCGCACGAGAGCTGAGGACACCAGTCTAACGTTTTGCAACGGGGTCGTCCTAACGCGCGCCCAGTGCCAGAGAAGCTTCGGCGATTGGCTCCACGGCATACTCGACTTTTGCCAGGCCCTCAGAGTCCTCGACGTCGACATAAGCGCGTTCGCGTGCCTGTGCGCCCTGACCCTCGTCACGGGTGAGTTGTGTCTTCAATATTCTACTATCGAATGGCCCAGTAATGCTTTATGCAAAAGTAAACAATTTTCGTGATATTATCATTTTTTCAAAGTGGGGCGTAGGCAACTTTAACAGTTAATTTAAAAAACTGTTGTATGGAATCAATTTTTTCAAAATTATTTGTAGTTTGAGAACGCAGTAACGGAGAATTATCAACAATGAAAACAATTGGGATTAAAAAGTCGTTGAAACGACGAAAAAATGATTTCTCTCGGTATTTCTTTGTTTTCTTTTTTCAATGAAAATTTCTCGTCCCCCAGAGCGATACGGCCTCAAGGAGCCCCATCGCGTCGAGCTTCTTCAGACCAAGATAATATCGTCGCTGCGCGATCACGTGACGTACAACGCCGAGGCCCAGCGCAAGACTCAGTATCTTTCGAGGCTCTTGGGCAAGTTACCGGAGCTTCGTAGTCTCTCGGTTCAGGGCCTGCAACGAATTTTTTATTTGAAACTCGAGGATCTCGTGCCGGCGCCACCACTCATCGAGACAATGTTCGTCGGTAGTTTGCCCTTCTAAAACACGCCATGCCTTATTTGTTACGAATCATCATCATCATCATCATCATCATCAGCAGCAGCAGTAGCAGCAGAAGCATCATCATCATCATCATCATCATCATCATCATCATCATCGACATCTCTCAACATAATATTACAATTCAAATATCCTAATATCCAATTTTTCAATGTTCATATATTTTTTTTTTCAATTATTTCGAAATTCTCTTATTTTCTCCATGAATGCTAATGTCATCGAATTAGCGAACATATCAGCACGACGAAGCTGTTAAAGATCCATCGGTATATTCGTACATTGATATATCGATTTATCGATATGTTGATCGATTTTCACGTGAATATAATAATCGGTATATTGATATATTAACGTTGATGAAATTGATGCTTTTTTTTCTACCGAAATTTATATGAGATCACGAAAAAAGAATTCATTTTTCTTTTTCTTATACTGATGCGGATGAAATTTTTTCGAGTCACGCTGCTTCGTCGAGCCGCCTTTCAATAAATTACTAAAAATGTCTAATATATTTATACTATAAATATATATATATATATATATATATATATATATATATATATATATATATATATAATGGACAAGACCAACGTTTTTCGAAACGAGCTTCTAACTAACGTACGAATGAGTGTAAAAAAAGTGAGAGAATGAAGAAGAAAGGACGCTAGAAGGAGGGAGAGAGAGAGAGAGAGAGAGAGAGAGAGAGAGAGAGAGAGAGGAAGAGGGAAAGATCGTGAGAGAAAAGAGGAAACGAGAAAAATTATTATCGATCCTCGTATTGTGTGATTTTAGTGATTTAAGGGCCCGGAGCGGGGCTGGGGATGGGGCGAAGAAGAGAAACGCGTTCATTGATCGTCATAACGAACTTTTTCTTTTGGTTTTCCTTTTTCTTCTCGCACATTAAGCACGAGACACACACACAGAGACACGCAAAAGAAAAAACGTCGACCGTCTATACAGCAACAACAATAATAATAACGATAATAGTAAAATTAAAGATATAACAATAACGATTATGATAATGATAAAAAATAATAATTTCATTTATCTCTTTGCGCTTGACACACACGAAAGATCCGTATTGAACGAAGTGAAAGAAGGATAGATGGAAGAGCAAAAGAAAATACAAGTTACCTATTATTTTACGTGATCATTTCAATCGAACTAACGTATGTGTAAAACTTAGGTATATACATATACGTATGTATGAACTATTTATACGTATTTTGCGCTACTGTTACCACGAAACTACGAGAGAAAACAAAAACGAGAAGAAAGAAAAGTAAAAAAAAGAAAAAAAGAAAAAAGAAACACCATCACGATTACCACTATTTTAATGCTGTAATAATTATATGATAAGGACGATGAAAAGGGGCGAGAAAAAAAAAAAAGCAGATCCTATTATCGTTAGGAGTTGTACGATTATAATTGTGTATCACGGTTACCAGCGTGGAAAGTGTGCCGAGGGTGGGACGGGGGGGTGCGGGGGTGGACGAGAAGGAAATCGCACTATGTTACTATATACGTGTATAATTTTAGAATTTAACAATAATCGACGTTGCAACTACTATCATTTTTATGTATATGTGTTTATATATCGAACGAAAACGATAAAAGAAGAAGAATAATTAAAGCAGACCTTGTTTGGGTTTATATACGAAACGAACCCAAACATATTTATTTTCACGATGAAAGTGTGTGTGTGTGTGTGTGTGAGAAAGAGAGAAAGAGAGAGAAAAGTAATATTACAATTACGATACATTATAATAATTTGAAAAAGAAATTAGCGCAGACGTCTTCTTCACGATTGATTCGCGTTTCACTTCCGCTTTCCCCTCTGCCGGTCAGTTGCTTGTTTCCGATGCCCTACTTCCGGTCTGAGGTTTGCGGCTAAAAGAATACTGTGGCGCCATCTACCGGCGCAATAGCGCGGCGGTTCCCACCGATGAGGTGGCGCCATCTTTGGACGCGGTGAAGTACCATGGCGTTCTCGCGCGCATGCGCATAGCGTCGCGTAGAAAAGTAGCTCTCCCACGCCACGAGTCGCGCCCCCCACTTCACATCTCTCACGCAGGAATGACGTGATGTACGTTAATCCGTCGCTCGTTGACGCATCCCGCCGGACATAACCTCAATTCTACTAAGATCCGAAGCTCACATTCACTTTCGAACGGTACGTTTTGCAAAAACGATTTTCCCTTTAGAAAAAGAAAAAAACTCGGGAAAGAGAGAGAGAGAGAGAGAGAGAGATAGAGATAGATAGAGAGAAATAGATAAGGATAAAGTATTCGCGGTATAGAATCTCAATCGTTGGGTCAACGTGTGCCTCGCTTCTCCCACCCCCCCCCCCCTTCGATTGTACATAAGTCTAGCGCGCGCTTAAATAATCCTCCGTCGCCATTTTATTTTCGTCCGTCGCCGTGCGAACACGCGGGTGTCGCTCGACCGGCGCGCTACGCGGATTTTGCCGGAACTACAAAACGCCAGGAGGGAGGATGATGAACGCAGCTTCAATTGGCAAACTCGTTTTCGCGATCGTGTTCACGTGTCTCCCATTCTCTCTCTCTCTCTCTCTCTCTCTCTCTCTCTCGGCCTCTCCACCCCCCGCCCTCCTAGATCCTTAGTCCTTGGCCGAAAATTTCGCGAGGCGGAAAATAAAAAACAAGTTTTGCCTTACGTGCGGTGCGGGGCGGGGGAAGAAGACATTTGAATAAATCGGAGAGCGGCGATCGCAGCGCCACTAACGAATTTCATATATATATATATATTCGTACACTTGTGTCTCATAATAATAATAATAATAATAATAAAGGCCGTGCGCGCCGCTTAGTTATCTCGCTGCAAAAGTCGCAGTAGTCTCGCTCCCGTGTGCCTCGTCGCGTCGTACCCGCGCAACTTCACAAATTACAACCACAACACGAAAGCCGATCGTAATATATATACATATACATATATATATAATTTGTAAAGTCGGAAGGGGTAAAAATCGTGATTCGACGATACAAACATTAGCATCGTACGATTGAAATTGACGCGTGAATTATTTCGGCAAATTTTCAACGCGGCTTATCCGGGCGAGACAATTGTGTGCTTGTCCGAGCGACCGTTTGCGCGAGAGACAGAGCTAGCGCGATATCGCGAGAGAAGAAGGGGCCAAGAGACCACATATCGCGCGTGCTGTGTGTGTGTGTGTGTGTGTGTGTGTGTGTGTGTGTAAGAGAGAGAAAGAGGGAGAAAAAAAAGGTTTGCGTCCCGATAGAACAAGCGAGAACGCTAAAAAAAAAACGGCCCGCGCCCGACACATGTGCACGTTGGCCGTTGCCGCCGGCTACCGCGACACGTAGAACCGTGACTCTCCGTCCGCTTCCCCCACCACCACCACCACCACCACCCCCTTTCCCCGTTCCGCAAAATTTCGCCACCCTCGTTCTTGGAGCCGGAAAAATCGAGAAAATTCAGAAAAAAAAATTCGCGCGTCATATGTAAAAGAAGTGATTAATCGCCTGGAAAATTGCTGGAATTCATAACCTACGATTTATTTTTTTTTCTTCTCGCTCCGCATAAAGTTTCAAATCGAGCGGTCGACGCCGGTTCGTCGCGAGCAAGAGAGAGAGAGAGAGAGAGACACACAGAGCCATGCAGATGGATCAGACAACGGTGCAGCTGATACAGGTCCTCGAGAAAACTGTCTCGGGCGGTGAGTTTATCACGTTTTTTTCTTTTTTTTCTCCCTCCACCCACCCTCCCCCAAAATCCTTGGGGCTCGATCCTCAAAAAAAATCACGATCTTTTTTTTCTAACCTCGCGCGCTCGCCTCGAATTAGCGATTTTCGGAAAAGCCACGAGGAGAGTGGATGGAGGAGGAGGAGCAGGAAATTGAGACTTTTAGAAATTGGGCCCTGTTGCTAGGGAGGGGCGCGAACGCGGTGACGATTTTTCGGTGCCCTCCACCTCGTTTCTCTTTGACTCTATAATTTTTTTTTTTAAACAATTTTTATTCATTTTTTCACCCTTTGTTTCGATCTTTTGCCGATTTTTTTTTGTAATTTTCGGACTTCTTCCTCATTTTAATTTTTTTGTACTTTTCTCTCAATTTTTTACGCTTTTACTCTCGCAACCTTTTTTTTTTTTGCGATTTAACTAGATCCATAAAAAGAAAATCTAACTTTGCGATTTATTGTACATTTTTTTTAACCCACTACCCCCCTTTCTCCTTTTCCTTCGGCCTCTTTTCTTTCCTGTTTGCTTTCGACGCTGACGAATCTCGATCGTTGCAGACAAAAACGAGCTAGAGGCGGCGCAGCATTTCTTGGAACAGGCTGCGTTCAGCAATCTCGTAAGTAGTACCACTCGTCTGTACACCGATGAAAATAGAAAATTCTGACTGGTGAAAATGTACCTGGGTATTTGCGTTGATTTTATTTATCTGATCGTTAAATATTGTTTATCTCTCTCTTTCTCTGTCGCGCAGCATGAGTTCGTACAACGGCTCAGCGGCGTGCTGGGCACGTCAGCTGCGAGTACCGTGGCACGAATGGCCGCCGGCCTACAGCTCAAGAATCAACTGACATCCAAAGATCCGGCTCTCAAGGCCCAGTATCAACAGAGATGGCTGGCCATCCCCGCAGAGAACAGGATCTACATCAAGAAGAACGTTAGTATCGATTCGTTATTGTTATCGTCATTACCGCTGTCTACGTTTAATTTTTTCCTCTCGTCTCTTCGTTTCGTTCGACTTTGCCACTCCGCTACTAACGGAAGTTGACACTATTTATTTTTCTTCTAACGCTAGATATTCGATATTTGAAAACATATTTACCTTTCGCAGACTCGTTAATTCATTATTATTATTTTACATTTTTATTTAATTTCAATGTTACTATTATTTTATTTTTGATTATCATTTTTTTTTCTTCTATTTTTCTTTCTTTTGTTTTTATGATTATTGTTTTGAATGTATTTGCACAACGACGATATAAAAGCAGTGACTTTATCGCTGTTGAAAAAAATGAAAGCAAAAGCGCTCTCGATCGTCGTAAGATACGCGGGATATTGAGAATACGCATTTAAAAAAAAAATAAGAAGAAGAAAAAGATGAATAAGAGTGTAAAATGTTTCGAACCTTCGCAGATCCTTGGCGCCTTGGGAACGGAGACGAACAGGCCGAGTTCGGCGGCGCAGTGCGTCGCGTACGTGGCCGTAGCCGAATTACCGGTCGGCCAATGGACCGAGCTAATACCGCTGTTGGTTAACAACGTAGTTGACACCGAGAGCACGGAAATGATGAAGGAAGCGACCCTCGAGACAATCGGCTACATATGCCAGGAGATCGAGAGCGAAGTTTTGGTCTCGCAATCGAATCAGATATTGACCGCTATTATACACGGTATGAAAGGCTCGAGTACATCGAATCACGTGAGATTGGCAGCGACGAGAGCCCTCTACAACTCCCTGGAATTTACCAAAGGCAATTTCGAAATCGAGGTGCGCAAAGACGCAAAATTTGCGAATAAGAAGAAAGAGAAAAAAAAAACGGGAAAATCCTGTATACGTTTGTTTCGAACGATGAATTTTTGCATTGCATCATTTTTGTTCGCAGTCTGAGAGAAACTTTATAATGGAGGTTGTGTGCGAGGCCACCCAGTCGACGCACTCGCAGGTTCGGGTCGCAGCACTCCAGTGTCTCGTCAAAATCATGTCTCTCTATTATCAGTATATGGAGCCTTACATGGGGCCAGCACTCTTCCCGGTACGTATCGTTCTTATTATTTTTATTAATTTATTCTTAGAGCCTGATTATTATTATTTGATAATTTGGAATATATTCCTACGGATAATAGTAGTAGTACAGTAAACTCTTCCTAACTCAACGCTCTGTAGTAGGCCATTTCCCCTCAATTATCTCTGGTGGTAAGACAACAAGGGTAGAAGCGTTTACCCCCACGTTTCTTCATGAAAAAACGCGAGGGAGGCAATCGCAACCTCAATTTCAGTATTAAACGTTCCACTTCGTAATTACAAAAGTCATAAAGAACATGGACGAAATGAAAGAAAAGCGAACAGTTTATTCTAACTAATATTATAAATCTGACTTTCTGTCTGTTTGTCTGTCTGTTACTCAATCACGCCAAAATCGATTGCCAAATTGATCGATGCTTGATCGATTTCAATGAAATTTAATATGTAGATAGCCTATGGCCTGGGCTAAGACATAGGATACTTTTCATTCTAATATCTAATATTTTTCTAATTATAATATGTATAATAAATATATTATTTATAATTTTTAATTATAAATTATAATATAATAATTGTTATTATATAAAATAATACTTTAATTTTAACAATAAGTATTATCATTATAATTATTAGCAACACGCATTAATGATAAATCTAATTATAATATGATATACTCAAATCTAATCTAATTATGAAATTCGAATTATTTTGTAATCAATTAAATTTAAAATGTAGATAGCTTATGACACAGATGATACTTTTCATTCTAATTATAATATCTAATACGTTTATGCCTGATGTTTGTTCCACGATCACGCCTAAACGGCTGAACCGATTTTTATGAAATTTGGCACACATGTAAAGAGTTATTTCGAATAACACATAGACTATGAAAAATACATCTAATATTTTTCTAATTCTGATATTCCACTGGAATCTAATTATATCATGTAATTATCAGTCTTGTATAATTCTTATTATAGGATACAAACAAATCAAATGTATTGTATTGTGTTGGAATTTCCTTTTGTACAACGCTTTGCGCTTATTACATATCGCTCGCAAGTTTTACATACTTTCTACGCTTATACCTAGGTCCTTAAGGAGGTACGATCATGGGGTCGAGTCTAACTTTCGGGCCTGAAATTTTTATATGATCTTGACGAGAACGTTATGCACCCTTTGGAAAAATTTGAGCTATATTGACCGTTCAGTTTTTTTTTCGTAATAAAATTGCAAAGTCGAGCACTTGAGCTAGTGAAGCACGTCGTCTTATGGAGATGGTCGACCGGAAGTGCGGTGATCACGGTTTTGCTACTCACGTATCCAACTAAGGTCGTTGGAAAACTGAAATTTGATAAATTAGACATAATAGATATTGTAAAAAATGGAAAATTCGAACTTCACCGTGTAGTTCAAGCATTACGTTATAAAACGGTTTCAACTTCCGGTTAAATATCATCATAATGACGAAATAGTATCCATAGACTTGGTAACGTCGGGCGTAACAGCTGATTCGTTTGCCGAGCATAACCTAGCTCTGTAGTGACAGTTTTAGCAGTCGCCGGCTAGCGACAGCCAATCGCATGCACGATCAGAAGAAATGGAGCCTTTTTATTCGCTTTCACTAGATAACGACAACGAAAACGGTCGCTACCGAGTTACAGAATCTCGGTACTGCTTGGAAATCGTCGTGAAGACTCCAGAGTCCTTGAGGATATAATTTTTCAATTTTAATTAGTAAATATGAAATAAATAAAATATTTACCACAAATTTGGCACTTTGGGATCGACAACACTTATTCGAATAATATTAAATACCGATGTACCTTTCACAATCTCGATTGGAAATAAACGAAATTTTCAGATAACACTGGAAGCTATGAAGTCGGACATCGACGACGTGGCGCTTCAGGGCATTGAGTTTTGGTCGAACGTTGCCGACGAGGAGGTGGATTTGTCGATGGAAGAGGGCGAAGCCTCGGAGGGTGGTCGGCCACCGTCGAAAGTTTCACGTCATTACGCGAAAGGTGCATTGCAATTTTTGGTGCCTGTGTTGATGCGTAAATTAACGAAGCAGGAGGAATTCGACGACGAGGACGATTGGAATCCATCGAAGTCGGCGGGTGTTTGCCTGATGCTTTTGGCCTCGTGTTGCGAGGAGGGTATAGTCCCGTACGTTTTGCCATTCGTCAAGGACAACATAAAGAATCCGGACTGGCGTTTCCGTGACGCGGCTCTAATGGCGTTCGGCTCGATCCTCGGTGGCCTCGAGTCGACTACCCTAAAGCCATTGGTCGAGCAAGCGATGCAAACTCTCATCGAGCTCATGTACGACAACAGCGTCGTCGTGAGGGATACGGCCGCCTGGACGTTTGGACGTATATGCGAAATTATACCGGAAGCGGCGATAAACCCGACTTATCTGAAGCCACTTTTGGAATCTCTCGTGAACGGTTTGAAGGCCGAGCCGAGAGTCGCCGCGAACGTATGCTGGGCGTTCACCGGCCTCGCCGAGGCAAGTTACGAGGCAGCCGAAACCGAGGAGGAACACCAACCCGAGACTTACTGCATGTCGCAATTCTTCGACTTTATCGTGCAACGATTGCTCGAGACTACCGATCGGCCGGATGGAGCGCAGGTAAAACACTATCAACTTTCGTTATTACAGCAAACTCTCCCTAACTCGACGCTCTGTAGTAGGCCATTTCCCGTAAATTCTTTCTGGTGGTAACACAACGAGCGGACAAGCTTTACACCCACGTTTCTTAATTTATGGAAAGGCACGAGCGGTGCAATCACAACCACAATTAAACTTTCTACTTCGCAATTCCAAAAGTCACAAAGAACACGAACGAAAACAAGAAAAGCGAAAAGAGTTTATTATACTATAAAAAAAAACATAAAATTTTAATGTAAAACATAATTTTCTTTCATTATCATTTCGTCCAAAAATTATTCACCCTCAAACAATAATAAAGTATTCTAATCTGAAATAACCTCGTAAAAATAACATGTGACATTTGAACATTTAACGGTGGAGGACGCTCTCTAGTAGGCCACTCTCTCTCTCTCTAGTGCCACGGAAATTCAGTCCCGAGAGTGTTGAGTTAGGGAGAGTTCACTGTACTTCGATCTTTCAACGCTTCCGGCTTGAATTATCCTGGAACATGCCGTGGAATAGGAGTGCGTTCAACTTGGGCGCTTACAGGGCTCACGCTTATTAGCGGTGCTGTGGCACGTTCGGGTTGGACTGTGCGCGCTTCGACGAGATTTTACGCTCTCCAGAACTCGAATCTTTCGGTTTTGCATTATTAGTATCGGTATGGCGGGCGAGTAGACTTCGTTGGTTTTCAAATTATTGACGAGTTGTTTGAAAAAAATTAAAAATGAATCCGATAGAGGTGAAGATTACGATTTAATAGAAAATCGTAGTGACAAAGAGAAGAATTAGAAAATGTTTTCCTAATTTTTGGATATTTCCCTTAAGGTAGTAGTCTCGCCACAGTCACGTTGAAAAGTTTATTCTTCGCTCAATCGACGAAAGCTTCGAAATATTGCGAAATATTCTTACAATGTAGGTTTTACATCTTATCGGGATGTAAAAACTTATAAAGTAATGATGAAAACGCCTAATATAATGTTTACCTAAGCTTCACTTTTGTATCAGACTATCCATTCTGTCTACTAATACGTAAATACTCTGCGTATCGGGATATGACATGGAAAATTTTAAATGCCGTCAAAGAGGGTGCATTCACGTAGTCGTTATAAAGTATTCCTTTAGGCGTCTTTTGCGTAATATCGAAAAGTGCTCTATTTGTCTGCTTTTTTTCTATTGATCTGAAACGAAAATCGAAAATATTTGTCGATTATTGACATGTGGAGGGGAAGGATGTGCCTATAAAAATATAAAAAAGTATTGAATTAAAAATTTAAGTACACGGAGAGAATTAAATGTTAAAAATTACCGTGCAGTAACGGTAACCAGATGACAACCCTGAAACTTCGCTTATTATTACTGAGTAAAACACAGATTTTCATGAAAATCAAATAAAATTTCTTCTTCGGATAGAAAATTTTACCAGATTTTCTAGTAAATTTTTATGTGTAACAAAATACGCAAAACTTAAATTTAAAAAATATATAATATCAGCGAAATTTTACCGTGCATTTTATTATTTTATGCCTTTCAAAAATGTCTATAAAAAAGTATCGTCTTTATAACAGTTATTTTAAGATTTATTATAAAATTTAATGAGCGTTATAGGAAAATGTATTGTGCTCTCGGTAAAAATTACCGTGCGCGCTACCCTTCTTGTATAGTAAAATTTTAGCTACGTATTTGAAATTTTCTGTAACGTTAGTTAAAACAAAACTTGTCGCATACGAATTATTATGCTTTTCTCACTTGCCACCACATTGAAATATATCACGGTAATTTTTACCGTGAAATTCACGACAAAAATTACTTTTTAATTCTCTCCGTTTAGGCTTTTAAATCAAATTTTTATATTTTTGTCCATTTTCTCGACAATTTTTACCTTAAAAAAACTCATTTATTTACGCGATAACCTTAAAACTTAAGGTAAATCCTTTCGATAATGTTATCGCGAGAAACCTTCCAAAATTTCAGCCAGATCGACCAATAACTTTTTGAGCTATAACATGAGTAGTTTTTGAAATTGCAGTTTCGAGATAATCGCGTTTAAAGTTTCCCGAGTTCACAGCATGCGGTCATGGTGCGCTCTCGACTATCTGCTATAACTTCGTAAATATATCGATTTTCCAGTATACTCTCAATATATTATACTTTCGAAATATGTGAAAGAAAAAAATCGATTTTTGAACATTGCAAAGGGTCGAACGACACGACCCTCGTCAAGTCGAACGACACGAGCGATGCCTCGCAAATGCTTGAAAGCATGTAAGCGCCCAAGTCGAGCCCTAAAACTCCACGATCCTCACAATCGACACATTATCTTTCATTTCAAACGATACTCCCCCTCTAACTTGGCGAATAATCGATCCTACGGCGTCTATTTCGCAGGCGAATCTACGCTCGGCCGCTTACGAGGCGCTGATGGAGATGGTGAAGAATTCACCGCGCGACTGTTACGTTACGGTGCAAAAGACAACGATGGTGATACTGGATCGTCTACAGCAGGTGCTCCAGATGGAGACGCACTTTCAGAATCATTCGGATCGTGCCCAATATCACGATCTTCAATCATTGCTTTGCGCAACGTTGCAATCGGTATTGCGAAAAGTAACACCGGAGGACGCGCCGCAGATCTCGGACGCTATAATGACGGCATTGTTGTCGATGTTCGCGTCGAATTCGTGCAAAGTCGGTGGTGTCCAGGAGGACGCGTTGATGGCAGTATCGACCCTGGTCGAGGTACTTTCCGACGGTTTTCTCAAGTACATGGACGCGTTCAAGCCGTTTTTATGCCTCGGCTTGAAAAATCACGCCGAGTATCAAGTTTGTTGCGCCGCTGTTGGCCTCACCGGCGACATATGCCGTGCGCTTCGCAACAAAATGTTGCCATACTGCGACGAAATAATGACGTTGCTGTTGGAAAATCTTGGCAACGACACGGTACATCGATCCGTAAAGCCGCAAATATTGTCGGTTTTCGGTGACGTAGCGCTGAGCATCGGGCCCGAATTCAAAAAGTATCTCGACGTTGTTTTGCAAACACTCGCGCAAGCGTCACAAGCAAATGTCGATCGCAACGATTACGATATGATCGATTATTTGAACGAGCTTCGTGTCGGTGTTCTCGAGGCTTATACCGGCATAACTCAAGGCCTTCGCGGTGACGCCGATACACCGAGCCCCGATGTCGCACTCGTCGAGCCTCATGTACCATTCGTCATCACTTTTATAACTTCGATCGCCGTCGATCGCGAACACTCGGAGGAAGCTATGGCAGCCTCGATCGGACTACTCGGCGATCTCGTCACTGTTTTCGGCGTCAAATTATTACCGATGGTCGAGACCGAACCACTCGCTGAATTACTCACCAAGGGCAGACGCGCACGCAGCAGCAAACCCAAAACCCTCGCCACCTGGGTCACCAAGGAGATTAAGAAACTCAAGAGCGCCAATTCTGCTTCGAGTTGGTGAGTTCACCTTCTTTTATTCTTATGCCGTTTTTCGTTTTTTTGTTTACTCCGATGACTTTTGTTTCTTCGCTGATTACGGGGTTGGTTTTTTTGTTGTTGTTGTTATTTCCTCATTTTTTTCTTCTCCGAGATTTACGCGGCACACACGTTGAACGAAAAAAGAAGCGAGTCCTCGGACGATTTTTTTTTCTTTTTTAAATCTCGTTTGCTCGTTCACTTGTTTATTTATTCGCTTTTTATTTTTGTGTGCTGCTTCGAGCACACGGTAAATGTAAATACGTCAACGAATAATTAGATCAATGAGCAACGCGAATAAGTAAATAAGTGAAACGGGGACACATCGAGATTTCACGTTTTATCGTTCGAATTTATATTGATTTATTTACAGATATTTTTTTTTTTCTATCTTTTCATTCGTTTGTTCTCTAATTTATTTTCTAATTTTCAACACATACACATATACACATATAATTTTCTTATTTACTTATTGATTGCTCTTATTCACTTAATCTTGCTCGTATATCTATTTATTTTGACATTTTTTTTTGTACGCTCGTTCACGATTCTCAACGCGAAGGAAAAAATTCACTCAGTCGCGAGATAAAAAAAAACAGGAAGGAAAGGGTGTGGGGGGTAGAGGGAAGAAAATCGAAAGAATCGATCCCACGGATGAGGCAAATAATAATCCAATAGGATTTTAGGGCCCAAACTATACTAGCCCCTCCCCGGCCCCAAGCCTCTCGAATATTCATTCCCCCTTGATGGTCTCTCTCAATGTCTAGCGCGCCCCCCTCCCCCACCCCTGCCCCTCCAATTTGCGCTACCGCCCCCAATATATAACTATCTCCGGCTCAGATTACGAGAACAATAATAATATCATTGTTAATGACAAGGATGATAATAACGTGGGTTGAAATGTTGACGTAAGACGCAAAATATAAAGGAAGGAAAATTTTTTGAAGTAGAAGAAAACAAACATACATTTGTAGAATTGAATAACGCGCGATTATAACGATGCCCCGGTATTACCGAGGCGAGGGTTTAATCACACTTGGCCCATTGTTGGCTTTTTGTTGTTTGCAGATCGCCCCAAGATTGTACTCTCGTGCAAATTGATTTGACTAGAAAGCTATCGAACACAATACAAAGACAACAAGATTGGATGGTGCGGATGGTGCGAGTTGATGGATGTGCGTGAGTTCCAAAAAAAAAACAAACTGTGAGAGACCAAAAAAAAACAGCGAAAAAAAAATTTAAAAAGCAACAACCACAGCAACGACAAACAACAAAAAAAACAGGCAGAAAATCAGGAAAAAGAGCGAAAGAGCAAGAGAGAGAGAGAGAGAGAGAGAGAGAGAGAGAGCGCGAGAGAGAGAGAGAAAGAACGAGAGACGTGAAAAAGTTAGCGAAGAGGAAGCGAGGATGATGTTGATGACCGGATGCGAGAGGATGATGTTGATTTTGGATGTCTGCGCGTGTTCCTGCTTTTTGGCCAACAGCAAAGCTTAAAATTTACCGACCGAGTTTAAGACACACGGAGAGAAAGAAAGAGAGAATTTTCTTGTCCCCCGGGAGGGGGGAAACCGAGAGAAAGAAAGAGAGAGAGAGAGAGAGAGAGAGAGAGAGGGTGAAAAAATGTGAGAGAGAAAGAGAGGAAGAGAGACTGGGTGTATTGGAAGCAAAGGAATTCCCATGCCACACAGAGAGAAAGAGAGAGAGAGAGAGAGAGAGAGAGAGAGAGAGAGAGAGAGAGAGAGAGAGAGAGAGAGAATCCGTGTTTCGATGACGAATGGGCCGAGTGTATAAAAGGAGAGAAGAAAAATGGCGAGAAGATCGCCATAAACACAAGAAAGAGCGAAAAAGACACTTACACACACAAACACACACACACACACACACATGAACACAAAACCGAGTGAACACCGAGAAAAAATATATAAAAAATCACAAGAAACAAATGTGACGCTGTGCCAAGAATATCTGTTGTGGACGATGCGCGTGAAAGTGCGTTGCCTGAGACATAAGAGTGAAGAGAAAAAGAAGTCAGGAGAGAGAGAGAGAGAGTATGAAAGCGAGAGAAAGAGAGAGAGAGAGAGAGAGAAAGAGAATAAATTTGAGAAAATGGAGCCTGTACGTCGAGCCTGAAAGAGAGAGAGAGAGAGAGAGAGCGACAGAGAGACGGAAGACAAAAAGAAATTCGTTTTACGAGCATCGAACGAGAAGTTTCCTCTTTTTTTTAAATCGTTTTTATTTCTTTTTTTGTTTTCCAGTCAGCGCTAAGAGTGCAAGGAAAACGAGTGTGAGCGAGCGAGAGAGAGAGAGAAAGTGAGATTGTGACGAGTGCATGTAATGCTTGGAAACCCGGAAGGAGCCGAGTGAAAAGGAAGGAAAAAAAATGTTGCGATAGAGAGAGAGAGAGAAATTAAAGGAAATAAAAACCTGCGAGGCTTCACCCGTGCGTGGATGAAACGAGTATTTTTGTCTGTTTTTTTTTTTATTTCAATTTTTCTCTCGTTCTCTTTCGTTTTTTTTTTTCCATCAACGCCGAACGTGTACGTTTGTGAAGTGCGCGTGCGTGTACGTTAATTTTTTTTTTCTATTTTTTTTTCTTGAAAAGTGAATGTCCGTTAACTGTTGATTCGATTAAAGCTAAAAGCAACCAAAAAAAATGAAAAGAAATCGCAAAAAAAAAACAACAGGATGTATATTTTTTCCTTCAGAGGCGAGTGACACCTAGGATTGTCGGAAGAAGAAAAGGACTTGATCCTACCTCCTTTCGTTCCAAATTTTATTTCCGTACCGATGCCCCCCCCCCCTCCCCCCAACCACCCACGATACGTCAAGATCTTCTATCAATCACCCAAAGAACCAAAGCTCCCCCATCAACAAACCAAAACTTCCCATCCTCATCAGACCGCAATCACCGCTTGGTGGGGCGACACCTAACATACCCTATCACCATTCACCCACGTATATATAAATATATATATATATATATATATATATATGCTTATTTAAAAGACAAAAGGCGGAATTTTATCTTTTGATCGTTGACGTCGATTCGAAAGGAGAAGATGAGTGCCCCGCGAGTAAATGGGTTTGTGATAGTACGAATTAAGTGAAAGAGAGAGAGAGAGTGAAGAATAAAACTACAATGGGTAAGAACAAATTGCGAAAATATATCGAGTGCCTGAAAGAAAGAAAGAAAAAAAAAAGTCTCCGGCGAGCCTGTCCAATTTGTTTCTTTTTCGTTATTAACGATAATAATAATAATTCTTTATTTTTTGGATAATGCGCCGCGTTATTTCGAGCCGGCTGTAAAGAGCGAATGGCAAAGGTGTACGAAGTATATATTTGCCCGTTGGGGGTGTTCAACAATGATGTACCTGCGGCCAAGCCGAGGGAGCGAGTTCAAATTCTTTCGCCGCCGCGCGAGTTGCCACAAAATTTACGAATAAACGAAAGGAAAAAGTAAGCAAACGGCCCGTGATATATATATATATATATATATATATATATATATATATATATGGAGTATGTGAAATATAGAAATGACGAGACGATCGCAGGATCAAAGAGCGGACAATTGGTCTTTCAACACTCAACCGGTAGATCACGACGAACCTGGCGACGAAATCTTGAAATTTAGGACTATCGTTTCAGCCGGCCCAGTTGTTTCTATATCTCCACTGACCAAAGCAGCGCGTAATAATTTTTGGGCGCTCGGGCTGCGCAGCGTGATCGGTTGCCCCTGCGGTGTCAGCAATGCCCTCAATCTCCTCTAAGTGCCCTTAACCCAATTCAATTACCGCGGTGCCTACGAGTTCTTCTCTCCAACGTGTATAAAACTTAATCTTGTATTATCGCGTCGTCCCTCGCTCCACCTACTCTTCCTCCATCCACGCGACCATCCCCCACCCCCCGTCGCGATGCCGTTCAGTTGCGATCACATCCTCGTAGACCAAGTACGATAAACGGGTAGTGCGCGGGGCTTATCGAGGGATCGGACGACTCGCAAATTACCGGAGTGCGAAGATAAATTGGCGCGGGGGCGGCTCGATTTCTACTTTCTTAGATCTTTTTTTTTGTCGAAGGAACTAGCAATGTACATTTTGAAAAGAAAAATCATTTTCTCGATCAAATTTAATTGTTGATAATTGAATTTAACGAGCACGCGTTCGTGAAAAAGTGAAGAAAATTCATAAAGCGTACGTGGAGGGTTGGTTTTTTTTTTCCGTAACACGACAAAGTCCGTTACGAATGCGGATCACGTAAGGTGTTTTGTAAGGCCTCCTGGTGAGCGGGGTATCGCCAGGGGCACCAGCCAGTCGCGGGGGGTGGGGGAGGGCGGGGGCGAATTCGACGAAGAATTACTTTTATTGTTATCGCTATGGATACGTCGGACGATAAATCCTGCTCGCCAACAATCGGCGCTACTCCGCCAGCCAGGAATGTAAAACGCAAAAACGACGACGATGTGAGTCTCGAGGAGGCAATTGTATTAATTATTCGTGCGTGCGCGTCGTGTGTGTGTATTTTTATATATATATATATACAGATATATATATATATATATATTACGGAATATTTGTAGGACGCTTTCGATCTTGACGATCTGTTGCCGATAGTCGGCGAATTCGGCAATTATCAGAAGAGACTGCTGTGGCTGGTTTGTCTACCGGCATGCTTGCCCTGCGGTTTCTGCGCCTTCAATCAGCTATTCATGGCGTCGACACCGCCCCACTGGTGCAAAATTCCCGGTCTCGAAGGACTGGATATTGCCCGAAGGAAGCGTCTAGCCATACCCGAGAGTCAGCAGGTGCTCAAGCCCCGAAATTGTCGGTTTTTTTTTTCTTTTCTTTCGTTATCGCGGGGATACGGTCCTTCAGTCCTATCGAGGAAAAAGTTTGAAATGCGGAGGTTGCGAAGGGGGGGGGGGCGGGGTGCGGTTCGCCGAGGATTCGCTAGGTGGCCGGTTAACGAAATGTCTCGCGCAAAAGATATCTTCCACCTTTGGTCTATAAGAGTATAGCAAGAGTCATGAGATTGAAATGAAGAGAGAGAAAGAAAGAAAGGATGGTATTTTTCCGTTGTCCAAATGACATTGAGAGGAGCCATTGTCCCCGTCGTTTCGCGATTAATGATTTACTTTAAAAGATTCTCATTGTTGTCAGAGTAGGATGGAAATGAAAGCTCGTACAGCCAGTGCACTCGCTACGACATCGACTGGTCCGATATCATCGACAATGATAATATGACGTCTGTTAACGTGAGCTTGGGAAATACCACGTGGCCGGTGATTCCCTGTGATCAGGGATGGGAATACGACACCACGGAAATCGTCTCGTCCATCGTAATTGACGTACGTCTCGGTGTAACTTAATAATGCAGAAAAGAAGAAGAAACAAAAAAACGCCATGGTGCTCAAAGGTCCGCTATGCCGCTACCAATAATCGTATGTCGGTTTTTCTTTTCACCCACGTACAGTTTGATCTCGTCTGCCAGAAAGCGATTTATCCGACGATCGGCCTCGTAGCATTGAACACCGGTGGACCAATTGGCGTTTATCTCTTTGGCACTCTGAACGACCGGTTCGTAATCTTATCCATCGGAGAGCGCCTCTCGTAGCATTGAGAATAGGCGACAACAAAAAAAATCGTAATAACAGAGTTATAATATGTAATATAATTATAATAATTATAATATAATTATAATATTATATTATAATATAATTACAATATTACATTATAATATAATTCTATTATATTATGTATTATAATAATAAAAAATTATATACGCGAAAACGACAAGGATTTAAGGAAAACCTCAAGATAGTAAAAAGTTGAATCGGTTTTCGTTGAGCTCGCTAAAATTTATTCAGATGTTTTTTTTCACCTATTTTCGGTAAAAAATCAGTTGATTTAATTACCGTAACTCGAGAACTATGGGGTTTGTGGTAAAATTTCGAGAGGAAAAAATTCTATTTTCAACGCAATCGAATTATTTCAGATCTTTTTTCGACATTTTTTTCTCGAATTACGGTAATTAAATCAGATTTTTTTCCGAAAATAGGTGAAAAAAAAACAAAAAAAATCAGAAGAAATTCTCACGAACTCAACGAAAACCGATTCAAATTTTTACTATCTTGAGATTTTCCTTGAATCCTTGTCGTTTTCGCGTGACACGTTATATTTCAAAATATCTATTTTTTCAAAAAAAATTGAAATATCTTTAGAAAAAAAAATCATACGAAGCAAAAAAAAAACAAAATTGAAGCTTGAGCTTCCCCCTTTATGATTCCGGTCAAAGAAATGCATAAAAATTTTTTGTCTGTAAACGGGGTCCAGCAGAAAAGGAACAAAAAAAGGCGAAAAATGGTCGTTATCGAAAAAGAATACTCGTAAAAAAAAAATAGTAAACATTAAAAAAAAAAAACGGAATGAAGGTGAATTCTTCCACTTCAAAATGCCGTTTATTAAATTAATTTATCTTAACTATCGGCGAAATCGCACACAAAATCGTTCCGGAAATTTTTTGAATTTTCCTGAGATATTTAACGATTTGATAGTTTCTCGCGAGAGCCTATCTCAGTGCAACAAGAGGTATCGCCGCATAAAATTGCACTGTAGAAGATGAGAATTGATTTCCGGACGTTGTTGAACAAAGCAGAATCGGGCGGCGATTGTCTTTCTTCACTTGCCTCGCGACGCTCATAGCCGGTGGTTGTCTAACCTCGATATCGAATAGTTTTTGGACGTGGGCGGCGTGTCGTTGTCTCGTTGGCCTGACCATACCAGCGATCTACCAAATACCCTTTATCATATGTAAGATCATACGAATTCACTCGTAACTTTTACTTTATGCTTCTCTCCAACGATAATATCTGCTTTTTGGGGTCGGGACGTGACAGCTCTGGAGCTGGTAGGACCGAACTACCGATCCTTCGTGACCGTGATGACCTGTACGTTCTACACGATGGGACTGTGCATGCTGGCGGCCGTGACATATCTCATACCCGAATGGAGGACACTCGCAGTAACGACGAGCGCCCCGTTCATGTTCTACTTCCTGTACTGGTGGTCTGTAGCAAGAGAAAAAGAAAAAAACAGGGTGTCTACCGACCTGAAAAGTCTTCAATGTCATGAAATTACACTCGACCCTGAAAAAGTCATGAAATGTCATGGAAAAATTACCAGTCTACCTGATTTTTTTTTAAAGATCTCTGCTGTGCTCATTAATATGGCCGACTTTTGTATTAATTTATCCAAAATAATTTCAAATTTTTGCGGGTTTGCGACAACTTACGGTATAAGAAAAAAAAAAAAGGCAGTAGAAAAAAAAGAGCAGAATATAAATATAGAAAAATTTAGAAAATTAGTTGCACTAAAGAATTATAAAGTATACTTTTATACCAAAAAGTCATACTAAAAGTCATGAATAAAATCCCTATTCCTTGCCTCAGAAATCCTTAAATGTCGTGAAATTTCAGTTCCGGTCAAAATTAGACACCCTGAAAAAAAAAACGAAAACAAAAAAGAAATACAAAAAGTCGCCGAAAAACGAGTGACGAAGAGTATCATTCTGACAGAAATTGGACGTGCAGGTTTCTTCCAGAATCACCGCGATGGCTATTGGCTAAGGGTCGTCTTGCCGAGGCGAACGAGATTCTTAAGAGGCTCGCACTTGTGAACGGCAAAGAATTGCCGGAGTCCTTTACCCAAAAGTTGAGACAACGCATGACGATGTCGCGGACGAAAAGCGAGGAGGAGAGACTGCGCGACGGCCCGGGTGTCCTGTCACTCTTCAAGACGCCGAACATGAGATTGAAGACGTGCCTGATAACCCTCAATTGGTGAGCAATAAAAACTCCCCCACAGCGTTTTCACGTATGAACATAACGCCACGTGTATTGAGCGGGGGCGGCTCAAAGCAGCGCGACGGGATACTTTCGAACTGCTCGAATTCATTGACTACGTCTGCAGGTTCGCCAATAACATGGTATACGTTGGCCTGTCTTATTACGGACCGGCTCTCGGCAACGAGGAACACCTGAGCTTCTTTTTCTCGTCGTTCGCCGAAATACCGAGCTATCTCGCCTGCTGGGTCGTCATGGACAGATGGGGACGCCGCTGGCCTCTGTGCTTGTGCATGGTCACCGCCGGTTTGTCCTGCATCGCAACTGTTCTCTTGCCACCTGGTAAACCGAAGATACAACCTCACGGCTTCCATAAGATTCGCTTCTCCTCAGGCTGCTCTCACAGCAGGTCTGGAAACTCCCATGGTGGAGCAGACTCTTTCGAGTGAAGCAAACTTCCAGCGTTTCACGTTGTGACGGAGTCGCGGCGGTCTACCGGTTTTTTTGTTACGGATCTTTGGGTGCGTTCGACTTTTGGGCGATTACACGCATTCAGCATTTGTGAGCATCGATGACGGCGACTTGGCGCTTTGCGCACTTACAGAAGCATTTATTGGGTCACGGGTAACGTCATTATTGCTGCCATATTGGGCTCACAAACGCATCTTCGACTAAAAAAACGGCACTTAATTTACTTATGAAAACTGTAATTGTCGATCGATCCTAAAAATCTTGTGTATTCCGCTAGAAAATCTAAGAAGCTATTGAAATTTAAAATTAATCGATCGAAAATTGTAGGAAGTACGAGACCGCCCGATATTCGCATGTTTTGAACATGTTTTCAAGAAAAACGGCTTTAAATCTAAAAAATCATCGGTGGAATTCTTCTAAACCTTTTCTTTCCACCTAAGTAACTTTTGCATATTATTCTTCGGCTGTTTATACATCATTTAAGCTAATTAGAAAAAAAAACAATTTTTTTTCTTCAAGTTTACATTAAGGGACTTAAGGGAGATATCCAAAAATTAGGAAAAATTTTCCGAATTCATCTCTTCATCGCTACTATCTTCTATTAGATCGTAATCTTCATGAATATCGGTTTAATTGTTAATGATTTCAAGCGACTCGTCAATAATTTGAAAACCAACAAAATCTTCCGCTGCACCCGCCATCTTGATACTAATAATGCCAATCCGAAGGGTTCGAGTTCTGAAAAACGTAAGATTATCGAAGCGCGCACACAACGCGAACCTGCCACAGTACCTGCTAATAATCGTGTAAGAATCCAAGTCGAACGCACCCTAAATCTCACTCCACCGTTAGATCCCAACGACACGACCAGATGTTGAATTTAAGATTTTTACTTCACCAAACGAGTGCAACACGAAAAACCACTTGAGTTTCGAGATCGGTTAAGCTGTTCGCTTCAACGATCGTACTACGTAATTATTTCTTTGCAGACGCAGTCGTGACCACACTGGTTCTCTTTCTACTCTCCAAGTCCGCGATATCAGCCTCCTTTCTAATCATTTATCCGTTCGCCGGTGAACTTTATCCGACGCAGTTGCGAGGCGTGGCGATCGGCTTCTCGGCTTACATAAGCGGCCTTGGACTCGTCATTATTCCCTTCATCACCTACCTGGTGAGAACTTTCATCTCCTCCCTTCCGCCCCTCTCCCGGTCCCATTCAAGTCCAGACTCTCTCGAGCAATTGGTGAATTTTATTAAAGTACACAAGATCATCCCTGCGAAAGGGGAAACAATGAAGAGATAAAAGAAATAAAATTAACGAGGATAAACAATGATTATCCGGGGATTTCTATGAATTATCCCTAGTGGTGTGACCAGACGTAATTGCGAGAAACAGTCTTGCCAATTTGCCGGACTTTTCAGTTAGATACGGCCATTCCAATGAAACTAGACCAATCGCGGTACAGCCTAGTGCGATTCTTGAAATTCACGTCACCCAAAAATAATTCTTTCCTACAGCTTCAAAAATGCACCAGAGTTACTTACATACGTGAACGCGTCAATTTCTTTTGGGGATTCTCAATGGATCACGCTAGCCTACATTTATAAAATGATCGACTATGAGAACTGATACATTTATTGGAAACAAAAAAAAAGAAGAAAGAAAGTCGACTTTACGCTCGTCGTCCATCCCCTCTTTCGAGACCATAACCCTAATTAACAACGATGAAGAATTTGTGCTCTATGTATATGCCAAATGTGTGCGTCTGTCCGGCTTTCACAGGGACGTGAGAATCTCGTACTTCCTCTGGTAATATTGGGAGTCGTGTCGGTGATCGGTGGCCTGTCGGGTCTCCGTTTGCCCGAGACGCTGCACCACAGGTTGCCGCAAACGGTCGAGGAGGGAGAGCTCTTCGGGAAGGACTGGAAGTGCGCTGATTGTCTGCGCTGCATACCGATCAAGTAGGTTGAGGGAAAAAAAAAAAGAAAAAAAAACCGAGGCGGAGAGAACGCGTCGACGTTGACGCACTTCCGGTTGTCTCTTCATTGCCGAGCTCTTTTTCGATAAGATTTTCTTTTTTTTTTTATTTCACGCAGACCGACCTCGACGACGACCTCGTACGAGGATCTGTCGACTTCCGGTGTCGAGACACTCGAGATGCAGCACCACCGTGTTCCGAGCGAGGACGACGAGGGCTCGAGGAGCCGCGACGAGGCGACGACGAACTTTGACGGCGGCCCCGGGATCATAAAGGGCACCTTGAGCGCGACGGGCAGCGTTGCCGGAGCGTCGCGACGTTTGGTGCGCCAGTCAAGCGTGATGGACACACAGAGGGACTCGGATGGTTCGATAAAAATGACCTACTGGTTTTGAATACGAATGGTGTGACGCGTGTGCACGTGACGAATAAAAGGAAGAAGAAGAAGGAAAGAAAACACTTATTTCTCTCTCTCTCTCTCTCTCTCTCTCTCTCTCTCTCTGTCTCTCTCTGTCTGTTTGTCTCTCTAGATCACGGTCTTCACACACAGGTCTGGAAACTTCCATGGTGCACGTTATTCTCAAGTTTCCAGACTTGTATGTTACTGTGCTCTAGCACGAGCCTTTTCCTATTCTCTTGAGGTAGTGGGACTGCTTCTCGCGATTATCCTTTCTGTCATCCGGAATGGTTTTGTGCCGCGTATATTCCTGTCTGGGAACTGGTTCGAGTGAGCATTCGTTCAGGTTCGTCGCTTAAACCTCCTGGCTCTCTTTCTCTTTCTCCTGTTGCCTCAGCTCGGTCCCAACGAACGTTCCTACAATCTCGTAGTCCTGTTGTAGCAACTGGAAAGAGAGCGCAATTATTCTTTTTTGCTCCCTAGTACTTCGCTGGCGAAACTGCTTTGTCTCTCTAACGAGAAAGTCGCCGTTTAAGGAGGTGCCCGACTAGTTCTTCAGGGTCTACAAAGCGACTAAATTTTTGTTATCCCACGGGTGTTCTGATTAATGTTAACTTATGTTGAATATTCGTATTGTCGGTCCCAAAGTGCCAAATTTGTGGTTAATATTTTGTTTATTGCATATTTACTAATAAAAACGGAAAAATTAGATCCTCAACGACTCTGGAGTAGTCTCCGTCATATTCACAATAACAGTTTCATCATAAGAATGGATTTAAAAAAAACGTTGCACCCAATTTATCGGAATCTTATTTAAATAGCCCCGAATTACCTCAGCGGAATTAACATTATAGGTAAAATGTTGCGTTTTGTGGCGACTCGTCTTCACGACGATTTCCAAACAGAGCTAGGTTATGCTCGCCAAACGAATCAGCTGTTACGCCCGACGTTACCAAGTCGATGGGTGTTATTTCGTCATTATGATAATATACAACCGGAAGTAGAAACCATTTTATAATGTAGTGCTTCAACTACACGTCTAATTGATCAAATTTCAGTTTTCCAACGACCCTAGTTGGATGCGTGAGCGGCAAAACCGTGATCACCGCACTTCCGGTCAACCATCTCCATAAGACGACGTGCTTCACTAACTCAAAATGCACGACTGCAATTTTATTACGAAAAAAACTGATCGGTCTATATAGCTAAAAATTTTCCACAGGGTGCACAACGTATTCGTCAACATCATATAAAAATTTCAGATCCGAAAGTTGGATTCTTCTTAATGATCGTACCTCCTTAAGGAACAACTTGCTTAGAGATAGCCAGCGGTTGTTTTTTTTTTTTTTAAACAATTATACATTCGTTTTCCCCATTTGTATGAGTGTCGCGCTCACCTCTCGAGCAAGCGACGCTTGAGCTCCGGTGGATAAGCGACGTATATGTAATGATCGGGCATATCGCCGGTAGCCGCGACTTGTAGCCTCTCCTCACCGATCTCAATTCTACGACGGTGATCGTCGTGTCTCATCATCGGGTCACCACCGAAGCCGCCCGGATCGTGCAGCAAGGCCCGCTCGGACGATGGGTGACCGTCGCACGAGTCCTGATTCTCCTCGTTGCTGTCGATACCAACCTCGTCACCGGAACTTCAACAGTATTGTTCTCATTGCAATTATTGCATTGTTACAGCGTTTCATCTTATTATTATTATTATTATTGCCGTGTGATTGTTTTTATTATTACGTTATGATTTGGCAGTCTTATTTTTTTCTCTTTAAACGATAAGAATGATAAGATCGAATATTATTGCATCAGGTTATTATGATTGCTATAACGTAGTTATCGTTATCATTCTTGTTATGTCAATTATTGTTATTATGCGTAAAGATGTGGCATAAACGAAAGAGAAAAAGTTACGATAATACGAAAATAACGTACCCGAGAATAATGGATATAATGTAGTAACAGGCGGAAATGCCGGTCGATAGTACGAGAAGAAAAGCTATGAGCAAATACCACGGTGTGTGACGTGGCTGCCTCCTCGAGTCCTCCCAATATTTGTCACAGCTCAGATACCAACAGATGGCTCGATTGAGTTCGCCTTTGAAAGAATAAATGGGTCAAACGAATCGGTGGCTTGAAGCATTTTTTTTCTCGCGAAATCAAATGTACGTAAATTTACCTTCGATCTCTTGGAAATCCTTGACGGAAAGATTGGCAAGAAGACCGGCGATGCAGTCCCGTACGAGTATCTGCGTAAAATGCCGAATGGTCTCGATTCAATGATCGTAGTTTGGATTTTTTAAGGTAGTCTCGCCAAGGCGTTTTTCTATAGATTTTTTAATTTTATTTTGAGGACTCATTCAGGACACTATTAAATGATTATTTGCAAAATTTCAAAAGGATTCACCGTTCCGTTTTCGAGATATTGGCAATTAAAGATTTTATGGTTTTACACGTGGTTCTTATTGGGAGCAGTGGAAAATTTCACATTTCGCGCAATAACTTCGAAACTTATCTACAGATAAAAAAAAATTCTCAATTACAGAGGACCATATGACGAAGTGGGTAAAATAAAATCATGAATTTAGACCGTCTAGTTTCTGAGGCATAGCGATTTAAATTGAGCAATGCCTAGCGACGCTAGCGCCACGAAGCGACTGGAGCAGACGGAAGGAAAAAAAAAAACAAATGAGATAATAAGACAAACGCAACCGACCTGGCACTGTAACTTGAGTTTCTCGAGTTCCTCCGGTTTGCAGTTCGACTTTAATTTACGTATCTCGAATTCTTTGCCACGCTCGCGTTTGTCGCTTGCGGCTGCGGGCAACGAGGACGACTCGACGAGATTGGTAGCATCGTCCTCGTCGTCGTCGTCGTCGTCGTCGTCGTCGTCCTCCTCGTCGTTGACCTCGTCGTCGTCATTCTTGGGCTTATCACAAGCGCGACTCTCGTTATCGGGCCCGTTGTACGTTGAGCGTGACGAGGGAGAAGAGGACGATGCTGACGATGACGATGACGAAGAATGAGAAGAGGCGGAACCTAGCGATCCCGAGATCGCGGAATCCCCTTTAGACGATCCAAGCTCACCCCTCTCGCTTCCGCGTTTGCAATGACGCTGATTCTTTCCACCGTACGACGTCATTGAACCAGACGCCGCTGTCTCCGACTTGTCGTCCACCGGGCTCGTCGTTGTCGTCGTAGTCGCGGTCGTTGCAGTCGTCTGTTGCTGCGTCGTCTGCGAGGACTTGTGAATCCTCGCGACTTCCCGACATTCGCACGACGACGAGCCCGCAGCACCGCCGTATTTACCGCGCCGATTATCCTTGCCGCTTCGAAGCTCGCCCCTTCCCCCGCTGCTCTCTCGCCATATCTGAATGTCCGTGTTCAATGAACCGCTCGGATCGTCCGTCAGCGAGCCGTCCAACTCGCCACCACCCAACACGTCGCATCTCATTATGTCGCAGTAATTCGCCAGGCAGACCGCGTCTTCGGCCTGTCGACAAACAATTTTACATTCAGTGAGCTTTGCCGACTGTGAGAAAAGTTTTACTGCCATGAGGCGAATAAAAACGTGGCTTAGAACAATGGCTTGGCACGATGCTTCAGGAACGATTCTTTCATATGTCGCTGCTGAACATGGAGAATGACATTGTTAAAAAATAAATAAAAAAAAATCCGTCTGAAAGTGTTGGGCCGATTGGCAAGAAAAAAAAAATAAAACTAAGATTTATTTAATTGAGCACCTACTGTTCAATTTAAAGAATTATGAAAAATTTAGTTGATTTTTTAAGGTATTTGCAAGAGTTTTATATTAATGTTAACATTAACGTGTGGTTAAAGCAAGTTTCATATTTAACGTTTCATATATTAAAATAATTTAATAAAATTATTATATAAATTCGATAAAAAAAGATGATTGTGAACAAAAACAATTCTTGGCAAGCCGGCCTCCCAGAAAAAAATGCTGGCTACGCCAATGATTTTCCGAAACAAGAAGTATTAGTATTTATTTAAGGTATTACTGGATGGAACGTCGGGGAAAAAAATAGTCCAAAATAGACGAATCGTGGATTTACAAGTCTAGATCATGTCGTACGTGTTTAGCTTTACAAATAGCTAATTTAATAATAAATTAACACTTAGAAAGGTTAATTTTCGACTTTTGATAATAACTAAAGTCAAATTCGACGATATTGGCGTGTGCTTGGCTAAGGTTTTGTCAGTGACCGTACATCCGCTTTAACTGACCAACAAAAAAATGTATCAATTTTTAAATTTAAGTGATACGTTCAGGTCATCTTATTATTATCAATAATTACCCAAAAACTCAATATATATTGATTTTTCCAATGATTGCTATTAATTCATTATTAAAAAGGCGATACTCCTCATTACTTTAATTTTTCGACAATTACTCAGTCGATTTATTTCAAACTCAGCACAATTAATCATTGATCCTAAATCTTGATGATGTTTTCATAAATTTCAACAATTTTGGCGATTTTGCAATATCCATCCAGTAATACCTTAATTATAATGACTAGGGGAAGTTGGGGCACAGTGTGTCACTTTTTTTCGAACGAATTTTTACTCTTGCCAAAGTAGTCTGGAAAAAAAAGGTCATAACCAATTTTATAGACCTTTGGGCGTGCAATAAAGCTACCATATTTTTTGCAAAAAGATTAAAAATCCTAAAATAATGGGATTGAAAAAAGTTTACGGATCAGCTCGTTGTGCCCCACGGGTGGGGTACAATGTGTCAAATAGGTGGGCACAGTGTGTCAAGTGCTGCGAAACGTAGGGTACAACGAGCCGGTTGAAACTCTTATATTTTCGTAACATCGATAACAGATTTTCATAAATACCGATAATTTCACAACGGGTATTATTTGCCAATAATATTGGGAGTAGACTCATTGTGCTCAAGAACTCGACGACACATTGTGCCCCACAATATTTAACGTTTTCCCGGCAAGCAAATTTTTTTTTTCGAGGCTCAAATCAATTTTTCATTTTCAATAATTCTTTGTGAGCTGCTATCGAATTTCTTTCAGGCCTGACGAAACCAAATATGAATCGCGGTCGAAAAAACCCAAAATTTAGAAATTTACGAGTTTCAAACCTCCACGAAACCGCACGTGGCTCACAGTGCCCCGTGACACATTGTGCCCCACTCTCCCCTACTATTAAACTTGAATGATAACAAGCAGACTAATAGTCGTCTTGATAAATACAATATCTAATTAAAATCACGATGTGATAAAATAACCATAAGATAACGAAGAAATAAAATTTGTGTTCTTTCGAGTGTGAGCGTAAGAACGTGAATAAATTGAACCATATTAATGTTGCTCCTGTGCCTGCTATCGAAGTGGGCGTCTAGATGTTTCTCCGCGTAGAACGATTTGCCGCAAAGGCCGCAGGTCCATTGTGACGTTCTGTGCTGTATTTTGGCCGCTTGCTGGGGATGAAATATGTCTCGGCTCTCGTGGAACGGGCACTCGAGCGGCAATTCCACCTGATATTTCTTCAATATTGGTAACCATCTCTGGAAAAACGAGAAGAGATTAAACGCACAATAAAACAACGAACGGAGCAATATCATTTGCGATGAATACGTGGATAATAAATAAATACCTTTTGGACGATTTTCCTCACGACCGATGCACGATCTCGGGGGCATGATATTTTAAATACGCTCGGTCCTGGCCAGGGTATCACGGACAGTAGCAGCACCGCTACGATCTCCACCGTTGCGAGCACCGGCCAACAGTCGTCGTCATCGTCGTCGTTGCAGGCAAAAAAAGTCGAGCACGACGAGAAGCAAAGAAAAAAAAAATACGGAAAAAAAAAACGTCGATTAAACGTCAACCTTGATTTTCGGTTGGTTTTAGGTCCCGGTTTTGTCAGGCGTGAGAAAGGATGGATGGAAATGCGATCGATAGCTGTCAATGCGTCACGCGAGTATACGGAACATTGCTCGGAGCGACGACGAGCACACACACACACACACACACACACACACGTAGAAATGACAACGCCAGATAGCGTCGCGACGCCCACGCGACCTCCCTCGACAATTTCCGTGGATTTGGGGTAAAAGAAAAATGGCAATAAAAAAAAAAGAGGAAAAAAAAATCGCGCTGTAGGAATACTCGATACATGCTTTTCCCGGAAATAATCACGAGGCCCGAAGATAATTACCTCCAGGTGACAAGGTTTGGTCTTCATTCATAGCCCTGTACTTCGTCGAAGTTCTCGACGAGACTCACACTCGCGTTTTAGCCTCTCACCCTCTCCAACCCCCTTTCTAGCTCTCTCTCTCTCTCTCTCGCTCTCTCTTTGCTCCCCGACACGTATGCGCACACTCCCCCCCAATAAAATTCTCACGTCTCTCCCTCGAGGCAGCGACGCGATCAGCCGCAGAATTTACGGACTCGCGTCGATCGGGACGCGCAAACGCACCTGGGCACACGGCGACGCCAAAAAAAAAAAAATCCTCCCTGCCTCATATTGTTTCACATTTTATTTAATTTTTTTTTTTCATTCATTTTTTGTTTTGTCATTCAACTTTATTTAGAAATTTTTTCTGTCCTACTTGTCAAACAGTTCCTGTATGTGTGCGTGTGTGTGTGTGTTCGTTACATAAATATGTTAAATAATGTATATGTACACACACACACACCCACACACACACACACACGCACAGAATTTAGTTATTTATGCGATCGTCTCCTTGCGACGATTAAAAGTTCTTTTTTTTTTTTGTCATTTCGTTTTTGTATGTTTCTTTTTCCAAAAGAATGCTCGGTCAGTTTGATGGGTTAACGCTGTCAACTCGGGGCTTGCGATTTTTGTTTTTTTGTTTTCTTCAATTATTATTATCATAATAACGCTGTTAATGATAATAATAATCACGATAATAATAATAACAGAGATTATTATTGTTAATATTTGTTTATACATGTGAAAACGAGGCAATTGAGAACAAAAAGAAAGAAAGAAAAGCCGTTTCAAATTGTCGGCAACGTTTAATGAGCGAGTGTCACTTGGCCTCGTCACACGCACACCTCTCGTCGTTCTACGGGACGTTTCCCCGGAAATCGAGATATGGAGCGAAAAATAGAAGAAGAGAAAGAGGAAGAACCAAAGAGAATTCGAATTTCACAAATTCTGTTTTCCCGCTTGTTTCTGTTTGTGTGTGTGTTTTTTTTTCACTCTCACTCCCTTCCATTTTTTTAACGTTTTTTTTTTCTCTAATTTTTGTCTCTCGCCATTGAAGCGTGTTATTGGCTACTCGCGATTCCCAATCAACCTGGTCGTCGATCGGTAGTTCGCGAGCTTCCGAGAGCGATGAAACAAACGGCGTTAGTAGGTTTCATTCTTCTTCTCCCGCTTGCATTCTCTTCGTTGTTGCTGTTTCTGCTGCTGATGTTGGTGGTCGTAGTGACGAAGTCACGCTACATGAAGTCGTCGTACTCGTTGTCGTACGTGTAAGTGTCGTACTCGGTCAGATGCGCATTGTCACCCTCGATCTTCAGTTTCGCTTTGCCCTTACCCTTGTTCTTCTTTCCCTTGTCACCCTTCTCGAGCTTGCTCTTCTCTATCGCCAGATTCTCTATCGTCGTTTTCAACTTCTTCAGACTCGTCGACGACACTGCCGAACGAAATAATTTTGATTATTATTACGGCTGCAACTGCAGCTTGGATGATTCACGCCCCCCCCCCCCCCCCCCCTCAACCCTCTCTCCTTTTTCTTCTTTTGCTTCTCGTCGTATTTCGATCGTCTCGAAAACTCGAGCGCTTATTTTCAATCGGAATTAGTATTGACCATGCCATATGGAGGCATTAGCAAAGAGTGGGCTGTTTTACGAAGTGGAGACGTGGGGGTGGAAGAGGAGGGAGCAAATAAAAAAAAATTACAAGGCTGTTAAAATGGCAAAAGGTATAAATGACAATACGCCTAGCTACATATGGAGAATCGCGGTGGGACTAAAAGGCGTAGAAATAGAGGCATGTAAAAGAGCATCAAACTCTCTGTGTGAGGTAATGAAAATGTCGGAAGATAGATGGCCGAAGAAGTGTTTGAAAGAAAAAGCCAGAGGGATATTAAGGCCTTATATGCGCGAAAGATTTCAAAATTTTTCATTTTTATGTTATTTTTTATTTCATTAGCCTGAACGATTAGGAATATTTTAAGCTTTACAGAATTGATAAATTCCAATAATTGTTAAAGTTACAGCATTTAGAGCGCGTAATAGATACCGCGCGGCGCGCCCGACCGCCAACTTCAAAGCCGTTTTTCCACGATTCACTTTTTTGAACCTTGTGAAAGTTCTAACTCTTGAACGAAGGTTCAGATCGCTTTGAAATTTTTACAACATATTCTTAGTATCATCACCTATCGTGTGAACCACAGAAACAAAAATGTCAATGACACAAAAAAATATAAAAAATAAAATACCGACAGAAAATTGAGTAAAAAATGTTAAGTTTCGAATTTTTATTATAATAATTTTTTAAAAATAATATTGTTCGTTCACACTGAAGATACATTCATTATGCAATTATAAATATGTTCATTTTTTTTCAGACACCCACATCGATGCCGGGAACTTTCACCATCGACGCGCGCGCAAAAAAAATACATTGCTTTATTATGCTATATCTCCGCCATTTGTTAATATTTCTGATTTTTTTTTTTACATATACTTAACCATGTGCATAAATGATCTGTAAAAAAAATGTTGTCAATATCTGCGTCATTTTTTTTTAACCGCGTCTAGAAAAGTACCTTCGAAAATCGGCAAAATCGCGTATATAAGGCCTTAAATGTAAACCCATACAAATGGGGAATAAAAGATGAATATACGGAGGCAATAGGGAAGATAATCAAAAGAGTTATAAAAATAAAAACAATTCGACATATTACAGGGAGTATAAAAATCGAAAACAATATATAGAAATCGAAGAGTACTGCGAAGAGAAGGGCATAGAGGAAAGAACTAAAGAATGGGCAAAATTAAGATGCGGAAATATAGAAAAAGAAGGTAAAAAGGGACACGCAGATACTCTATGTCGATGTTGTAGAAAGGAGGAAGAAAGTTTGGAACACATCCTTAAATGTGAGAAAATAAAAGAAAAAAGGAATAAGTGGCAAATCGTTTGATTTGGTTTTTTCGTGCAATTCATGCAAACTAGATGACATTAGTTGGATACATTTTTTTTTATTTCACTCGTCGCGAGATTGCAGGATTCGAGTGTGCGTCAAATTGGCGAAAATCGAAGAAAGTATAAAAACGACAAAAACCACGTGTTTGTTTGGGCTACAACAAGCAGAACAACTGCTTCAAAGCATTCTATACATCATAAAGAAATGTTACGACATGTCTGTCATCCTCCCTTTATTGCTTCATAACTAGCCCACTGATCAAATTGTTCAAAAACTAAATACGTTTTTATTTATTGGTTAAAACCTACCATAAAGTCGCCTATTTTTAACACTTCGCGTGTAAAGGTTTTTCCGGTACCTTTCGGTCTGTAAACCTGGGTATTTCAAGTCTTGCCGTTCTTTCGCCCAGTTAATAAATTCGAAAAATAAAAAAAAATCATGCTAGTATTCGAAACATTCAATTCATCAATCCTAAAATTAAAGGAAAATACATTTTTTCATATAATTTTTGTTAAATAAATTAAGCAACTCGGTAGGAAAGTAGCGTTGTCTCGGACACGAAAAATCCAGCTTTAAAGACGAGTTGTTAATTTCTTTACGTTGTTGTGATATGAAGGATTAAAAGGATGTACGAGGAATAAATAGTATTACAGCTAATACTCACGATTAACGGCGATGCGATTGATGAGTTCCTCGGCGAAGCCCGTAAATTCCGTGTGCTTGTTGAAACTGTTGATCTTCTGTGCGAGGATCTCGCAAAATTGGTCAAACTCCTCCTTCGTGTCGGGCATCATGGCGTCGAGACCAGACTCCTGCACACCTTTAAAGACAAACGGACACACACGCACACGCACACACACACACACACACATTGGGAACGTTACTTTTCAACCCAAACAACGTCATTAATGCAAAAACATTACACACGTGTATGAATATAACGTACATGGGAGGAAAGTGAGGAAAGATAATTATGTTTGTTTGTGTTTGTCGTGTTGCACTTGAAAAATTAACCCGAACATTTTTTATCTTATTTATGGAATGACGAAAAAAAAATCAGCTTAATTTTTTTTTTTAAGTGGAACCGTCGATCGTCTTTTCTCACTTTGCCCCGTATTTTTTCGATTTTCTATACCGCACTGCCGAGTCGCGACAATTATCGAATGGAGGACGCGCGCAACGAAGAAAGAAAAAAAAATAAAAAGAAAACACTTCGAATTCACGCGAGGGCCGAGAAAAAAGGAAAACGAGGATATTACTCGATCGATCGATCGTCGGGTCGCCGATTCTTTTCTATTGTCTTTTACGTCTTATGATACTGAGCCGCAGCGAAAAAAACAAAAAGTCCGGTAAATCGTTGATCCTCGCGACGCTGGTAGGTGTAAGAGAGCACGAGAGACGCTCGTCAACTTGCGAAACGATGTGCGCGAAGTGTGAAAGAAAATGAAGGCAAAAAAAAAACAACAAAAAAAGAAACAGAACGAAAAAAAAAGAAAGTAAAAGAAAAAAAAAAGTACGCACAGAGGTATTTGTACAAAAACTGATTTGAACACAAAGTCTTGTCCGTTTTGCGTTAAATAGCCATTTTTATTACAATACAGTAACAAGTTTTCCTTTCGTTTGTTTGTTTGTTGTCTCCCCTCTCTTTTTCTCGATGTATCTCTCACGTTCGCGTTAACTTTTTTCTCGCAACTTTCATTTCTCGTCCGTTTTTTTCTTTTTTCCTTTTTTGCTCCTCAGCTTTTATATAATGAAATTGACAACTTGGAGATACGCGCATTCGCGACGTGTTCAATGATAGAATATTGTGTACGTATATTCTCTGGTACGGTTCCTGACAGTGTGCGATATAATTGAAACGAAAAAAAAAAAAAAAACGTTTATCTCTCATTCTCTCACTCGCTTTCTGTCTCTTGATCTGTCTCCTCACACGCACACGATCCTCTATCAAAATTAAAAAAGAAGGCACGAGACATTTTTTTTTGTTGCCCTATCGAATGCATAATACTGTATAAGAAAAAGAAAAAAGAAGACAATCGCGTTCGAATTTTATCGTCGGCTTTCTTATTATTGCAAAAGTACGAAAACTCCCAGAGCCATCCGCGATAAACGTACAAAAAAAGGGACACTGTTTTATGCAACTTTTTTTTAGTTAAAGGCGTCGGACATTATTGTTATTATTATTATAAGTGCCGCATGATAATTGTGAAAAAATGCAGGCTTTAACGCCTGATTTAAATCGACGTTTCAATTTTTATATTGTTTCGACCTTTTCTTATTCTCGTCTTTGCAGTAATTTCGGATCAATTTTCTTATTTCATTCTCAATTTTGGCGAGTGCGTTTTTTTTTCCGGCGATTTTTTCATCGTCCATTCCGGACAATTTGCTCGCGATCTTTCACTCTCGCTCTCTCTCTCTCTCCCTCTCTGGCTTTCACTTTTTCTCGGCCTTCGCGGGTTTACGGGGACTAAAGTCTACAAGGTTCGACAAACCGAAAGTCTCCATGGCGATTCTCAGATCGGCCTCCTCCTGGAGCCTCTGCCGTCTCAAGACCTCGGCCCTTCTCTCCTCCGGGGTCAGAGCCTCCTCCTTCTCCTTGGCTTTCCTCTCGGCATCCTCCTTCGCCTTTCTCTGTACGCGCGTAATAATAACAAAGATGTTAATGACTTTTTGCGACGATTAAAATAAAATAAAAACTCTCCGTTATTATCGAATTTTGCATAAATTGTAAATTTTTTTCTGAAACTTGTACAATTGTTTCAAAATTCTTAATAATTATTTGCTATTCTTCGAAAATTAATGTAAAACCTTGTGAATTATAAAAATAATAAATTCGAATAATTTCATAATTTACAAGTTTTCATAATGATCTTCAGATTTCGCATTAATTTACGAAGCACCGCGAATGATTCTTGACGATAAATTAACGAAGTTGATGAAGCTATTATGTACGAATAACGAGTGTTATCTTCGATTTCATTGTAAATTATTTCCAGACATCCACACGTGAATGTATAGTTAAGCGAAGAAACTAAATCAACGGAAAGGCGGAAAGCCCTTGGATCGTATAGTTGGAATACTGAATCTAATAATCATAAGTACTGCAACTTATAGCGATGAAGCTAATGTATAGTGTCATTGATATAACGAAGCAATCGATACACTATCATTATTGACAAGCGTCCCTTTAGAATATTTCCAGCTCCTAAAACCCTTGCACAGTTATCGAACAATATTCCCTCGCTCGGCGGCCTAATTATGCGACAGAGCTTAACGTTTTTTTTAGCCGTAATCAGCTGGAACGAACCTCGCGCTCTTCGATTTTCTCCGTTAGGCTCTTCTTAGGTTTGGCTTTTGGCGCTTGGACCTTGGGCGCTTCGACGGGCTTCTTGGGGTCTTTCTTCTCCTCGTCGACCTCCTCCCAGCTGTCCTGCGTAACGCAAGATACATAGAAATGTTATCTTCAGTCGCCCAGTCTTGCGCCTCGTCGCAGGCTACTTTGCAGGGACGTTCGGTGCAACGTTTGCAAATTAGGGGCAAAGTTCTCGCGGCGACGATCTTTCGAACAAAGTCAAGCTCGCATTAGAATCGTCTCAGGAATTTCATACAAATCGGCGTCGTACGATTCGGAAAAAAATAAAATAAATCGAGGTCAGACGACGAAAAAAAAAATCGAAAAATTGAGGTCTTTTTTTTTTCCGTGGCATGGCGCATCGAGCATGTGCTTGGAAAATATTGGTTAGGTGGTCGGGCACAGCAAGCCTGTCGAAATAATTGACAAGGTCGGAAGTGCGAAGGAAAAGGATTGAGAGAATGGGAGGAGGGAGCGGGGAAGGGAGACGAAAAATGTACCTTCACTTCCTCCTCCTCGTCCTCGCCTTCCCACTTGTTCGACCTCATGGCGAGCTCGAACTTTGCCTCGATATCGCCAGCATCTGCAATCACATACGGAGGATATTTCCTCGAGGATTTTCAATGATGGTTTTATTTCTTAATTTATGTCTGTGTCTGTCTCTTTCTCTCTCTCTCTCTCTCTCTCTCACTCCCTCTCTCTCTCTCTCTCTCTCTCTCTCCTCGACACGATCCGTGCCAAATTTTTCGGCCAAGAGCAACAATATATCACGTACGTCACTGTCTTTTTGTTTTTTTGTCCCATTTCAATTTTTTTTTTTACAACTTTCTTACCCCACTCGTAGTCCATCTCGAAAATGAATATATTTTCTACGGCTTTCTTTCTCTCTCTCTCTCTCTCTCTCTCGCCCTCGCGATAACGAGCTCTGACGCGTGTGAGCGCTGTTTTCGGGAAGAAAAACGGCACGGGAAAAAATATTGTACAGGGAAAAAAGAAAAGCTGTACACAGAGGTACACACGCGGGCGCGCGCGCGCACGGATATCGCGAGAGTTTCTCGTATATCGGTACAGAGGCAACGACACACGAGTGTGTACGAGAGGCACGACTGGATGAGGGAAGACGAGAAAAAAAAGAAGGAAAAAAAAAAAAACTTTCCGGAGCCGTATGGTGTCTCTCCCGTTGCGCGGCAGACCTCGACCTCCACAATGCGCGATCCGCCGATTTTAGATGATTTTAGCTGCGTGAAGTTGTTCCCTGCGTTCCCCGAGTCGTCGCGACTCGTCCGTCCTTTGCCCCGCGCTCTGACGAGTTTGCACACTTACTTTTTTTGGCACTTCCTTTTTTTCTTTTTTTTAAATTCTTACTTAGGTCTCTGGACGACAATTGCGAATCTGCTTTACCGACCGAGCAACGTCGTTCGCACTCGGCGCGTAAAGTCGGGCCACTTCTGTGTTTTGGAGAGAGAGATAGAGAGATAAAACCATTATTGATTAGATTTTTGTTTCGGGCGCGATGGCGGAGCTGCTCGGTCGGTAAAGTAGATGCGCAATTTTTGTCCAGGAAAAGTCCAGGCGCAGTGGGAAATTTCACATTTCGTGCAATAACTTCGAATCTTTTCTACAGATTTTTTTCAAAAATATTCTCCATTACAAAAAAACATGTGACGAAGTGGGTGAAAAAAAAATCATGAATTTTCACCGTCTAGTTTCAGAGATATAGCGATTTAAGGGGTTGAGTGGGTGTGAAAATTTTTTTAAATCAATTTTTTTTAATTTTATTATCTGATAGTACAATACGTCTAGAATATTCTCCCAAAGTTTTCAAGTCAATCGGAGTGAATGTCTAGGAGAGAGAGAGAGAGAGAGAGAGAGAGAGAGCCTTTGGGAATTCCCCCCGTTGGGAAAGATCGGTCGGAAGCGACGCAGGTATACGCATTTTTCTCAAAACAGTATTTTTGAAGTCGGTGGACACGATTCCTCAAAAACTAATGCACCGATCTTATTGAAATTTTGCACACTTCTTCAAAATAGCATTGACTAGTGATTGAACGAAGGTTTTTGTCTTTTCGATTACAACGAATTTTACAAGGCCATACGTAGTGTAAAGTGTACCAAAAATTGAACTATTTTGCATACAACTCTGCCAAAAATTCAAATTTTAATTTTTTTTAAAATCCTTCGTTCAATCACAAGCTATACTTATCTACTAACAGAAAAAAATTGGTTTTTTAATTTCAGATAAAGCTATCACGAGTTATCCTGACCACCACGGGGACACTTTTTTTTGCGGGGTCTCCGGAAACCAGGTCCCACCGGCTGGATTTCTCAAATTTTTAGATGAATTTTTTTTTAAAATATTGTTGAAATGTTGCTCTTTCATGTGCTTAACATTTTGAATAAAAGGCTGTACTTCCGAATAGCTGTTACCTCCGATTTGGCTGAAATTTGGTACATACTTTCTTTTTGACGATATAAGATAGTGTGTAAAAGGATTTTTGGCGCATCGCAATAGTTTCCTCAGTATCGAATTTTGAAAATGTCGAAATTGCACGCACTCCTAGCCTTATCCTACCTACATGTTTGGCTACTGGAGCCAGTGGTCGGCCGGGGAGGGGAGTCCGGGGGACGAAACCCCCCGGCGGCGTCAAGGGCCAGAGCCCCTTGCGGGGGCGGGGGGTCGGACCCCGGGCGTGGTGGGGGGGGGGGGCGGGGCGGGCTCAGCCCCCCATAAGATAAAAAAAATTGTTTTTCAATGTATTTCTCATATTACCAAATTTTTTCTAGTCAGGTCAGCCACCTCGTCTCATACAGTTCCCTCAAGATAGAAACACACACGTCGACGATCCTTTAAGCTTTCTCTATGAGGAAGTTTGGGCTGAAAGATTGGGGAGGAAGATGGAACTTTGAGCATCGTGTGGAATTCTGAATTTGCAGCCTCTTTTCCATCATTGTTCTGCCAATAGCAGTTCACAGACCATTTGCATTACCTAGAATGGACCACGTGGAAGTTGGCTGCTTAGCATTCCTAGCCCTGATAAGGGCGGTTTTAGTGTAAATGTGTATGTGTGTGTGTGGACCCCACGGCTCGTCAATTACGCGGTATTTTTTTACTCCAAACCCCGTGTGTGTGTGTGCGTGTGTGTGTGTGTGTGGCGCGCGCGTTCTTTACACGCCAGGATAGCGTGTGAGTTGGGATAGGAGTGGGTGCTAGTAGATATAGATATACACGCACGTGTTAATTTTGCAATTTTCAAAATTCGATATTGAGAAAACTATTGCGATGCGCCAAAAATCATTTTACACACTATCTCATATCGTCAAAAAGAAGGTCTGTATTAAATTTCAGCCAAATCGGAGGTAACAGCTATTCGGAAGTTTATGCATTGTTTTATAAAAAACTTTTGTTTATTTAAAACTTATTGATCTTTATTTTTCGATGATTGAAAATACAAGAAATGAAATACGCAAGGAGAAGCGCACTACTGCATTCGAGCGCTCACACCGATAGTGGCCTTCTCCGTCGCACCATACGACGAGTGCACGTAAACAGAGAGCACTCACTCAAGCGGTCACACCGATGCGGGCGCAGAGTCCTACTCATGCCGCGAAAGCTCGTATAGCGAGGCACTTGCATGTGAGCGCTTGCATGTGGAGCCACTGCGACCACATGCAAGCGCTCACACCGCGACGAGCGCGAGTGTACGCACGGTAGGAGCACCGCTCCGCCAAGCACCGCTACCACGCGCGTATCGCTCACCGACGTGAGTCCGCTCGGCGGGCGCGCCTGATTGGTCCGTCTTTAAAAATTAATAATAATTCAGGGATTGATCTGGCAGCCGTAAATCCTTATATCAATCGTCTCAGAATTTCACCCCCAACCCCCCATTTCAGGGATGACATTCCGTCCTGGGACACCCTGTATTAGCCATTATCATCATTACTTTATAAGTTTTTTACATCCCGAGAAAGATGTACAACCTCTACATTATAACGATATTTCGCAATATTTCGAAGCTTTCATCGATCGAGCGGCGAACAAACTTTTTATCGTGACTGTGGCGAGACTACCTCTGTAAACTCACACTCTGCGCTCGCTACGTCCGCGGTCGGTCAAAATCCCAAGTGTTATCACAGACGGATCAAATTTCGGGCAAACGACGAGAAAGACGTTCGTCGTACAACAGAGCGGAAGGTCTCTTTTCTTTGATCCGAAATACCAACTGTCTCGTAGAGACACACTGGAAATTTGAAAATCAGCTATCTCTCTCGCGCTCATGGCCAACGACTTTCATGCACGCGATGAAACAAAAACCACACATATCCACCTGAGGCCCAAGCTAAATTTGTTCTCGCCGAAGAACATTAGGCGCCAGAAGAATATTGTAATAAATCAAATGAATTTTATCATAAAATAATACGAAAATTAAGCTACTCAATCTCTCTAGCGTTCCAAAGTTCTCCCCACCTTTCTCCCTCCGTGCCACAACAAAGTATGTTATCCGATATTATTATACGCATGCGCTCGTACACGGAATTCTGTGACACTAAATGCTGACATCGCGAAAAAGAGGGGGGGGGGGGGAGACTCGATTTACCGGCGGTAGGGATAACGGTCCTATGGTGTGTACGGACGACACGAACACATATTGTTCGCATTCCTAGTCCCTCTTGGTCCCCCTCAAGTGGCTTTCTTTCCTTACGGTGTAGACATCTCAATGGTGTGTTGGTGACCTCTCGAGAGAGACCGTAAACACCGCTCTCTGTGCTCATATATCCTATACGTGTGGGAATGTCAAAACCTCTCGAGACTTCGTGCCGAGAGATCGTTGCGTGAAATATTTTGTCTGGCTTGAAAGAAAAAAAAAAAACAAAATCGTCCAAAAGAAATACGCACATGTACATATACGTCGTATATAGATAATACACATATATGTGAAAATTGCCGGTTTTGTCGCTCGTACAGAGGTATGTTATATATTATTTTACGTTTAACTTACGCGTGTCGCTTTCACTATGAATTATACGCGAAATTTGGGCCGATAGAGTAAACTAGTCGAGCTTACGCTCTCGAGCAAAGACAGTCACTTTCGTGAAAGTACGAAAAAAAAAAAAAAAAAAAACGTCGGGATGTAATTTTACTTTTGGTCGTAAGCACGATCGTGCAGTTTAATTGTCACTTTCCGCATTGCGCTCTCGTTCACGAGACCTCGCCATTCTTTACATCTGGTGTTTATTTTCTTTTTTTTTTTCCAGTCGTCAAATACGACACGAATTCGAAATTGAAACTTTGTCCAGATTGCTCTTAGTTTCACCGACTCTCTCTCTCTCTCTCCCTCTCTCTCTCGTAGCATTTCTCTTGCCGTTATTGCACGATTTTTAAATAAGCATTTTTTTGTCTCGTCTTCGACTGCCGCAGAATCGTGTGTGCTTCGGATAAGTTTTATCGCCGATAACAAAACAATAAGGATCGATTGGCGGTCGCAGGGACGATAGAGGGGCAAGGTAAGCGTACTGGTTTTTTTTTCCGTTAAGCATACGCGAATGCGTTAAGGAAGATTTTTCTGTTAAAAAAATCTTTAAGGCCTTCCTCGTCGGTTCGTCATGGAAAGCGAGAGAGAAGACGTGGCTACGGCCATAAGATCCTGCCTTCTGACTTTCAAACACGGCACTAAACTTGCCGAGCTCAACAGTGAGTAAAAGCGCATCGGAGAACAGAAGAGAGAAAGCATCCTTAGGGATTTAAGGCCTTATATACGCGATTTCGCCGATTTTCGAAGGTACTTTTCTAGACGCGGTTAAAAAAAAATGAGGCATATATTGACAACATTTTTTTACAGATCATTTATGCACCTGGTGAAGTATATGTAAAAAAAAAAAATCAAAGATTAACAAATGGCGGAGATATAACATAATGAAGCAATGTATTTTTTTTGCGCACGCGTCGATGGTGAAAGTTCTCGGCATCGATGTGGGTGTCTAAAAAAAAATGAACATATTTATAATTGCATAATGAATGTATCTTCAGTGTGAACCAACAATATTATTAAAAAAAAGTTATAACAAAAATTCGAAACATTTTTTTACTCAATTTTCTGTCGGTATTTTATTTTTTTATATTTTTTTGTGTCAGTGGAATTTTTGTTTCTGTGGTTTACACGATAGGTGATGATACTAAGAATATGTTGTAAAAATTTCAAAGCGATCTGAACCTTTGTTCAAGAGTTAGAACTTTCACAAGGTTAAATAAAGTGAATCGTGGAAAAACGGCTTTGAAGTTGGCGGTTGGGCGCGCCGCGCGGTATCTATTACGCGCTCTAAATGCTGTAACTCTTAACAATTTTTGGAATTTTTCAATTCTGTAAAGCTTAAAATATTCCTAAGCGTTCAGGCTAATAGAATGAAAAATAAATAAAAAAATGAAAAATTTTGAAATTTTTCGCGTATATAAGGCTTTAATTGGATAACTAGCGGTAACAGGTGTCGTTCACTGCGACTGTTATAACAATATTATCGGTTCAAGGGGACTACAAATCCTTGGAGGGCAGCCACATTCCCTTTCGAAAATTTGGTTTTTCAACATTGGAAACGTTCGTTCAGAATTTGCCCGGCCTAAGAACGTCGAGACGAGGCTCCGATCTGTGGGTCGAGAGCATACCGACCAGAGAGACTCAGCATATATCGAAATTAGTCGCCGGTCAGAACAGACCCAAGAATCGACGCGGCAAAACGGTAAGGTTTTTTTAAATTTTTTCCTTTGCCGCAAAACGTGCATCTTTGGTTTTTCCTTTATATCAGCAAAACTTGCAATTCCAATTATTCTTCGGCAGTTCCATCAGTTTACGAGATTCAATAGAGGAATGTCACTGATCGGCGTGCAACCCGTCACCATGGGCAACAGAGCTCCCGCACGAGTTAATTACGCGGGAAATTACAATACGCGGTAAAGAGAGGAAGGGATATGAAAAAAATCTTGCGGTATATCTGTTGAATGATCGATAAATAGACAAAGACTTTTTTTTCAAACTCTCAGGGACACCGGTTCGACGAGGCCTCAGGGTGGAACTTCAGATCTGAGACCCTTGATGCAGACGATAGTTCAATCACCGATAACGAATACGACCGGCAGTACACAAGCGGAATCACCTTCAAAAGTGAGTCGATCTTATTGCAACGGTTTTGTGGAGAAGTCAGAATATCGCGACGGTTCAAAAAATCGAATTTTTACAACTTGGAAAAGAACTAAAATACCAGCTATCTTTTAACCCTTCGCCGCGAAGGGTTATTGTCGCGTTGACCGTATCGTTCCGAGTGACTCATAAAAATTCAGGATATTGGAACATTTTAGAATGTGGCATTCTCGGTATTATATTTTCATAGAACTTTAAAATGCCAGAAAAATATCAGCACGGTGCCAATGCGTAAAAAAGCCCTTTTTTTTATTTAAAAAAGAATCTACTCTAGCAATTTTCAGTTTTTTTTTTCCATAAAATTTTGTGGTGATACTCTTGAGATATGATAGTTTAAGGAAAAAAAATAGCTCGATAGTGGGCGTTTCGATTTTTTTTTTTAAATTCTTATATCTAGAGCCATTTTGAAGTGAAATAAAGAACGATAATCATGAAAAACGAACGATTTATTATTAAAGTGACCGTCAACAATTTATAGTAATTTTGGCTCAAAGTTCCCCTTAGGGTCATTTTGACCCTGGGTGACAGTGGAAGGTTAATATAATATTTCATAATTATTTTTTATTTTTTTAAATAATAAACATAAATAGGTATATTAAAAGTGGATAATGATTATAGCAATTAAAAAATCATAACTATCGCAGTGGCAGGAAACCGCTGGTCGTTTTTTTTTTCTTCAACATTCTGAATATCTGAAACAAAAAGATCAAGTTTCTATAAATTAAATACACCATTATTACCCAGTATTGACGCGGTCAATTTTTTTTTTAATTCGTCTAACGAGCGAATTTGCAAAAAAAAAAAACGTTTTTAGCGAAAAACTAAAAAAATTCGAAGCTCAGTTCTGATGCAAACGTTCCCAGAAAACGCAAGACGGCTCTAAAACAAATAGTTATGAGCTAAACTGTTCGAACCTCTGTATGAAAGCATCTCGTCGGCCTCTTACGGTGATATTTGTGACGATAATTTATTATCATCATTTTGTACTTTTTATAATAAACTAAAATGCAGTGGAAAACTACAAAATCAGATATTTTTTCAGCTTATCACAGTTATTTCAACCCCTTAATATTTTGCGGTTTTTCATTGAAGCTTTCGTTAACGGTTTCGTCTGCATTAAATTTTAGCTAATGATGCAGCGGACTATTCAACCTCGGCACGATCTCGATTACGCGGCGCCGCCTAAACCGACAATGGGCCTACCTGCCACGACGAATATTCAAAAAACTGTGGTACCATCGGGAAATCCCCAAAGACCGAAGTCCGCGGAAATAGCGAGACCGCAACAATCCTTTCAGACGGCCAGTACGGCAAGCTTTACGAAAGCAGCAGCTGGGACACCGGTGGATTATCCCATTGCGGCTGTTCCTTTAGTGATCAATAAACCTTTAATATCAAGTCCGACCGGGATTCCCTGGCAGCCGCCACCATCGAGGCTGAGGCTGGCCGATCGATTGGCCATTCAACAGTCGGCCAATAAAAATATCCAAATTACATTCCCGAATGTTCAGCCCACCAACGGAGTCGATACACAGGCGGTGAGAAATTATTTTATTGCTTTATTTCAATAAACCGCTTCGTAAAACCATACGCGCATACCTAGATCCTACTTAAAGAGAAAGCGCAAAGATTGCTTTTTTTTTTTGCGTTTACAGCCGACTCCGTCCATTCAAGATCCCAGAGAGGATCTCCGGAGAATTGCTCGAGAGCTCGGTCGGGGCGAGCCGGTATTCAAAACAATTCCCGTTCACGGGAAAGGCAGTGCCAAGGTTTACGGCAAAGTTGAAATTGGCGCGTCGAAATTCAGCAGCTATCCGGAAGAGGCACAAACGCCGGACGAAGCGGAGATTCTCGCGGCTGAGCAGGCACTCAAAGAACTGAAAAAGGAGTATCACGCGACCCAACAACTCTTACAGACCACTAACAAAGAACTGATGAAGAAGAGGCTCCTCGAAATTGTCGATCAACACAACGGCGTTTTCATGCACAAAATACCTGCCTTCTATCAGGAACAATTTAATGAAAATCTTTCGAGCAATTGGACGGAAGAGATCTCGCATTGGCAGGAGGTTAGCCTTGAGAAGGGGGTCAACGATTCGATGATACTTTGCCGTGCCGCGCCCTTGGCAAACGATAACGTGAGAATTCGTACTTTTTTTTTTAACGTTAAGGCAATATTCTAGTCTAGAGGCTTAAATGTCCGGCTTAAATTTCGGACTTTATAAAGAAAACAAAAAATATTTTTAGTATCCATTTTTTTTACAGACTTTCCGATTACAGATTATCCGATGACTCAAAAACTCACGAAAAAAAAATTGATAAATTTATGGGTTAGAGCTCCCATTCGTCTGAAACTGAAATAAAACCAATTTTCTTTATCAATAAAAAAAATGTCATTGTGGCGGCTATCAAGGAGACAAAAAAAAATTAAGAATGGCGACTGTCAGACAAGAAGTTAACTTCGCTCTATTTTTTCAAAGTATTTTTATTTTACTACCTTAAGTTTTTAACGATCGACCGCAAAAAAAAGCGCGTGGTAGATCATTTTCCGATTATACATGTGTACTCGAGTATATTAATGTTGATGAAGAAGAGCCATTGAAGTGTGCCAGAACTCATCATGTGCCATGCTCTTAAAGGCTCCCGGACTACCGATCACGGAAAAAGTATTCCTGAAGCCAATATGTTACGTCGAGCCGGGTCGGGTCGAGCTTCCCGACGGTTGCCTCTGGGTTGTCCACGTGACTCTGGTAACGAGTACCACCGAGGTTTGGGTCCGGTTGGTCGGCGAAGAATACAACGTAAGTATATTTTCGATGAAAATGAAAAAAAAATTACATTACGTGCATGCTAGCTACTTGACAGTTTTTATTATGAGACTCCCAAGTACTTATATTTCCATACCGAACGAAGTGTACGAATTGCGATAAAGTATAACGTGACATTTGCAAGAAAAAATACGAAAATCCCGAATACGTGTTGCTTGTCGTTTCGATATCTAATCGCGAAATATTAATGAAACTGTATGAGAGAAAGGTCATGGCCGCTTTTTTTTTCAATAAGGCACCGTGCTGTGGACATGAAATTTATCTATCTGCCCTAAATAGCCAGTAACCTTGCTTGAGTCTTTGAACACACACGCCTATGTGCATTATCTGCAGCATGTACAAAAAATCGTTACGTAGCTGTGCGACGGTAACGAATGAACATGCAATAACTCGTATGAACTCTTAGTTGAGACAGTATTATAGTCCAAAGGCCTAAATTTCGGGCGTTTTTTCGGGCTTGATAAAACAAAACGAAAAAACATTTTTAGTATTCATTATTGTACAGTTTTTTTTTTATCGATGTTTCAAGAACTTGCAAAATTGTGTGCGAAAGAAAAAAAAATTGAACAAGTTATGGGCGTCTAAATATAGCCGTGAAAAAAAGGGTTGAAACGGTTGACATGTTTCCAAAGCTCCCATACATCTGAAACCGAAATAAAACCAATTTTCTTGATCAACAAGAATGTCATTATGGCAAATACAAAAAAAAATGTGTAAAAAAGCCCTTGTTTACTAAAAAAAATCACTCTTGCAAAAAAAATAACTCAATTTTTTTTCATAACATTTTTCGGGTCATACTATTGAGAAAATGAAAGTTTAAAGAAAAAAATAGCTCCATATGACCGTTTAAAAAAAAAGTCTTTGTTCTTCTATCTATAAGGCCACTTCGGAGTAAAATAAAGCACGATGTCATGAAAAATGAGCGATTATAGTAATTTTGGCTTAAAGCTGCGCTTGGGGTAATTTCGACGCCGGGTGACGGCGGAGAGTTAATCGGCCGTTCCTGCCTCGTAAAGTCTGCCTTCCTCGAAATCATGATTTTCTGAAGCTCGTGCTTCCCTCCGAGCAGTTTTAGCTTCCTCACAATTTTCTGATTGTCCGATTCGCGTCGTTGCAGCCTCTCAATCCGGCCGTATTCGAATCGCCAGAACTTTCTAAATATTGGGAATTCCGAAATTTCCTTTTGAGACCGCTTCTCAAGAGTCTATACTTTAGGAAAATGAGAAGAAACAAAAACAAATCGATTATTTCGAAATTTCTAGACTAGAATACTGTCTGAAGCAGTAACATTTTTCGTTTCTTGTTACCAGGAGAAGTTTGAGGAAATGTCGAGTGAAATGATGCGTTACTATTCATCGATAGCTACGAGCTGCGAGAATATCGAGTCAGGTAATTATTACGCGATAATGGACAACGGAATGTGGTATCGAGTCCGCGTTCTCGACTGCGATCCGAATTGCGAGGAGGCCGAAGTATTTTTCATCGACGTCGGCGACGTCGATACCGTGAACGTATCACGTTTGTACACGCTCGATCGTAAATTCTCGTCTCTACCGTCACAAGCGACAAGGGTTTCGCTCGTCGGACTCGAAGACTTCGACGATTGCGACAGTGTTATTCCACTAATTGACAAATTACTCGCCGACAATGTCTTTTACGTGGTGGAGATTAAACGAGAGACAGACGATTATGGACAATTGGCGCATGTTATATTGAACGATACGGCCGGTCCTGACGACATCGACATGAACAATTTCATAAGAAAACAAATCCTCGAGACTATAACACCTAGGCTTGAGGATGCTGGTCGTGTGTGTCCCGTTCACGTATCTCACGTTGAGACCAACGGCGACGTGTTTATTCAGGTAAAAATCCGGCCTTTTTTATGCGCATTGCATAGATTTTTCTATCGAGCAAGTTCATTGTAATGAGAAATTTTGATGAAAATATGTAGGTTAAACACGATGGTTTGAAAGCATTGGTGAAGATGTTGAACAAACTCATCGAGACGGGACTTTCGGCCGAGGATCTTAGCAGATGCGCGGTGGAGCGTTTCGAAAGTACGGTAGTGTACTTCGCCAGATGTAGCGAAAGCGGCGATTGGTATCGAGCCAAATTGATAGCCTCGGCGGCTAACGGCAAAGACGGCACGCGCCGTTTAAAAATGTTTCTCATTGATTTTGGTCGAACGATCGTCGTCGAGCCGAGCAACGTAATGCAGCTCGAAAAAATGTCCGAGTTATTGGCGAAGTATCCGGCGCAGGCCATCAAGGTCCGTTTGGACAAGCTCGAATCAAACATGTTCAGTGTTGATATGATCGAGAGAATGAAGGAATTAGCACCGCCGAGCCAGCTGTTGATTCTCAAAATTGTCAAACCTTTCGACGATACGGACTCGTTGCCCGTTGTCGAGCTTTTCAAGAAAATGCCACCCGACAATATTCTTGGATCTATTAACAACACGCTTGTACTCGAATCCGAGTGTTCAAAGTGGTATGAAATCTTTTCGATCTTGATACTCTTTCTCATTTTCCAATCGCGAATAATTTAGTGACTTAGGAAAATGACGTTTGACATTTTTTTTTGTTTCCGCTAATCGGTGTGTCTTGAAAACCTTGCAGTGTTGACGAAGATGGGAACAACAACGTTAAACCGCGCAAACGCGTCGAGAGAGTGAACTCTAGAAGCAACGTTGACGTTGACGAGACAGCGAGAGCTCTATCCGCGCCAAAGATAGGAAAAGTCGGCGAGTTCTTCGACGTGCACGTCACAATGGCTGCTAATCCGGCAAACTTCACCGTTCAGCCGCTCGAAAGTAAAGAGGAATTGAGCGTGAGTATAATTTTTCGTGATTTAATGAGGATCCGGCGTTTACCAGTAAACATTTGAGGATACTTCATACCTTCAATACGTTCGACTACATCGTTTTCGAGAGACAAAAAAAATTATCGATTGAGCTGAAGTTGATATCTCTTGCTCACATAATCACTGCACCAGTTGACAATGAAGTTTCAGCTCAATTCGCAATCCTTCGTAAGAAACGGTGTGGATTTTTTTAAGGTTTTTGTACTGTTTTTGAACTTTATAATAAAATGTATTCGTCCGCTCGACATTTGTAATGTTTTCTCGGCTTTGCCGAATCAAAAAAACTTTATAAAACATACGTTGAACGTTTTTCACCTTGTAAATAATCTGGAGCCGACGATGCTTCAGCGATAGTCAGTCGTGCCAATGGCAGAGAATGCCGCCGTTGCCAAGTCTCGGTTATTTTTTTAATAAAATTGCAACATATTTATATTTAATTGCAAAAATGATAAGTATTAAGGCAGTAGTCTGCTTTAGGAGCCGAAAAAAAAGCGTTTTTTCAACAATTTTTTTGAAAGGGAAGGAAATGATTGCGGTAAACGAAATTTTGAGACGATAGTATATTATATTCAAGCTTTAAAAAACAATTTTTATTATTACAAATTATTGAAATTTGCCAAAGTTGTAACGATTTTTCTGGGGCGCCTGGAGTGTGCACTCGTAAATCGGTGCCGGTGATGGAGGTCGTGCGATGCATCTGAAACAGTGGAACCAAATTTTTTTTTAGTTTTTATAAGTTCCTTTTCTATATGAACTAAAAAAATACCGAAGAAATGACGAAATTCCAAATTTTTTCGAAGTTTGAAAAAAAAATTCACTTTTTTGAAAAAAAAAATTCACTTTAAGTTGCAAAACAAGTAATTTAAATAGTACTTTTGTCCAACTTTTTTAGTTCAAATAGAAGATAATTCAATACTGAAGCTAGATCACTTTGGTTTTTTTCGATCGGACATATATTGTTTTTACTATCGCCGGCACCGTTTTCCAAAACTTGTGAAAATGAAAACTCGAGAAAACGGGCTGTAAAGTTCTGCCCGAGCATTCGCACCTGCTCGACGCTCGGCCACTAAAACTGATCTAGCTTCGAAAATATGTCGAATTGGCCTCTAAAATTTTGAACACATATTCTTGGATAGTTTTGGAATAGATTTAAGACAAAAACGAAAAATCGATTTTTTGAAGCCTGTAAAGCAGACTACTGCCTTAATATCATACTCTGGCTTGAAAGTATTTTTCTCCAATATTATGAATTGGAAATTGCCCAATTATAATTTATTTGCACATGAAATATAATTCGCAAGAAGTCGGCAGCCTGTCGAAGATCCATTATATTTTCTTCCCCATTCTTGGAGCTAAAGAACGATATCGAAACTCCTTGAATACAAATCTAATGTGTCTTGTGTGTTTTTGTCCCGAAATTATTAGAAAATGATGACAAAAATACAAGAAGCGTTCGAAAATCCGAACAAAGATTCTCACCCGACACTCGAATCGATCGGAGTGGGACGTCTCTACGCAGCTCAGCACACCGACGGTTCTTGGTATCGGTATGTAACGTAAATTTACTCGATTACCCGACAACTTAAACTTTCACTCTGTTTCTTTATTGTGTATTTGTTTCGCTTAAAGTGGTTGCGTCTTGCACGTTATAAACGAGCACATGCTGTCGGTATACTTCGTCGATTACGGAGACGTGGCAGTTTTGGGGCTCGAAAACTTGCTGCCATTACCGAGACAATTCCTCGATCTTCCGTATCAAGCGATCAAGGCTCGCTTGGTTGGTGAGTGTTGATTAGAAAATTAATGAAAATCATGCACGACTATCACCGTAGGAAACATTGCGATTTTACAATTCTTCGCTCTTCGTAATTCAGGTATAAAGCCGAAAAGAATGGACTGGTCACCGGAGGATTGCGTAAGATTTCAAAATCTGACGGTGGAACGCGATTTCGTCTCGGTGATCGCAGAAGTTGACGCTGATCGCCATTTACCGCGTGACACGGTACTCGGCCTTAATCTCATCGACGTGTCAACGTCCGAGGATACCTATATTGCTCAGGTATTGGTGAACGAAGGACGTGCTGTTTATGTCGTCTGAAAAAAAAAAGAACGTCCCGTTCGTACGAGTTCTATGATTCTTTCAAGGCTCATAGAACAATGATTAGCGGCGGGTTACGCTAACGATATATGTATAGTATAATACATGAGCATACATATATATATATATATATATATATTATATATATATATAAATTAATAACGTCAATATGCGATGCAAAAAATCCCATACGGTTTTATCCGCGTCCTTGATAGCGTTGAGGCGAGACCTTTGTTAAAAAGGTCATTCCGTGCTCCGAAGGCACTTGTAATGGGCAAAATTCCGTTTTCATTTTTATTTTATTTTTTTCGTTTTCACGTGGCACTTTCTGAATATTTTCTTTCTCGTTGGGCAATTGTTGTATCGGAAATGTCATTTATTGATAACGCGTATCACGCGAGATCGATTTATTTTGTTCGAAGGATACGCAAAATGAATTGACAAAAATTTACTTTTAAAATATAAGACTGCTGGTTGACTCGGCGACGAGCGGCCGAATTGTGACGTATCCGCCAACATAACGAGACTTGGAAAAACACGTACGAGACCGTACGGTACGCCATTCGATTTTTTTTTCTTCCTCATAGCTTATTTTTTTTTTTTTCGTTGCGAAAAAATTATTTCGCGATTTATAAAGATTATCAGATATATTTTTTTTTTATTTCAATATTATTTTATATATTTTGCGTTGATTAATCTTTAATAAATAAGTTAATCGCTACATTCTTCCTATTAAATTTTAGTCAATCGTTATTCCTTGATAAATGCGAAATGACGGAGAGAAAAAAGAAAAGAATAAAGAAATCGGGATTATTAAGAGACCCGAATCGATCGAAAGTGCCAATGTTTCCCTAAATTGCAAACGGGACAAACGAAAATCCTCGTTTTCTTTTTTCGGTCCTTTTTCTTTCGTCGTTATGTGTGAGTGAAATAAAAAAAACTCCGATGCTTCCACGAATTTACGGATAAAACAGTATTATTAGAGAATGTTCGTAGAAGGCAGGGTGCACACGGTGAAGTGGGAAGAAAAAGAAAAAAAAAAAAGATTTGCATTATACGAGAGACGAAAAGAGGCATAGAAATGTATTTTTTACGAATATTGTACGTAAGAAAGATTCGGGCAGTTGAATAAATCAGTTTCCAAGATATCAACGCGTTCTTCATTGATGAATGTGAGGTTTTTACTAATCTAGATTCTAGATCTAGATTTAATCCAGATAGTTTAACCATTTTTTTAAATTTTAATACTGTATGAAAAAAAGGGTTTGGCGTCGAAATGGGAAAAATAAATGGCCGAGAAGGTATCAAAATGCGAATTGAAAGTTTGCACACATTTGTTTGGCCCGTCGAATGGGAATATTAACGTTATTGATTGACCGGCCGAATATAGGTGACTCAATGTTATTTGGCGCGTGACAGTGAGCGCGTTTTTGAATTCGCTGGTCCACCGAGTGTACGATACATTGTTGTATCGTGAGGTGTACACGGGAATGGGTTTTTGCACTATCCCTTCCCTGTTTGTTGCTCTTTTTCATTTTCCTCGATATGTAGCGAGGGGGATGAAAATCGACCAGTGACGTCAATGGAGCAGAGGGCTTGCGGCGAGTCCGACGCCTCGTTATTACTTTGAAGATCAGTCGCTGAGAGACGATCGGTTCAAAAGGTAAAGGAGCGAGATAACGAGTGTCTTGGAAGTTTCGTAATTAAAGAGAAATAATAATAATAATAATAATAATAATAACAACAATAATAATGAGATTATAATCTTCGTTATTTAAGAACCTCTCTCTCTCTCCTGGATCCCCGTAGATGTCGAGACGCATGAATTGCACGCGCTTTACACGATAAAAAATTGTCGAAGATCGAGAACGTCGGACAACGGAGAGAAAAGAGAAACGAAAAAAGAGAAAAAAAAAACGAAAATCCAGGGGTGAAAAAAAAAATAATTCGTGTTATCCCGGAGCGTGATAGCGCGTTCGGAATCTGATTTTTTTCTAGATCCCTATAATCGAGACGGGTGTTTTTCCCGGGCGGGGCCGAGAGATCTCGATCGATGATATAGGGGATTCGCATCGGTTCTCCGAGAAAAAAAAAGCAAAACCGGGGCGAAACGTAAAAAAAAAACAAAAACAAAAAAAAAAGTAAGAGGAAAAGCTTCCCCGAACCGACAGAAAAAAGAAATAGAGCAATGTTGTTACAGGTGACACGAGTTCTAAGGGTATGATCGTGTTTTGTGTGTGTGTGTGCCTGTGTGAACTTTACACATATGTCGCGTAGGATCGCTATAAGTCGATTAAAAAAAAAGAATAAAATTGAATTTAAAACATGGAAAGCTGAGATGAGCGCGAAATTTTAGAGATCATCGAGAGATAATGATTACAGAACAAACTTGGAGCATGATGCTGGATAGCGATGTACCGGGCATCAACGAGTAAGTATACGCAATTATTGAAAATATTAGGCCGTTTGGATAGACGATGAAAAGCTTAAACCTTTTTTTTTTTTTTCGATTATTCCGTACACGAGATATTTTTTGTCCGTTTGTTGGCAGGTTGAGTATCTCACCGAGGAAGCAGCTATGGATCAAAGCGGTGAAGAAGCTGACGTCCGAGAGACTCGGTCGCGAGGGTCTCGCAGCATGGGGAGCTCCAAAGACGCGCATGGACCAGGATGAGGATGTCGACGAGAACGGAGACGTCATACCGGACGTAGAAGAGGACTTTGCCGAGAACGAGATAACGCTGGTTTTACCGTCGCGCGATGCTGTTTTCGAAGAGCCACGCGAGCCCGAGAAAGAACCAACGTCTCAACGTGGTACGTCGGGAGCAATTTTTACAAACGTTTAATTTCTTTTTTTTTTCACCCAACTACACAAAGAATAACACGCAACGTGTCTTCTTTTTTTATCCGAAGAAAATGTCTCCGAAGTTTTCAAGAAGGGTCTTCTCTATAAGGGAATATTTTGTCCGTCTCTGACCAACAGCTTTCACAGCCAACAACTCGAAAAATCGTACTTGCAATATTCCAATCGACAGAGACAAAAATCACTCATAATGCTGAACGTTGTGGATCTTGGTCTCAAGGCGCGTATGTTTGTAATTTTGAGAAAATGAAAATTATGTCGCAGAGAGAGAAGGAGAGAGAGAGAGAGAGGAGAGCGTGAGATGCTAATCAAATTATTGGTTATTCAATTATCCGCAGATTGCTCTGATTACAATTTGGATCTCGAGACCACGAGACAAAGATCGTGATGGCCTTCTCGAACCCTTGGCGTGGGCATTGTGTTGTATGGCGGCTAATCTAATTGTTTGTGCATTAGGCTGGTGGCGTTGGTTCTCCAACAACTATTTGTACTGGGCCTCTATATTTTCCTGGCTTTTGATTAATATCCAAGGTATTTTATAGGAAAAAATTCTCCGTCAGAAGACTAAAGATCGATCGACACCAAAAAGAAAAAAAAATCAATTTTTTGTACCAGGTTTCGTCGGTGCCGGATTAAATTTTTCGACGCAACAGCGTCTCATGTGGTATATTCTTTTCGTTGTTTATGCGCCATACGCGATGCTGCCGCTGCCACTCAGATGGTGCGTTCTCGCTGGTTCTGGTACAGCTCTCACTCATATGGCTATGACTATAGCTACAATCGTCACCGAGGCCGAATATGTAAGCATTTTTTTTTTTCTCCAAATACAATATTTTAATCCCTCTTCATTTTACGAATAGTCCATTTTTCCAAAAATCTGAGTATGCGAAATTCAAAGCCCAAATTTGTGTAATCAATATTTTCTGATTGTCAAAAGCATCTAAAATTACGTTTGTTCGGGTTTTTCAAAATACAGTAGAACCTTGATTATCCGAACCTTTTTTTGGGGGGATTGGGGGGGGGGGGGGTTATTTGCTAATTTTTCACCCGAAGACCCTATGTCCTAAGTGTCACGGTAATTGAGATATGATTTTTTTTCGTTTTTTTTTAATTACCCTAAATTTCGCCTTTAAATCATTATAACTTTTTTCATTTGTGATTGTAATAGCACGATGGAACTTTTGTTGTATTCTGCAATGTATGTTTATTATAAATAAATCATTATTTGATACAATTGGTTTTAAGAAAATGACTCATGAGCTTCCAAAGTCTTATAAAAAATGTCAACTTCTAAATTCATTATGAAAAAAAAAACTGAAAGCTATTTTGAAGTTAGCTTTGTTTTAAAAAATTCTCTAGTTTATATCCTTTCAAACGGTATGCTACATGTCATAGAAATCATTCATTATGTGGTCAGAATAAGAAATACTAGCCAGGATCAGTGTTAAGAAAAGACTTTTTATGTTTTCGATGTTTTTCTTAAACTTGAAATAGAAATTTGTCTCAAATTGACCTCCTTTACTCCGTATGAATGCAACAAAAATTATTTCGTGCTATTACAACCACAAAAAAAAGTTATGGCGATTTAAAGGCAACATTTCGGGTAATTAGAAACGAAAACGAAAAAAAATATCTCAGTTACCGTGACACTTTGGACATAGGGTCTAAGGGTGAAAAAACTAGCAAATGACCCCCCCCCCCATCTAAAAAAAAAATGTGTCGATCCATGCGCCAAACATCCTGTAGATATCTTTAATATAGGTTGTACATCATCCCTTCAGAAAAAATTACCCTTTCGCTTACCCGAACTTTTAATTCCCCCCCCCAATTTTTTACCGTCTCATTTTTACTCGTTATTTCGATTCTCAAAAAAGGCAATTTTTTTCCCCCAATTGCAGCATATCCTGTGCATCATACGCATGCTGGCCACCAACGTTCTGTTGTACGTGGCGGTCAATCTCGCCGGTATGTACACAAAGTATCTGACGGATCGAGGACAGCGTCAGGCTTTTCTCGAGACTCACCGGTCCATGGAAACGCGTCAGAGAACTCAGAACGAAAATAATCGCCAGGAAAAACTTCTTCTTTCTGGTATTGAAAAAAAAAAAAAAACAGAAATCTATTTCTTACTAGTTTTTTTTTGTTTCTCGTCTCGATGGTTACGCTGTTCACAATACCAACTTTGCCATAATTTTGTAAATACTTTAATAACTGGTTTATGTTCCCCGGTGTTTCTCGATTATTGTACGAAACGAAGGGATTAACAGTGGCGATGCGATAACGTCGCCGAGTATACGGGATATTCAACGAAGCGTGTGAAACGAGCTCATCGAGGTGATCAAAAAGGGTCACTGGGAGAATTTCCAACCGATTGCTCACCGTACACTACTTTTTCCCCTCACTTTACATCTACCTGAACCCCTCCACATATTTATACCTCTACGATCGATATTCCGATTTGTCGAATGTTGGATGGACATACAAAAACGTAGATATATAGTTAGTTCTGCACCGATTTTTTTTTTTCTTTTCTTTCTTTTCGTCCTTTCGCGCATTAATTCTTCATATATCTGTGTTTTCGCTTGACTTGATGGAGAACTGATACGCGCGGTTGGTAAATTCGTAACAGTTGGTCACAAGTTTACGCGGACATGCGACGGTGAAGAATATACATATATTTTTTTAAATTTAAATCGAACAAGACGGTACATCAATTTCACAACGTTGAGGCAAATGTCAGTTGTTAATTCAATTTTTTTCCGGCAGTCTTGCCGGACTTCGTGGCCAAGGAGATGATAATGGATATCGCACATGAGACTGCGAGAGGCGGAACTATAACGTTCACACCGAATCAATTTCACAGGATATACATCCACCGTTATGAGAACGTGAGCATACTATTTGCCGATATCAAAGGATTTACCGGTAAGAAGTTGCGGGATAATTCATTAAAATATTAACGGCGCTAGCTCGAGTACAAGAAAAACAATTGATCTTGGCAAAGTAATTAATTGAAATAATCATATGTTAACACAGCATTGGCGAGTCAGTGCAGTGCTCAAGAGCTCGTGAGGGTTCTCAACGATCTTTTCGCACGTTTCGACAGACTCTCGGCGGAAAATCATTGTCTGAGGATAAAGCTCCTCGGCGATTGTTACTACTGCGTTTCGGGCTTGCCAACAGCGAGAACCGATCATGCACACTGTTGCGTTGAGATGGGTCTTCATATGATCAAAGCTATAAGAGATGTTAGATACACGACCAAGGTTAAAGAATAATAAAACTTTATTCAATCTCTGCCACGTGGCTAATTTATCCTGTGACTTTACAGACAAGTATAACTTGTCTATCTATGAATTTCGTAGGTCGATTTGAACATGCGAATTGGGATACACAGTGGTTCGGTGCTGTGCGGTGTTCTTGGCTTGAGAAAGTGGCAATTCGACGTGTGGTCGTACGACGTAACCTTGGCGAATCATCTGGAGAGCGGCGGTGTTCCCGGGTAATCGTCAATTGTTCTACCATCGTTTTTACTGCACGATAGTTTGCTTTTACTATTTTTCTCTAAGGAGTTTCGATACCGTTCTTTAGCTGCAAAAGTGATGATGAAAATATGAGTTTTCGACAGGCTGCTAACTTCTTGCGATTAAAATTTCATGTAAAAATTATTATTGGGCATTTTTCAACTCATAATATCGTTGAAAAATATTTCCAAGTCCGGAAATGCTATTAATACTTATCATTTTTTGCAATTAAATATAAATATGTTGCAATTTTATTCAAGAAAAAAATAATCGATTGACTTGGCAACAGCGACTATTTCTAGAGTTGAATATTTCCTTAAATCTCTAACTACTCGATTTTCGAATTCTAGCTCAACCCCTCTTGATTCATGTCGTGACTTTCTACGAACTTTAAACGCGTTTATCTCAAAACTACATTTTTCAAGTCGGCCGGACTCATAACTCAAATTTCAACCGATCACTTGAAATTTTAACTGTATATTTAGAATTACATTTTCTGAGGCGCTACGTAGGATTTTTTAAATTCTATTGCATGTTTCCTTTTTTATAAACAATTTTCTGACGATATTCTCATGGCATTTTATACTTTTTGTTTTAAAAATCCGGCAATTTGACATGTATCGCTGTGAAAAAATAATTTTATATAGCCAATTACGTGTATAATAAAACCCCTATTTTGTAATTCCGATTATTTTACGGTTTCGCTGAAAAAAAAATCACAAAATATGTCCTTTTTGGCCTTAAGTGAATTAATGTTAAAGCAGAAAGTAACTTTAAAGTTGTAAAAAAAAGTTTTGTAAAAAAGTTGTGCGAAAACTCTGTTTGATTGATAGTGATTGTCTAATTGCAGAAGAGTTCACATATCAGCCGACACTCTGAACTGTCTGAACGACGTGTACGAAGTAGAACCGGGGAACGGCACCGAGAGGGACAATTATCTGAAGGATCGTAAAGTCGTAACGTATCTGATAAAACAGTTGGAACCGATGCGAACGAAGCGTCGACAATCGGCGAGACCGAAAGTCTGCTCGGGAGAAGAGAGCGGCAACAAAGCGAAGAAAAGTTTCAAGCTAAACAACCCATTGTCGTCGAGCGGAAATGCAACCAACGCCGAGGACGATACCGGCGGCGATTGGACACCCGAGATACCTTTTGAAAATGTGAGAGAGCTTACGCTTGCTCGCGTGAACGAATAGTGCAAAGAAGATACCTCGAAAGAATATGAAGGCGATGATTGGTTCTGACGTTGTTGCAGTTGAACAGCGCGACTTCCGTGAGCAATTTGGAATCGGATTATTACGAGGACGACAACGGCTCTACGAAGGGTTTGAAAACTACAGGTACCGGTGAAACGGTGAGCAACAAACGCATGAGACTCGCCAATATAAATCGTTGGAGTTTGCGTTACAACGACGAGAGCCTCGAATCCAAGGTACGTAATGAAATTAAACCTCGCTTATTGTTTCACTTGCACCCACGATATTTCACGTATATACGAATACGAAACGCTTGACTTTTATTTGACTTTTTTTCTTCTGCCTATGCACGCCATAGTTCTGCCAGCTTCGCGAGGATATGTTCAAGTCCAATATGACCTGCTGCTTCGTCATCTGGCTGTTCTTAGCTGTTTGTCAAGCTGTTATTTTGCCAGAGTGGGTACAAACAAAAAATTGAGGATGTAAAGAGCTTGTCAAAAAAAAAAAAGAAAGATTTACGGAATCCTTTTATAATTTTTTTTCATTGCATTTCTTGAATTTCGTTGTTCGTGATAACAATTAGAAAAGGCTTGGTGTGAAGCTGATATCGGAAAAAAAGATCGAAAAAAAAACGTTTTTTTTTTGCTTCTTTAGCTTCACATCGTACGACGTGCAGGGGCAGCCTGTGCGATAGCGAAAAATGACTATTTTTAAGTAGTAAATTGTCACTGTGAAACTCACAATATTGCGACGCAAGATCTAAGAGGCATCTTTCAAATTGGCTTACTGCATAACTTCAACTAATTTTACTGTATTAACTTTAGATTTTCGCGATATCTTCTAAACTAAATTCTGCAATAAAATACGAAGGATATATTTGATTTACTGAAAATTACTCTTCTTACAAAAATGTTTACTTAAATGTTTTTTGCCCGTAGATTATGCTGCAATTCTGAAACACATTCCGCAAAAAAACACGCTTACAAGGCTCCGGTGCCATCACTCTATAGGGGGGTTTTTTTTTTAAAGCTTCGTACACTTCAAAACAACAAAATTATTTAAGGTATTCCTTTCACGAACCCGAATTTTCAACAATTAACTGATTTTCGTCGAGAATAAAGTAAAAATACATCCCAATATCAGTAAACAAAAAATTACGAATTTAAAAATTGTCTTATTTATGCAGCACTTTATGCCGACATGCTGGCCTTATTTCTATACGATAATTCATGTACTAAATAACTGTAGAAGTTTGATATAAACTACTCTAAGCCTGTAAACATTCCGAAGATTTCGTACCGACAATAAAAACAGTTGGCCATCGAATGTTTAGAGAAAATACGAGGTGCGTAAATTAAGTAATGAGACCATCAGAAGAATTTTGGTAATCGCATCTTCTCAAAGAACATGTAAAAATGTTTAAATCTACAAAATTTATGCGAATTTTTTCATTCTAGTTCATCGTTGGGTGTAACAATTGATTGTAACTTATTTTTATCAAGCGCCACTGTAATCTACTACTGATTCAAAAGGGCCCTGGCTTATGCGTCCACAAAATACGGCCCTTCGCGAAAAGAATACCTTAAGGCGTTACAACACCTTAGCGCTCGGAAAAATAGGTATGAACTTAAAAAAAAAATTGACGTTACTATAAAATATATAAAATTATTTTTATCTTTCATAAATACATTACAGTTTCATGAACAAATTAAAAAAAAAAACGAATAAAAAAAAATTTTATGGTGGAGATATAAGTCATTTAGTAGGTCCTTTTGAAAATCTCTTTTGAAAATCCCTATAGATGGTGGAACTTTTTATACTGTCGGGCATCGTCTGAAAAATGAATTAAAAAAATGTCTTGTAAAGAAAGAATAGCTAAAGTGCAGCATAGGGAAAACATTTAAATATTTTGCTTTGTAGAAATAACCGCTGTTTGAGAGAAAAAACTCTGATTTCTACCAAAATGTTGAGTTTAAAAAAAATGATAAAAATTGAACGCGGCATCCAATCAAAAAAAATCCTATCCCACATCCTAGATAATATTATGAAGAACATGTTGTATAAATTTAATAAAAATCAGTTGATCGCGAAATATTTTGTCCACCAGTTTGAAAAAAGGGTCCACTAGACGACTTATATCTCCGCCATTTTTACATTTTGTTTCGTTTTTTTAAAAATAATATGTTTATAAAGCTACAATGTATTTGTGTAAGATAAAAATTATTTTCTAAACTTAATAGTCGCGTCAAAAAAAAAATGTCCTTTCTATATCTATTTTTCCGAGCGCCAAGGTGGTCTAACCGCTTAAAATAGATTTTTTTTCCATGCCCAACAAATTATCAGCGTGAAAGCTATTTTGCGGATCTCTGGAGTAGTATTACCCTTAAATTGATTGAAGCGTATGAATTAATCGACAAAACGTGATCTCACCCTCCTTTATTTCTAGCTGCACGATACTTCTGCTGTCTCTGCTTTTTACGACAATCGTGCTGGTGGCATGTACGATTCTCGTTATGGCCGAAGAGTTCAAGGGATTGCCAAGTTATTTGCAGCACTCGTCGGCGATGCTGGTTCACAATAAGCAACACCGTACAATATTTATCTGCGGTGTGATAAGCTTAATGGCATTAACCTCGGTCATCAGCATTTTGGTTTGCGCTAACGATGGAGAACATTTCGTTGGAGGTCCTATTTACGACGAGCTCTTGTCGACGAGAACGGAAATTCCACCGAGCGTGGAGGACAAGACACCGTCGAGTTCGACGAGCTTCGACAGGCTGATGCTGAATTTCTTAAAGGTCGCACTACGCGACGAGGCGACACGGGATGAATCGTCGCTAAGGAAAAACAATAAAACGGTCGCCCGCGAATCCAGCAGTAATCTCGAATTCAAGTTGACTCGCGTCGTGGACGGCGATGTGCCGCGGGCCTCGAGACGTCGAGAGTTCTTTCGATTTTGGAGATACGAGAAACGCTACGGCAACGGTGAACGAAGGCATCACAGGAAGTTTGCTCGTAGACACGAGTCCAACGTACGAACGAGAAAAATACTGTCAACTGTCGAAAGAAGTAACAGTTCCGAGGATACAATCGAGGAAACTCGTCTCGAGTCTTCGAAAAAGCAATGTCTACGATCGGAATACATTGTTTTCACGTGGATTTTGTGCCTCATCGCTCTTGCCTCGGCTCTGAAGCTTTACTATCTCGTGAAAACTGCCCTTGCCACAGTGATAGTCCTCATGTACGCCGTACTCATTATCGTCGCACGCAATGATTTGTTTCTCACCGATATCGCCTACAGCAACGTGTGAGTTTCACCCAACCCGCCTGAACCTCAAAGTCTGAACGTTTTTTTCTTTTTTTAAACACGAATGAAATTTATTCAGGACGGCTATACCTCTATCCGCACAGTTGCTTATCTTCCTCGTGGTTTTTCTCGTGATGGTGACGTATCACGGACGACTCGTCGAAGTGACGTCGCGTCTTGATTTTCTCTGGAAACAACAGGCGGAGCGTGAACTCGGTGATATGATAGAATCGAAACACAATAATATGCAACTCTTGAAGAATATTCTTCCCGATCACGTTGCGCATCATTTTCTCACGCAGGAACGTCCACCGGAAGTGAGCAACAAAGTTTTTCGTTAAATTCTCACGAACTCATCGAACCATCACGTTTTTACATTCATCAATCATGTCGTTATTTATTTTTCTCCAGGAATTGTATTCCCAGTCACGCGACAGGGTCGGCGTAATGTTCGCGAGTGTGCCAAATTTTACCGAGTTCTATTCGGAGGACGTGAACAAGGGAATGGAGTGCATACGCCTGTTGAACGAGATAATAGCGGACTTTGACGAGTTGCTCGACGAGCCCCCGTTCCATTGTATCGAGAAAATTAAGACGGTCGGAGCGACTTATATGGCGGCGTCCGGCTTGAATCCTTGCTCGAACGTAACTTGGACTCACGCGAATCAGCGATATTACACAATCACATCAGGCAACACGAATTTCCATCGCATTCAGACAATCAATGCGACAATTCGCGTTGCCAATACGCACAAACGATCTAACGCACAAGATAATTATTTGGTTATTATTTCAAAAGTGGCCTTCAACTTCGATGAACTGGTCATTGACATATGTCGTTGAGATCATTGTGCTAAATATTTTTACAAAGGCATATTGGGCGTGGAAGTTTCTCCGTAAAAAAATAAATTACGGCACGATTGAAAGATCGTACTATTGGAAATGTTGGGTCATATTTTGAAATAGAATGTAGTTTCATTCAAACCTTCGTAAATATAGGGCAATGCTGCGAATCATATTTGCATTGAACCGTACTTTGTTGAAATTCGCATGGTCAACTACAAGCCGATTGTGTGGGTTTGTCAATGACTGTGTTGGTTCCCGGCCGTGGATACTTTGTATCTTCACAATTGTTGGAAAATTACTCAATGAAGGATTCATTCACGTGCCGCATACGAACATAGTAGCTTTCGCCCGCGTGGAATTTCGCCCATAGAAACTTCATTACCAGTTTGCACCCTTTATTAAGAGTTGTTTAAAAAAAATCCTTAAATATGCGTTTTATTATTTGGTTTAAAGAATATTTATACCAAGTTTCGAGTTGATACACGCAAGGAATACAATTTTCCAAAATCTTATACCCCATTTCGCGCCCTTGAAGTGGATTTTCGAAAAATCCTTTCTTAGCGCACCTGACTATGAAGCCGATTGCGTTGAAGCTTCGTAGAAGTATTGAATATATTATTATGTCGTAGTTGACGAGAATTGTTTTTGAAAAGTTAAAAAAAAAGCGAATTTTTTAATCCAAATTTTACAGAAACGTGGCGTGAAATATTGTATTTAAAAAAAATGGGGGCCTTTCTCTCAAATTTGCGTTTGCTTCATTTTTATTACTGTCAATTTTTTTAATTTCTTTGCAAAGACCCCTCATTTTTTTACACCTCATTTCACCCCCTTAAGAGTTGATTTTCGAAAAATCCTTCCTTAGCGTATCTCTACACCCTCTAAGGAACATATCGTCCAAATTTCATGTTTCTATCTTCAGCAGTTTAGGCTGTGCGTTGTCTATATGTCATTCAGTCAGTCAGTCAGTCACGGAACTGTTTTATATGTATAGATAAAAAATATTCAGCACAATGTCATCTTCAACATACCTAAAGGTTGAAGTTCAGGAGTCGAAGCCCACTTTTGAAACAATGACCGAACACCATTGTATGGGATATTCAGACGCCAATGTTTTTTTTTTTTCTCGAATCGCAGGACCAGGCTAAGGACGAAAAGGAACATCTGTGCAGGCTCGTTGATTACGCGGTTGCGATGCGTCTTCGTCTCGAGGACGTAAACATACATTCGTTCAACAATTTTGATCTGAGAGTTGGAATAAGCTGCGGTCCTTTGGTCGGTGGTGTTATAGGTGCCCGTAAGCCGGTCTTCGATATATGGGGAAACACGGTGAACGAGGCATCGCGAATGGACTCAACGGGAGAGATGGGCAAGATCCAAGTGCCTCGAGACATTGCGAGGGTAAGCGCGTTTTCTCGACTCGAAATCTTTCTAGCGGCGTAGAAAATTAAACGATTTTTTTTTCCTCCCCTCGCGCGACTATATCGGTAGAAAATAACGGTGCAAAATTATTCGTTGCTCATTGACAGTTCCTCGAAGCTCGTGGCTATCAGACGCAAAAGCGCGGCCTCATCGAGGTCAAGGGCAAAGGCACGATGGAGACGTACTTTGTTCTCGGACGTAGCGATCAACCTCCCGAGGGTGTCTCGAGACACAGGAGCAACTGTCGCAGCCTCGCCGCCGTTGTTTACGGGGTCGTTCAAGCTCGACGTAAACAAATGCGAGAGATAAGAAGAACGTAAGTTCACGGCGGTAACAAAATAAACCGTTAAACAAATAAGATTCTTTGATCGAGAAAACAAAAACAAAACAAAAAAAAAACACAACAGCAACAAAATATAATAAGAAGGAAAAATTAAAGAACACTGTGATGTTGAGGATTGAGAAATTTACAATAAATCGCGCGCAGATTTGCAGGTCGAATCTGTATAACCGTATATTACATTGTTATAGTAAACACAATATTGTTAATCGATCGTAATAATATTCGTTCGGAATTACGATAGTAATGATAATAATAATAATAATAATAATAATAATAAAAGAGACGAGATGTTGATAATGAATAGCTATAATAAGACTACCTACAAGTGCGACCAACCTGCCAATGTGGATGATCGCGATGTTGAAGAAAACAAAAAGAAAAAAAAACTGTACAGGCTTTGAGATTACATTATTTCCGTCAATATATAATTACATTTCTTCGTCAACAATCACTCACGTTTGTGTTACAATTTGTTGTGTCGATCGATATATCGGTGAGACGCTTACGCAGAAAGGGACTCCGGGATATAATAGAACTGAGGGATCACAATTACATCTTTCTTTTTCTTATATTTATGTACAGAGATGTGTCATCGTTGACCTTTCTTTTTCGTATCTCGCTCCTCCAAAAATATACAAGATGTGATATATTTATATACAGGGCTACTGGTTATTAATAACGATCCCGTGAAAAGGCATGGAGGCTCCGCTATCAAGTAACCCAGTAATGCTTTACGCAAAAATGAACAATTTTCGAGATATTTATATTTTTATTATTTTTTTAATTAGGGTAGGCAACTTAAAAATATATAAAAAAAACTGTTGTATGGAATAAAACTTTTTTATTATTCGTAGTTTGAGGACACAGTAAAAACGAATTATTAATAATAAAATAAGAATAATCTGCAAACCTTTTTGAATTAGGGGTCCAAAATTCCGCCAATCTATTAATTTTCGTAATTTTCATTGAGAAAAATGAAGATTTTATTTTTTTAATCACTGTGTTACTTAGCCTGCGAATCATAAAAAAAAATAACAAATTATTGTAGTTTTTGACCTCTGATTGAAAATTGTTTGCAGATTATTCTTATTTTATTGTTGATAATTCTTTGTTACCGTGTCTTTAAACTAGAAATAATAAAAAAACTTTGACTCAATGGGAAAGTTTTTTTTTACAATTTTAAAAGTTGCCTAACCGTCATAAAAAAAAAATAATATCTCGAAAATGGTTCAATTTTGCATAAAGCATAACTGGGTTATTTGATAGCGGAAAACATGTCCTACAACTCTTTGACGGGATCGTGACCAATAACCAGTAGCCCTGTATATATATATATATATATATATATATATATATATATATCGCGTTTTTCGAATTCGACTTCGCACGCTCTTGGAGGATAGAAATTGAAAAAGATAAAAATAAATAGAAAGCAAAGAATGATGTTAGAACATTTGGTGAACGAGAACTCTGTGAGAAGACAACAGCTACGGTACAGGGTTTTCTTTTCTTTAAATATCTTTTTTCTTTTCCGCGTGTCCTGAAGAGTTTGTTTCATTTCTTTAAGGTATAAAGGCACTGCACATGTACACACATATATTTGAAGAGCGCTTTGGGTTATCAGAATGTTAAAATATGTGTATGTTTGTGTCTTAATGTTTTTGTGAGACCTTGCGTTCTTGACGTTTTCTTTTTATTTCTTATTTTTTTATTTTTATTTATTTCATTTCGATATTTCAAAATATTGTATCCGTATTTTCATTTTATTAATCGCAGATTATTAAAGCGCGCACGCTTTTGGCGATCAACGGAGAGCGGTTTTCTTTCATTCTAGCTGCATTGGTCAATAAGAGTGATCTCGTCGCGTCGTCAGTGCAACGCGAAAGTTGACAACGAAGGATGAAAAAAAAAAAAAAAAAGAAGCGATACGAGAGAAAGAGAAAACGATAAAATCTTCTGGTAACTGAGGTATGACATCCGTTGGTCAATGCAAGCAGAATGTGAAGAAAACGCTCGTACGGGGAGGGCGGGGTGCGACTCGTGTATCACAATTTGGCAGTGAACGTTTTACTTTTTATCCCCTACTTCCATTTTTTTTTTACTCTTCCGCGCGAATATACAACCTACAGTAAAGTTCAAAACCGAAGCTGTTCAAGTTTCGTGGCTACGCTATTCGTTTCAGGCTTTATCCTTTTCTTCTAATTATTTAAATTTTTATTATTCCTCTTCTCTTCTTTCTTCGTATTATTACAGATGAATTAAAAAATATCATATTTCCTCGTTAGGAAAGAAAAATAAATCTTCATTTCATTTGTCTTGCTTTTGTAGAAATACGCGATATCAATGATCCGATACGTGTAATTTGTTTTTCTTATTTCACAACTCAACGCCTCGGTACAACTGTTTAGCGAAAATATTATATGCCTTTGTTTGTTCCTTTTTTATTACTTGAGTGGATCAGAACCGCGAAAGAATGCTGCGAACATCCGAATATTCTCATGACAATGCTGGGAATATTTTCTCTTTTTTTTTTTGTCCTTTTGTTCGTTCCCTTTTCTTTTCTTTTTTTGTCTTTAAACAATGATTTCGAAGAAATATTTTCTTTTCCCTTTCGTATTTCATCAAATACGCGTCTCGTTTTCTCGTGCTTTCTGCAATTGATTCCAAAGAGTTCTTTTTTTTTTTTATAAATATTAATATGTTTGTTTCTCTGTCCCTACCGATCGTCCGTCGTAAAAGCGCGAGAGCGAGACGGCGATAGAGAAAGAGAAAGAGACACGAGAGGAAAAAACGCATATGTACATTAAAAATTCATTCCGACGAGCTAATAAGAGCTAAAGTTTTTACTAGACTATACTAAAAAAAAAAATCGTTTCCTTCGACGAGCAACTCATCCAATGATTGTGTACAAAATAATTCAAACGATACGAGAACGTTTTTTCAACTTGGACATGATTCAATAGATTTCCAAAGAAAAAAAAAAGGAAACGAGAAAAGATTTTCCTAGGAGTACGAGCTAGTTTTTTTTTTGTTCGTTTTGGCAGAACAGTGCCGCAGCTTCGTACAGATCGAATAGACGATTGCCAATGTATTCGCGGATAAACGGCGCAAACATTACTTTCCTCATTCACGAATTGATTAATCGAAGCCCCCAAACCTCGTGTTTTCATTTTCTTTCTTTCTATATCATTTCGACACGATGTCTACGACGTAATAATTACACTTCAGATTATAAATATATGTATATATACATATATATATATATATATACATATATACATATACAAAAGTTAATACAATAATTAGATGAAAGTCGTCAAATCAGTTCCGCAACATTAGCAGAATGTCGCATGTCATTATAATTTACTTGTAACTACCAATATCGTGCGTTGAGATCATCCGCGTGCTTCCTCAAGTGAGGAGGGGGGGGGGGGGGGAGGAAGGGGGCTATTATCAAATAGCGATAATAAAATTCACGGTAACTCTATACCGTTCGTAATTTTCATTCTGATCACATTGCGGTGATTGGTGTGTGTGTGTGTGTGTGTTTTTTTTTTTTATGTGTGTGTGATTCATGAAAATGATGAGGTTTATATCGGAAGCGATTTTCTTTTTCGTATTTGTTCTTTGAGCCCGCTATACAACTTTTGAAAAATATTTGACGCCTCTCAAGGATCGAACTAACGCGATGCAATCTAAGCTATTATCATTATTATTATTTCCCACTTTCGTGGAACCTTCGAAAATATTTTTCGCGATTGGTCGCAAAGTAATTTACACGATTGTTGTATAGATAACAAATTATTTTATCCGGCACACTTGACCAACGGTTCTCGGACGAGAGCCAAAGTGTGCGAGAGACTTTTCGAGATGTTTTTTTTTTTCTTCTTTTTTTTCGTCTCGTCTTATCTATTATTCCCACTGTCTACGTTTTGTCGTCTATCAAATCGTCTAGCTATGATCAAATATACAAGAGCGAAATGTACATTGTTTCCGTTCGTTTCGTTTTTTTTTTCTTTCAGTCTCTCACGAATCACGTCGTTTCTCAGTACAAAAATGAATTTCCATCGATTCTATGAGACCCTCGTGTTTTTATTGGCAGCGCGTAGATGTTAATTTTTTTTTCTCCCTTCATTGTTTGTCGTTTAATTAATTGTATGGTTACTTGTTCTCACGTCATGTATTTTTTTTTTCAACTATCAAAAGAAATGTCGCGCTCATACGTTACTTTTCCGTTACTTGTTTTTTTTTTTTTTTTTTTTTCGTTCTACGAAGAATAGCATTCCGAGCCATTTGTTTTTGAGCAGTTTCGGGTGTCGCATGTATTACGCATTATTACGAACAATCCGTACGAATCGATCGAACGAAGCTAATCGTCCGGTTGATTGGATATTGCATACGTAGGTGGCAGTGTGAGATACGATCAGAGACTTTCTTTTACGCCACCACGCGGAGAAAAAATATTTTTCAACTGTTCGGGCATGAAACGGTACTTCACTTTATGGGTGTTTGGTTAAATATATATATATATATATATATATATAGTTTCTAATCCACTAAAAAGTCGATCACAAGATTTGGCGAAATCTTTCTCAACTCCCAAATATCGCCCGGGACGATTTTTACTCGGGGTCCCGTGCAATTGTTCCACGTTGATACCGTTCTCCGACCCTTGAAAATGCACGAGATCCCGTTTGATCGGTGGTATTAGGCTAATTCTTGTTTGTACAAATCGTTCTAACTAATCACTCGGCTCGTACGACTCGAGTGTTATGACATTCCGCACTGTTCTTTTTTTTCTCTCCTCCCCCCCCCCCCTTACGTCGCACCGCCCCGATTTTTTTTCACCTTCGTTCCTCCCTACTACTACAGGTTTTCTTTAAAGTAGGTCTCAGGTACGTGGATAATGCTTATCGTAGGAAAAAAAAACGATTATTCTTCGCACAGATATCCGAACGACCGTGGATTCAACGCTGCTCGTTTCTTACCATCCCCCCCTCCTTCCTTCTTCACCTCTCGGTGTTTCGATCGATTGATCAAGAGCAGCCTCATTCTTGCAACGTTCCAAGGTAATCCAAATATCGGTGCTGCATGTAACCTCAGGAGGATTGACTCGCAGTTTGTGCAGCTATACTCGGCGATACCGAGGTGTGTAGACTGAAACCGTCGTAAACCTCCATCAAATCGTGCATTCTGTACTCCTCAAGGCACACGAAACCGTCCAACGAGGGCGCTTGCTTTCGCGCACAATCCATACAATGAACCACGTGACGTTTTTCCTGTTCCCGTATGAACAGAATGTTGAATACTTCGATCTGCAAATACGAACGGGTACGCATTGATTTAAGACGGCGTATACATTTACAACGATCAACAAATCGAAAAGCAAGAAGAAATGAATTAATGGAAGAAAATCAACTTCGTGCAAAACCTGAAGGCTTATTATATGGGCATGTTATCGCTTACTCACTCGTAAGTGATTTTAATCAGTGGTTTTTTACGTGTCAAAACTTTAAACGCGTTTTCCTCAAAATTGCATTATTGAAATTGACGTGCAGGATTACTTAAAAACTATGAAGCCGATTGCTTTGAAACTTTGTAGAAATATAGAATATATTATTATCTTGTAGTTGACGAGAATTGTTTTTTGAAAAATTAGAAAAAAAGCGAATTTTTTAATGCAAACTTTACAGAAACGTTGCGTGAAATATTGTATTTGAAAGAAATGCGTGCCTTTCTCTCAAATTTGCATTTTCTTCATTTTTATTACTGTCAAATAGAACCAATAAATGTTTTCTAACTCCAATTTTTTAAATTTCTTTGCAAAGACCCCCCATTTTTTTACACCCCCTTAAGAGTGGATTTTCGAAAAATCCTTTCTCAGCGCATCTCTACACCTTCTAAGAAACATATCGTCCAAATTTTATGTTCTTATCTTCAGCGGTTTAGGCCGTGGGTTGTCTATATGTCATTCAGCCAGTCAGTCAGTCACGGAACTGTTATATATGTATAGAAGATAAGAATAATAAACGTTGGAAGGTTGCGCACTGTTTCCTCGCTATTTTTATTTCGCTCGTTAAAAGCTGCCTCCGTGATACAAGGCGGTTTTTCAAAATTGGTATCCTCTCGGAGCTTTCTGAGCGAAATTAAATCTTGAGGAAGCAATGTGCAAGTTTCTCGTTCGCACATTTATTTTTCCAAAACTCTAATAATGCGATATCGAACCTTGCCAATCATCGCCATGTGAAATCAAAAACTTGTATTTTAACTTTGTGCGTACAAAAATTTATCGAGACATCGTCAATTTTGAGACACCATATAAAGATGGTTTTCTGAAAATTTCAAAACACTTTTTTTCTTAAAGCTCATACGCCCTAAAAACTGGAAATATTTCACTGATCTTTCAGGGTTTAATATGGATGTACCTTTTATAATACTTTATTGTATATCAAATGTATCCTGCTATCGTTACTTTTACAATAGCCAAAGCATGAAAACCGTGCTTTTGAAAATGTAGACTCTAACTATTAAAGCCTTTAGCCGATTTTTGTAAAATTCAATCCGAAAATACTTCACACGATACTCTAACCGGATGTTTAACATATTTTTCTGACAACTAAAACTCCATTAAAATTTAAAGCGTTTCACTAATTTTCACTAATTCAAATAAAGCCTCGATAATATTAATGATAAAATGAAATTGAAACTCACTTCACATTGTCCACAATAGTGAGATGCCTCGTTCTTGCCGCGTCCGTGAAACCGCACTTCGACACCTTTATTTTTCACAAACTCGAGAATCAAACAGCATTGTCTCATGGTCCTGAGCAAGCAATTCTTAATCAACTCGAACAATCTGGGATCCGAGACTTTGATGTTTCTCGCCAAGTTCCACGACAAATGGACCATTGGGACGATCGATTTGAAGGACTGTAATTTGTTCCACTCGTAGCGCTCGATCGCCAATTGATACTGTCGCGCCGTGAGCGGGCCGACGTTCCAAGCGATATTATTGCACCAACCGACCGCTTGAACCCAGTGTACGCAACCTGCGAATACACAAAAAGTGAATAATGAAAATAAAACATTTCCAAGCAATCGTTCTCTTTATTCAGCAAAGAGGACGATAGCGCGGTGTGCATTCACAATCGTCTAATATTTTCGTACGTGTAACGAATCGGGTAGTAGATTTTTGGACACGATCGTACACAACGTAGAAGTAAAAAAAAAAAAAAAGAAAAAGAAAGGAAAAACTGTGTTTCGAATTACGAACGAGGGGTACTACTCACCGGCATTAACCCAGACAAGATCGCCGGGTCTCTGAAGAAACCTATAAACGGGAATGTTTTCTTCGTAAAGATCCTCGAGCGATGGCCACCAGCTGCCGTGGAGGTAATTGATATTGTTGCGCTCGCAGAGAGCGCAAATAACGCCCCAGTAAGCATCGGGAACCGCGAACCATTCGCAATCACCCGGACCGATGTTTATGTTTATGGAGCAGAAATTGTTGTTCTCTTGATGGCCGGGAGTGCGACTGCCGGGTACCTGAACGCGACGGGTGATGATAGAGTGCGATAGAAGGAGAGAAGGAATAGAAAAAGAAAAAGATTCGATTATTATCATTATATTAGTTTCGTGGTAAAGTGACTGATGGAAAATTATTTTTCGAAAATCACAATCGCGATGTTTGTGCAAGCACTTTATTGGCAAGTTGGTACGAGGGCGATAGTTAATTGAAAGAGAGTTTCACTATGAAAAATGTTCAAAGAGTGTCCCAAAATTCATGCAAGTTTTGAATTTTTCGCCATTTGTGCGGTAAAGTGTTGCCAACGAAAAAAAAAAGATAGCGTGACAGCTGACAGTTCAGGTTTATTAAAAATGGAGCGCTACATGAAAGACCAACGCGTTTTCATTGTTGAGCAATATTTTTTAAATAATGAAGTTTTGGCAACTACAGTTCGCAATTTTCGTACAAAATATGGTCGGAATAGTGATTCAACTTCATCAACTGTGAAGAGATTAATTTAAAAATTCAGGGAGCCTGAATCAATTAGTGATCTTAGACACTCTGGCCGTCTCTCGACAAGTCGTTCAACACAAAACATCAAAGCAGTTCGTGAGAGTGTTGCTGAGAGTCCACGAACATCAAACTCGGCACCGTGGTCAAGAATTCGACATTTCGAGAAGCTCTCTACAGCGTATTCGCACGAAAGATTTGCATCTTCATGCTTACAAAGTTCAATTGACTCAAGAACTAAAGTCTACTGACCAAGCACAGCGAAGAGAGTTCGTTGAATGGATTATGGAACAACAATAAGTGGATGCTGATTTTTCGAACAAAAATATCTTCAGCGATGAGGGTCATTTTCGTCTTGATGGCTTCGTTAATCGACAAAATTGTCGCATTTGGGGTTCAGAAAATCCACGGGTGATTGTTGAGAAACAAATGCATATGCTATTCCATACATAACCCTGTACTGTATACTTAATGAATCAATAAAAAAATGTACAATTTTTAATAAAAAACCTGTTTTCTATAAAAAGTACTTCTTGCGTGAATTTTGGGGCATTCTTTATTAAGGAGATTGGAGTAGTCCGGTTGAGTCAAATGACGATTAATGAGTTTTTTTTTCCCAATAAACCTCAGGGCGTGTGGAGGGGAGCGAGTTTTAATCCTGAGTTAACGAAAAAATCCTTACCTTCATGTACAACTGTACGGTATTCATTCCTAGTATCACGTGTCCCACGTGACTGAGCATATTACCGGCGGAGACGACACGTGCGAATGCGGGCAACTTCATAAGTTCCTGTAGTTGTGACTTCCACTTTCGTTCGTCCGATAGATCGACGTTCGTGCCAAAGCGAAGCATCTTCGAGCCCGGTCTGCCGGCGAGACCGTATGCATTTTTCTTACGTTTTACGACGCCCGTGCTATCTTTGGAGTCGGAATCGGATAGATTGGCGGTGTGTATACCTTGCGCCTTCTCTCTCTCCTCTTTGAGACTCTCCTGAAAGCTCGATGCCTGATACTGCGCGTACTTGGCGATAGTCGTATGACTGCGATGGCTTATGCAGCCCCATACTTTACGGCTGAGCAATGGATCCCAATTTTCGTCGCTTGTTTGTTGCATCTGCGTTCTGACCTCGATACCGTGATCGGGATTCGCCTCGACCAGTGTTTTGGTCGAGAAGAGACCCAGATCAAGTTTGAGGGCAGCCGCAAGACCCCGTATAACGGCGATCGGATGCTTCAAACAGAATTCCTGTAGCTGAGGACTGAATGCCTCTTTCTTGTTTTCAAGATAAACGCTTGGTGTCGGTGGTAATAGTTGTTCCTTCGTGAGACGCTGACTTGGCGCTTCGGGTGGTGCAGGTGGTGGTGAACGATCGCTCAGTATCGAGCAATTTCTTACACACTTGAGGCCTTGTCCTTTGCAAGCTTCAACGACACTCTTCGAGTCCATTTCGATCGTAATTTCTTGCTCGGACTGGGTCTCGCATAGGCTCTCGAGCTTTAGTACAGGCTCCGTACGATTGTTCGTGCTCGAGGTAGCCTCGCACTTTACAGTCTCGACGAGCATGCCTTTCGCGTCAATCTTCTCGTAAGAATTGCTCGTCGTTGTCATGGTATTCGCAATAGTGTTCGTCGTTGGTGCAGCAATTGAGGTTGTTGCTATCGCGATTCCTGTCGTTGCCGTCGTCGTTGTCGTCGTCATCGTCCCCGTTGGATTAACCGTGCCTTGCGAATCCGCGTTATCGATCCTCTCGACTTTCACGTCTTTCAGTCTCTCGCCGTTCTCACTTCCGCTGTTATCCTCGAGATTCGATGGTGAGAATGGCCCCGAGCTTAGCGTACCGTTGTTCATTATCGACGAATGTTCATCCTTAACGTCGAGATCCTCGGAGCCAAAGTGTTTGAGAAGATCCTCCGCCAGGGAAGTCGCGATGTCTTTTTGCGAAAGTAACGCTTGAAGCTCTTGATCCGTGACACCAAGATCCTTGTTACCACCGGCCGCGCCCTCGGGATAATTACTCGTCGTCGATGTTATTTGGGTGTAACCTTGAGCTCCGTACTGCGTCGATTGATACTGCTGATTGTACTGGGTCGCGTTGCTCTGCGGTCTCTGCGGATAAGTCGGATCCGCCGCAGATTTGTAAGGCATACCGGGTGTCTGTTGGGTGTTACCGGTCGCGGCAGCGTTGTAAACGACACTCGAGTCGGTGAAGCCCGTCTGCAGTGCCACTGTGCCGCCTTGAGGCTGTTGGGGTATCCCGTAATTTTTTATGACACCGTGCGGCTGTCCGTGTGCGTAATTCGTCGGATAACCCGGCTGTCCGGGCCTCAAACCACGTTGAGCCGCTTGTTGCTGCTGATGAAGCCTCGCTTGCTGCTGATGCTGCTGCATCGATCTATACTGCATCTGCAATTGTGCCAATAAACCCTGCTGTTGCGGCGTCAGACTGCCGTGATTCTGCTGAAGGAATTGGAGCATCTGGAGCTGCTGAGACGAGAGATAGAAGGGCGGCGGTCGTTGCTGGACTCCGGGTGACACGACGGGATCCTCGCCGGGCTATAGACACACCATTTCTTTTTTTTATTAAAAAAAATCACATTCGCTGGATCATATCGAGTACATTTTGCTTTCCCGGAGGAACCTTTCTTTTGGTTGATCTTTTAACCAAAGATCAAAAATGGGACATTCTTTTCTACACTTTTCTGGGCATCTCCCCATGTTAAAAAGTGTTTTCTTTTAATTGTGAATTTTGAGAAAACGGTGTAGACAATCGATTTAAAATTTGGAGGGCGCTTGGATAAATTTGAATCACTTGTCCCGAAACTCATTAATGCGTAAAAATGGCGCTCACCTTGAATCTCTTGGTGTTGAGATTCTGTCCCTGTCCCTGTGGATAAGGAGGTGGTGGTCCGGAGGGTCCACCGGTATACTTGTATCCGGCCGCCCCGCTCGGTGGTTGTTGTTGTTGCTGTTGTTGTTGCTGTTGCTGCTGTTGCTGCTGTCTGCTCGACATTTCGGCGCTTATCGGGAGATTCCAAGCCTCCTCAATCGACGGCAATTGCCGTCTCCTTATTAACAAAAAAAAAACAAGAGTTTCGATAATCAACGAAGGCGGTTCATTTATTTACACATTTAGCGAAATGTTTGGGAACATCTTTCGCGGCTTATCTGCCAGAAACACTTACGAAAACAAAATTTACTTTTTAATCGCTCGTAATGTTTTTCTGTAATCGAACTGTTTTTTTTTTCTTTTACATATTTCGTGGGCAGCCTCGTAGTTCTCAATTTACAGGGAATTTTCCAGAAACTGCACTACTTTGCGAAAAAGCTGAACGAACGTGCAGAAGAAAATTCAGAAATTAATTAGACGTCGATTCTTCGGCACTTACGAGTTTCTGTAAATAGAAATCGCTATTGCCATTCGTCAAGAATTGGGACACGTTTTCATGAGAGTACGAAAATCGCAAAAATACAACAACAAAGTAAAGCAGGGCCGAATGAATGAAGCAGCACGACGGTCTTTCAAATTTTCAATTTCTATTACGAATATTCATCTGCGTCGTTTTTTTTTTTTTTCAGCCAGAATCTATAAATTTTCGTGCCGATCGAAAATTCGAGAAAGTGTATATGTACTTTTTGCCGGCAGTGCCTTTTGGTTGATCGGCGTTTTTAGATGATCGCTGACGCGTCTTACTTGGCAGCGATCGAAGGCATTGGTGCTTGGCTAAGATGACTCTGGAGAAAATTGATGCGCTGCTGGAGAGACGGGTTCATGGATGCGTTGCCGGATGACTTGACTCCGCCAAGACCGGAGGTCAGAGGGCTGTTGCTGTTGCTGTTACCGTTGTTGTTCGTGTTGACGTTGTTGTTGTTACCGCTGTTGCTGACGTTGTTATTATTATTGCCGCTGATGTTGCAGTTATTGTTGTTATTGTTGTTGTTGTTGTTGTTATTGTTACTGGTCGTCGTTGTCGGGGCTACAGTCGTCGTCGTCGTCGTGGTTCCTGAATTCGGTGTATTATTATTGCCCCTGTAGACAGATCGACGATATGAATATTAATCTAACATTCTCATTTTTCGGTTTATAGGTCGTTGCACTTTTGATCGTTGGTACTTTGTTGTCGTTGCCACACCGTTGTGGCTTTTATGTTTTGTCTGTACTATCGCCGTCTTGTTTCTTTTTTTTTTTTGGCTCTTCAACAAAGCACCATTGTCGATAAAGGTACAGTCCTAGGGCGCCCGGATAACTCACGGATTCACTTGATCAGGGTCTATGAACGTAGACTTGTAGACAAAGACACTTGCTTATGGATTAGACGATTGGTGAGTGAAGAACGAAAAAAAAAAAACACAAAATGGGATGATTGTGCGATCGATGATTGATGGCGCGGGGGCGGGGGATAAGGTGTATTATTCGTGGTTGAAAGAACTGGAGAGTGAAAACGTTTTGGAATGATCAGAATTAATTGGGGCTGGCGAGAAAAATAAATGGTGCCTATTCGAAGTTTACACATTGCTTTATTATTTTATATCGCTCAATAAGCTTGCCCCATGAGCAAGTCTCGGTTTTTTTAAAATAAGGCTTTCTCATAGAAAAAACTTTGCAAGCAAAATGAAAAGATGAAGATGCAAATTAGGTTTCGAATGTTCATTATTTTTCTTTCCAACTGCAATAATCCAACGTCAAACGTTGCCGATCATTCAGCTGTAGCACAAATAGTTTATTTCAATACAAAAATTGTTTCTCCGTTATCTTACATTTGAAGATAGATGACAGCATGAAAATCACATTTTTAAAATTCCTTAAAATGTAAAGCGGTTCGTCAATTCTCGCAAAATTTAATTTAAAAAATGTCGACTACAATATTCTACTCCGTACAAAAATATTTCCAAATATCGAAAAAGAAAACTGTGAAAATTACGGCGCAAAATAATATTTTTCTGAAAATTTCAACTTCCTGAACGTTTCTAAAAAGAAAAATACATACATTTTTTTTTAAATGCTATTTTTCGGTGTTTTGAAGCATCCTGAACGCAATTCGAATAAAATCTCGAAAAGATGAATGTTCAAAAAAAAATCTCGTAATGATAATATATACGATAATTTTCGTGCTGACAACATCGCGCGATCGAGTATACGAAAGAAAAAAAAAATATATTCCAATACAATTGAATTTAAGTTGGTAACATTTGTTACTTGTCTCCCCGGGTTGCGTTACCTTGATGCGTTTACGTAACAGGCCAGTGCGTCCTTCGGTTGGCTCACACTCTCGTACAATATCCCAAGATTTGTCCAAGCTGCTGAATGCGATTTGTCGAGTTGTACAGCGCATATATAGGCTTGGAGCGCATCCATGGGTTGATTCTGTTGCTGATAGAGGACGCCTATGCTGCACCACGTGTCGGCATTGCCCTCGGACTTTTCCACGGAATTTCTGAACGCCCAAGAACGAAGAACGAATTATTCACGAAGTGTATCGAGCGGAACTGGCTCATTTACTCGTAAATGATGAAGTGAGAAGCATGGGATAAAGTTAAGAAGGATTGCACCAGTCATCCCGAATTATCAGTCTGAATTGTGCGCGATCGATTTTCCATTGCTCGTTAATTTTGTGAGAAAGAAACATATATTTTTCTTTACAAAGTTTGCTCTTGTGTCTAGGATATTATATATAACGAGAAAAAAAAAAAACATAAATTGCGCTAGCCGTTCAGAAAATTAAAAAAAAAACACGGGGAACATTCCAGGTGTTATTAATTTTATGGCCTTTAACGGAGGAAAATCAGGAAATTGCAGGTTTAACACAGACGGAAAAAAAAGATATATATACTAGCGGTATTATTGAAAATGTAAAAAAATTACCTATACGCGATGAAGGCATCGTGAACCTTTCCGGAAGCAGCCAAGCATCGTCCCAGCAAGTAAAGGCTCTGTCCACTCTTGGGTTCAGCCTCGATCGAGCGTTGTAGGCAGTGTATCGCAATCGCCTGTTTCTGTTGTCTCGTTACACCGAGGATGGCGCAGTCAACGACGTGGTACATCCATCCTGCCGACGAAACACACACACTTCGTCAACCAACTAACGCAATTTATTTTTTCGTCCCTCCCTTTTGACTTTCATTCGCACGACGCGTATTTGCTCGAAATATGAAATTCCAATGGACGAAATTTCGGTGCACTTCTTTTCCGAAAAAAAAATTAAAAAAAAAAAAAAAATAAAAAAGAAAACGCGATGTAGGTTGGTTCGAAAAATTGTGAGAACCCTTGAGGAACAGTACGCGAAGGCTGTGGACGTGCTGAAGCAAAGATCAAGACTAACCGCTGTCCCAGTTCGATCCTAGACGAGACTACGAGGAGAGAGTAGAAATTGAATAGAATTTTTGCAGGTATATAGAATAGAACGAGCTTAGGGTAGCCACTTTTGTCCCTACCATTGGGTACTCTCTTTCTCTTTCTTGTTCCTCCTCGAATCTATGGGCTCCTTTTCTCTCTCTCTCTCTCTCTCCCCCTCTCCCTCTCTTGCGCTCTCGCTCTCTCTCTCTCTCTCTCTTGCTCTCAGTCTCGAATTACATTCCCCTGGGTAAACATAGGCGTAGAGGTAGGGTCCCCTAGGAAAATATAAATTACAAGTGCAGCGCTCTCTCTCTCTCCCCCTCTCTCTCTCTCTCTCTCTCTCTATCTGCATCTTGTTGGAGCTCTCGCTCGGTTCACGGGATTTAAAATCACCAATCAATACGATTCCTTGAGTGAAAGTGGAAAAATGTAAATGTATTGTCTCGCGAGTAAAATAAGTAAGAAGAGTATTTACTGAATTTCTCCCAGTCCGAATGGAGACAAAGAAAAAAAAAAGAGGGGCGTACTTGAATCACTTGATACCTGAATACGAAGGTATAACCGCGCGCGCACACACTCTCGTAAAATGGTGCATACTACAAAGAGTGCCGGCACACCTGGCTCATTCGCTACTATATCTCGTGAGGATAATTCGGGGCCTGGGAAGAATAAACCCAAGGTCCCGAAACCGTACTAGCCATGAAAAATCACGTATATCCTAAAAACGAAGACATTGTAAAATCGGGCATAAAATTTCTCTAATATACACATAATTTTTTTTTCCCGTTCTTTCCTATTACCGTATATCGTCAGCTCGACTCGGGGGACGAAAAGAAAGAAAAGAAAAAAACAGGTAATACGTGACCGTCCAAATGACTACAGGAGTAATGTGTCGGTATGGCGAAGTCCGAAAGCTGCTGCAGTATTGTTTTTTTTTTTTTTTTTTGCGAGTGACAAATTTTTTCCCGTACATTTAAAGGTCGTACGAAGGAGACGTGCTTTTAAATTATTTTCGAAAGTACAATCGGGGTTATTTATAGAGAGTGAGAATGGAATAGTAAAGCGAGTATACGAGCCGGGACCCTCCCACGTTTAGTTTGCGTTTATGTGTAGGACGAATGGGCCGAACTCGACGGATGCTCCGTTGCAGTTGCTTCATCCGTTTAACACAGTGCCGTGTTTGTAACGAGTGTGGCTTTTATTCACGTCTAGGCGAGACGAGAGTGCAAGAATTTTGATTCTCGTCGTCTCATTTCCCCTTTTCACTCTCTCCCTTTACTCTCACCCACTCTCGTTGTTATTTATCTTCATCATTGTGGATTCCAAGTCATTAATGGGTCAGGCCGAGGTGAATGGAACTTTGCCTCCTATCTCTCAGTCTCTCTCTATCAAAACTCAGTCTACGTCACAGCTGTATATTTTTGGAACTCTCTGACTCTTGATATCATCGCTTTGCCTTACTAACCTACTTTTAAGGAACGTCTTTTTTTCCTCATTTTTTTTTATCTAGATGCGGCGTAGGATGTGTCTGCGGTATCGTTAGTAAACCAATTTATTTGTATTATTTTTATTATTACTACAGTCGAAACTGCTTATAACGATTTTCTTTTAATTTGCGTTTTTGTCTTGTTATGCTAATCAGCGTGATTCACCTTATATTAATTTGGTTTTTATAGAAAAACTGTTCCGTCGTTTTTGTATTGAGTCTTATTTTATTGCTTGTATTTTTTCTATGTATCGCAAGAAGTATTGTGTGCCGCTTTTAGTCCTATGAGCACTAATAAACCTCATCTGATCTAACCTCGTTCTTGTTCGTCTTCATTCAACCTTGCGAAGCCTAAAAATCGAGGGAACCGAAAACGTTTTGTTTTTTTCACTACCAGCCGAACAGACTGTACCGAAAGAAGCAACCAAATAAAAATGAATACAATTCACACGAGTAAATGATTTTCTTTTGAGTATCCAGGTCTATTAATCGAGGCGAATTCTCGATTGGACAGTGAATTGCTGTGTTCGTGCAAATGGCAAGAACGAGAAGAAAAAAAAGTAAGAAAGAAGGATAATAATCGTCGCCCAAGTGTACAGGACGTGCGGAAGTGCATTGTTGAAGTTTTCGACGCGAATTCCGCATCGAACCCTTCGCGTGTAAAATTCAGTTGTGTCCTCGTGGAGCTGCGATGCACGAAGACAACGAAAGCCTGGACACGATCGTAGTGTGGGTGATTACTGTATCGATATACACGTACCTACCATCTGCCAGACACGCTGAGAGAGAAAAAGAATAGAATAGAGAGAGAGAGAGAGAGAGAGAGAGAGAGAGGGGGGGATGAGAAGGGGAAGAGTCCGAGGGTGGAAAAGGGATTGTTAGCACAATCATACCCTTTCTCTGTCTGTCTCTTTCTCTCTCACTCCTCCTGCACAAACTTTCCCCCACCACTTGTCCCTTCGTCCTTCCTTCTACCTTGAATTCCCTTTCTCTTTTCCTCTCTCTCTCTCTCTCTCTCTTTGTCCTTCTACGTGCTCGTTCTCATCCCTCTGACAATCTACCACCGCTATGGGCAACCACCCGACCACCGACGCCGAAGCCATCCACCCCTATACACGAGCGAAAATAAATCAATACACGTGTCTGCTACTCTCAAGCTGAACTCGCTGAACCCTAAACCAAATCCTAGGCTAGCTCAAAGCGTGTGAAAGAGATAGAGATAGAGAAAGAGAGAGAGAGAGAGCGAGAGATAGAGAAAGAGAGAGAGAGAGAGAGAGAGAGAGAGAGAGAGAGAGGAAGAGACGCGTATCGGGTAATCATCTCGTCTCAAAGGAGGCATTAAACCTAAGCCTACAAGACAGAATTTACAAAAAAAAAACAAAAAATCAACCCCTTCTTTTCATCGCAACGCGTTAATTCAACGTCTCTTGAAAAACTACAGGAAATCGAAGACTCCCGCCGAATAATCGTTGAAAATTATCCAGTCCGATCAGGTCTACAAAATATTAATAATTATTACAATGACTATGATAATTGTTTCTCGTTACCTAATTGCCGGCAGATATCCGCTTTTAGATGAGACGGCAGTGATTTTTCCTTGAGCAAGGCCTCGTAGTGTTCCTTGGCGAGTTTGTATTTTCCTTGTACCTCGTAAAGATGTGCCACGTGAAACTTTACTGCGGGAAAGAAAAGGAAAAGCAATACGATTGTGAGAATACGGCAAAGAGAGAAGCGTAAAAATAATATTTTATTTAATGATTTATTTAAGGCAGTATTGTCGCCTAGAGCGATCCTTGATCCTTCAAGAATATGTACAAAATAAATAAATAAATATTATCATGTACTTTTGTAGGCTTGATCATAAAAGTACGCGGTAAAAAATTAATTTTTACATGAAATTTTATTCGCAAGAAGTTTGGCAGCCTGCGGAAAATTCATTGTATTTTCATGCCCACTGTTACAGCTAATGAATGGTATCGAAACTCCTCAAAAGACATGACAATTGTGTAACGACTCATTGTAGTTTGTAAAAAAAAAAAAAAAGATCTCTGCTGATCGCTCGTCGTATGTTATTAATAATAACAAGAGGAACAACAGTTGTCACTATTCTAGAAATAACGATAATAATGATAATAATAATGACAAAGTTTGAGAAACGGTGAACCGAGATCCCGGAAGTATGAGGTAACATTCTGACGAAATTCTCAATTGTCAATCGAGTTTCATGACTTTTGCTTCCGGGATGATTCCACCGACTCATGAGTTTCTCGGTAAACGAGTGTTTTATTTGCCGAGTAATGCACGCGACGAGTCACGTTTGAACGAGCTAGCATTACCGCTTCGGGGCACCCCCGCCCCGATGACAGCTGTTCGTACACGGTCGCAGTGAAACTAAAAAATTGGTTCTCCTCGACGATCCTCAATTTACAAGAGAGATAGAGACAGAGGGAGGGAGAAAGAGAGAGAGAGAGAGAGAGAAAAATGAATGAATCATCAGTAATATTTTGATATTGCAATGAAATTTCAAATCGAAATAGAACGCACTCGAGGATATCAAATGTACTTTGCCAATTAATTCTTATAGCATTTTTTCGTCTTCGCTGCAGTATCAACTTTATATAATCGTTGACTGGAGTCACTGACAAAACCTCAGTCAAGCACACACCAATATCGTCGAATTTAACTTCATTTATTATTAAAAGTGGAAAATTAACATTTTTAAGTGTTAATTTATTATGAAATGAACTGTTTTTAAGGCTAAACATGTACGACATGATCGAGACTTGTAAATCCACGTTTCGGTCATTTTGGACTGGACTTTTTGTCAGACGGTCCATCCAGTAATAGCTCAATGCGTGAAAAAGCTTTTGGCAACAATTCGTCACGACGTATGTTTCTTGAAAATATAATTCTTGTTTTTTCGTTTTTTTTTTTCAAACGCTCGGCATTTGTATGAAACGAGAAGAAATAGTTTCAAAATCGTTAACGTACGTCTCTAGCTATTATCATAAAGATAATGAAAATTTTTGAGTTCTCCCTCGAGGTAAAAATTCGCAAGTCCCGGAACACCGACCGAAAAAAAAAAAAACAGATGCCTGCAAACGCTCCAGCCCCACCACTTCATAGTGCAAGACAAAGTTAAACCGGTTTGCCATGCTTCATCGAGCGATGTACAATAGTTTGTTTGGCTTTAACTTCAGTACTTTAGTTTCGTCTAGTACTTTTAATAGATTTTGTATGTACTTTAAAGCACAAAGAATTCTTCGAGTTGCTCTTATTTTCCAATCCCCTACTACTGTAACAGCCTTAAGAAAAAGAAACGCCCCATCCAATAGAAGGCAAGAAGGGTGCTAAAATTGGAAAGAGTTCAACGGCAATTTCGATCGATCGTTGCGAAAAGAAGTGCGTGTGTTGCGCCTGTGTGCGTGTGCCGTGAAGTGAAGAGAAACGTGAATACGAAGGTGCGTGAACGCGCGAGGACGATGCGATCTCGAAATCGAAGAAAGGACGGCGTAGTCCGCGCGGTGGCGGCCACCGAGAATAAAAAGAATTTCAAAAAAACCTGTCTCGATGATGGGGTCTTTGAACCGACGAAAATAAAGATAAAAAAAAAAAAGAATAATAAGGCGAAGAAGAAAAGAACCGGTAGTCACTTGTCTCCTTTCCTAGCGAGAGTTGCCCGTAAAGCGCATATATACACACACGCACACATACGTAACACACACGCATAATATAAATACATCGATACATAGTATGTATTTGGAATACTCAAACACATCCATAGCGACCTACGTGTCCGATGACTCGTATGTCCATTTTTTTTTTTTCCTCTACCGCCTCCTCTCTCTTCTCCATCATCATCGTCATTATCATTATTCATTCTTCGCCAAAAAAGAAAAACGGGACTTTAGTGAATTCAAGTCTGCATCCACTTGTTGCGCGTAAAAAAAAATCCAAGGCATTTTTTTTTCTCTCTATTTCGTTTACTCCGTTTATTCGTCGATTTTCCGAGCCATTTGATTCGAACGATTTAAGGGACTTGGAGCGTTAACCAAAATTCAAGATTAAAATTTTAAAAATATATATATATATGTTATTGTTCAGACTATAAACAAAGACCCTAGCTAAAAAACAGTTTAACGTATGTATTAATTAATTCATTCATTCATTAATTCATTAATTAAAAGAAGACAATGCAACAGCTTAATGTATGTATTAATTAAATAATTAATTAAAAGAAAATAATACTACGTTATGGATAGAACGTAATTTTAAGTGCGGTTAGATGGGCAAGACACGTTCGCGCTTCGAGTGAGGTAATTTTTTTTTGGCTATTTAGCATTAAGATAAACCATTTTGTAACAACGGATTAACGTAAACTAAATCGTTGTGAACATTTAAAATAAAATAAAAACTCATCTTACCCATTGAAAAACGATATATATTTAATATTGAACCATAAAACATTACAAATGTTTTAAATCTTTTAATCTTTTTAATACTTTAAATCGTTTTAATCTAATAAAAGATTTCCAACTCTTTCATAATAATCATCATAATAATATTATACTTTTTCAAGTTTCAACGACAGTTGTTTTTCCCGTAATCAAGGTATAAAAGTGCATAATCTGCTCCTTTAATTATATATAGTTTATGAAAACTTTGCATCTACAGAATAAATCTACATCGCATGCATTTTTTTAAGGTTTAATGAAAAAAAAAAAACCATGAGTCGTCATTTAACTCAACTGGACCGCTCCTACCTCGTCAAGGCGGGATATACATTTAGAACGATTGGAAAATCAATTTTTTTTAAATTAACCATATACCTATATGTGTAAAATATTTTCCCAAAGTCTCAAAGCGAAATTCGAAAAAAACTTTAATACAGTCCGTCAAAGGTAAAAGCTATAGGAGCCAATCTAGGGCAAAAATTCCTCAAAATTGGATAATTTTGTTCCCGTCTCGCGTCAAAGTTAATTCTTGTGCTAAAGCTAATCAGTGTTACATCTTTACGCGGATATTTCTTTCGCCAATCGCATGTATTCCAATATACACATAAGGATAACACGTAACAGATTTGGTCTCGTCACTGCTCGGCGGTATTGAGCCACGAGGGACTAGAAAACCGGGTCAAGTTCAGCAAAGAAAGTGAGAACTGTGCATATATATATATATATATATATATATATATATATATAGACAAACATATATACAAAGATAAGAGATAAATATATGGATGTACGAATATATGTATTGCTTCGGGCTATTAATCTCCTCGAGAAGCCTTGGAGACATGTCACGCTTGAAAATGTCTCGAGCTATCCCGAACTGCCATTATGCCCGAACGCATTTCCTTGTGTACGAATTGTCACAATCCGTGCAGAAATTTTTTGACGAGTCTCCGGATTCTACCACATCCCTATAGGAATTTGGTAATCGTCTAGGATTGAAATTAAATTCTTACATTGAATTCCAATGGGAAATCCCGATTAGAATCCAATGTACACGAGCGTGACGTTTTAGTATAGGGATCCAATGCGATTACCCATCGGATGCTTATCAGGAAGTAGGGACAATTATGGGAATCCATTATGGGAATCCAATTAGATCCTTTGGAGATGTTTTGGTGCACCCACCGTTTAGTCCGGACCTTGCACTTTCAGACTATCACTTGTTGCGGCTGCTACAGAACAGTTTGCATTTAAAAAAAACCTTAGTTCTCTGGACGTCCGAAAAAAACCACTTGGATGACTTTTTTGCGCCAATCTCAGGACTTCAATGAAAGAGAGATAACGAAGCTCTTTTAGTATGTGAAAATGAACACCAGGATTCTAGGATTGTCCTGCACTTTTGTTCACCAGCAAACATCAAATAGAACCTGAGCGAATGTCAATTTTTCATCGTTATCTGACAGAACCTTTTTTTCTAATGTCATTACGATTTTGTGTTAAACTACTTCGAAAAACTTTTTCTTCCAGCTACGTGAGCAACGTGTTTTTATCGAAATATATAGAAAACGTGTTTTCCCTAACAACCTTGGTGTGTAATCCTCAAGGTATTACTGGATGGACTATATGTTTATAATTACTAAATTATTTAGTGAAAAATTCAAAAATAATTCATATATTTTTATTCTATAAAGAACTATTATTTCTCAAATTTTCAAGAATTTTGCCGATTTTTTACTATCCAGTAATACCTTAATACGAGATAAACCTAAAATCGATTACCGATAGAGACAATTAAATTTTCATTAGACACGCGAGCGAAGCCGCGAGCAGAAAGCTTCTTGATAATGAATTTGCCAAACTCCACGGTAATTTCTCGTAGACATAAAAAAAAAACCTAGAAAAAATATCAACAAATTAACTTTGAATTTTTTAAAGAAATTTCTCGACGCTTTTAAACGATAAACATTGAACGACTTTCTTATTAATAAACGAGTGAAAATTGGAGTAAAACTTACTCTCGAGTTTGGAGAAGGTTGCCGGTGTGCTGGCGTCTATGAGAGCTAGTGTCAGGTGTTTGAGGGCAGCATCGAAGTCAGCATGAACCTTGAGCATGAGACCTAGCCGAAGGTGAACCTCGCAGGCGCGAGGGAAGCCCGGATCGACCCATAACACCTGCTGAAACGCCTTCACAGCCCTGTTGCCGAAAAAAAAAAAGACAATTAAGAAACGAGTGAACAAAAAAATTTAACGAAGCAGGAGGTGGCAAAGTGTGCGTGTGTGTGTGTGTGTGTGTGTGTGTGTGTGTGTGAGAGAGAGAGAGAGAGAGAGAGAGAGAGAGAGAGAGAGAGAGAGAGAGAGAGAAAGAGCTACGCCGATCAATGAGAATTTCATAAATTAAAGAAAAATGATTAAACGTTACGAAGTCCATCGTTTTTTTTTCTTTTTTTTATTGAACGATCCAGTAAACGAGGCATCGGGGTCGTGGGAAGTTCCGGTCTACTTGAGAAAGTGCTACGGGAGAGTGAGAGGGACAGAGAAAGAGAAATAAAGGGACACACACCACGCTTCGACGAGTTTATTATGCTTTTCTCGTTCTTTTTGTCTTTTTTTCCTTGGTCGCGTGCACAAAAGTGCAAGAATAAAGGGAAATGTGGTGAGAATAATAAAAAAAAAAAAAAAAAATAAACATCAACGCTGCGTGTATCGTCGTTTCACCACATAAAACACATGCACGTGTGCGCTGATATCGACCGGAAGTGGTCGATGTCCGTAGCTCTACGTTTGTAATAAAGAGCACCTGAGGATTATTTCAAAATAGACGTTTGTTAATAATATATAATTCTTCAATTTCTGATATCGTCGTACGATCAAAACAATAATCGACTCGTATCAAGCCAATGCAAAGCTGCATTAGTCAATCGATCGCCCCATTCCTCCGTGAATGATTAATTTTTTAATCTTAATCGTTTATAATTTAATTTAACCTTTAATGATTAATCGTTGAAACAAAAAATTACACATTTTGAAGTTGACCTTCACATGACCTTGGTTTTTATGCACAAGGTCGAATTCCCATCTGCCCCCCCCCTCCCCCTGGAATATCCTTCCTTCGTACTTTCTGAAATCTAAGCTTGCAAGATGTGGATTTTCGATACCGTTCTTCAGCTGCAAGAGTGGGGATGAAAGTAGGAAGTTTTCGGCAGACTGCCAACTTCTTGTGAGAGAAATTTCATGTAAAAATTAATTATTATTGGGCAATTTGCAACACATAATATTGTTGAAAAATCTCTCCAAGGGGGAAAATGATATTAATAACATTTTTGCAATTAAAAAAGGCGTTATCTTTTCATCGGCCACCGGGGGTCGCTATTCTGTTTTTTTATCGGAGAATAAAAAATTCGTTGGCGTACCTACACCGATAGAAAAATTCTTTTGATATTAAAGCCTTAGGGCACTCTAGAGGCAAAAAAAAAGGGCATGTTTTGTGATTTTTTTTCCAGCGAAACCATAAAATAAATCGGAATTACAAAATAGGCGTTTTATTATATACGTAATTGACTGTACAAAATTATTTTTTCACAACGATAAATGTCAAAATGGCGACTGTGCAGCATTTTTCCGACGACGCCTTTATTTCTGGAAGGTCAACGGTCGGATCAACAGCTCCTATAATTTTTCAGTTATGATGAGACGCTAAAGTTTTTTCGATTATATATAAGAATAGCTATAGAAGTACGTAGGAATTTTTTTGATATGTTTTTTTGTCAAAATGGCGCATTTCTAAAACAAAAAGTATAAAATGCCATGAGAAAATCGTCAGAAAATTGTTTATAAAAAAAAAGGAACTATGCAATATAATTTAAAAAATCCTACGTAGTGCCTCAGAAAATGTAATTCTAAATATACAATTAAAATTTCAAGTGAATCGGTTGAAATTTGTTTGGGTTATGAGTCCGGCCGACTTGAAAAATGTAGTTTTCAGATAAACGCGTTTAAAGTTAGTAGAAAGTCACGACACGAATCAAGAGGGGTTGCGCTAGAATTCGAAAATCGAGTACTTAGAGAATTTTCACACCCATAATCTTTTGGAATATAATTTTGTAGGTACTGAGGTATATTTTTAACAAAAAAATAATCGATTTTTGGCAAATTCTAGAGTGGCCTAAGGCCTTAAAGCGAACGATTACTGGCGATGAAAGTTGATTAAAATCGCTTTTTTTTTTGGTAAATATATTGCGTTTGAAATTCACTCGATTTTTGCTACGGAATCATGCATAGACCCAATACATATGTCGTTGTGTAATAATAATCATAATTTTATTCAAGACTGCGTAAAGATAAATGACGCGTAATTGTGGAAAAAACAACGAATCTCAATCGGGTGTGGGAATGATGGATTAATGACTAGAAACGAGCTGCATCGAGACACGAAGGGAAAGCAAGAAAAAGGAGAAAAAAAAAAAAGAATTGGGACGCATGTGCGGCTTATTGCCGACGATTACGTGGTCGTTATTGAGGGTGTGGCGTGTAAGACTAGTAAATATGTTCATTCATGAAAAAGATTGCCTCTATGTGTGCGATAATGTGTGTGTGTGTGTGTGTGTGTGTGTGTGTGTGTGTGTGTGTGTGTGCGTGTGCGTGTGTGCGAGAGAGAGAGAGAGAGAGAGAGAGAGAGAGAGAGAGAAAGAGAGAAAAAGATCGAAGCAAAGAGGAAGGGGAGAAAGTTGAGGCGGGGCAGGAGGAGGGAAAGAGAGTTCATTAGTTCTCTTATGGGCTGCTGAGAAGACAGCCAGAAAGCCTATGAATCATTTGAAAGGAAGTGCACGACTGTGTGGTTAATAACAAAGTATTTGGCAACAAAAGAACAAAACCAAATGTCTTACGAATTTCATGCAATAATTAAGGATGTAGTCTGTTGTTCATCTCGCAGAGCAGAAAAATTAGCCTTGGAAGAAACGAAAGGTTTACTCTATGCACCAGGGCATAGCTGATTAATGTAAGTATACATTTTTTATAAGAAATCTGGTATCAAAACTCAATTATAATATTATAATTACTCAATTATAATATATTTTTTTTTTCACCGATTTTCAAAGAAAAAAATTACGATATTTTGATTTTTTTTTCTTACCAGTCTGCCATTTTGTTATTTATTAATGAAAATGTGTATATCTAGTACGGGACGGAGCCACAAGCATACAGAACAATAATCAATTAATTTTTTTTGTTTCAGATGACTGTAAGTGCCGTAATCATCCGCGCCATCCACCTACCTCCATTTAAAGGTGTTTAATTAAAAAAAAACAATTATAAAAATGTATAAAATTAGGTAAAAAAATTTTTTAACAGTTTACGATGTCAATAAAAACAGGTAAAAAAATAAAAATGATTGTACTTAATTTTATTTAAAAAAAATTGATTTTAATAAAAAAATATATTTAAAATAAATAATTTTAATAATGGAATGCAATAGTAAAAATTTGATTTCACGAAAAATCTCGTTAATTGAAATTTTCAAAAATCAAATAGACGCATTTAGTTAATATCAAAGGAATCTTTCTGTCAGTTTACGACAAATGTACTTGCATTGAAATAATCGAGAAAGGGACGTCACTCGAAAATTTGAGGACTCTGTATCTCTCGGCGACAAAATGGAACACTTATGAGCTTACTGTTACGTTCGTTTGTCTTCACAATTTATTTAGATCCTTCATAAATAATGGCAATGCCCGGAAATATTCGTTTACACCTGTTTATAAGCTTGGTCCGTCCGTCGAGAGATCGTCAGCTTGTCAGCTTTATTGTATAATTGTTCCTTTCAATTATTCAATTGTTCCGTTCCAAACAGAAGTTGTCACTGACAACTTCGCAAAATTCAGTGGTCCAGAATTATTTCTCCTTAGAATACCGATTTCCATTGTGTATCTTATATGACATAACATTGTCCGACAATGCGCACACCCACGGAGACGGGGGGCGTAAATTTGATGTCGTAACATCCACTCGGTACACTCTGGGCCAATGGCAAAAGCAGGAGGTAGTTCGTCATTTTTCAAGGTCATAACTTTTACCTTTTTTTTACGCTGCAACGGTGAGCCTTTTTTTCGTTATTCCTTTCCACTCTTTATATATCAACGTTTTTTTTTTTATAAAATAAAAAAACTTTATACATTTTTTTTTATATATAAAAACAGGCACTTTTCTATTTTTCATTTTATTTTTTTCCAACGAACGGGCACTTTATGGACTAATGTAAAATAATGAAGATCATCGCGAGATCCCGTAGTCACGTTGACAAAACTGATATCGATTGATCCCCATGACGTTGAAGCTTCCATCATTGAAATGCAACGATTTTTTGGTTTTTTTTCTCATTTTTTATTTCTACAATTTCATCATTATCCAAAGGCATTTTTTTTTTTTGCGAATTCAAGCCATAAATCTCTAATAGGAATACGTGAAAAATTGATGACAGAATTTTTTTTTTTTGACATTAACTAGATGCGTCTATTTGATTTTTAAAAATTTGAATTAACTAAATTTTTCGTGAAATCAAATTTTTCCTATTGCATTCCATTGTTAAAATGATTAATTTAAAATATATTTATTTATTCAAATCAAGATCTATCCAATATCGTCTAATAACTAAATATTTTATTTATTCATAATAAATTTGTGATTTGGTTTGATCTGGTAGTATAAGACAAACGAGACAGACGGAAAAATGATACACGATTCAGTCTCTCAATAAACTCACGGCTTTCTTTTCATTACAAGACTGTTGTAACATTCTGCAATTGAGGAAAAGGGTTAATCTTTCTATACACAAATAGTCGCGCCTGTTAATAAAATGCACGACTATATCTTTCTTTTTTTTCTTCAAATAACAGGCTTGTTAATGAAAAAAAAAGAGATATATCGTGTTATATCTTTATTTAATTTGAATCTAATATTCGTTTATAATATAAATATATTTAATATTTAAAAAAGAATAGCTTGAACAAATAAAAAAAATATAGTTTTAACAAATAGGGTCGTAGTCGGCCGTGAGACAAGGAAAAAAATCTATTTGATTCAAATAGATCCTATTTAAATTAAATATATTTTTTTTTGGCAGTGTAGAAACTTCAACGTCATTGATCCTCGAACGAAACTCCAACGGTTTGTAGGAAGTGTTTTTTCGATTGAACTTCATTTTTGAGATTCCTTCAGGGTGTGCTGCTAAAATGGGACTTCCTGTGTATACAGGTGTGTATGTTTGTGTGTGTGTGTGTGTGGGTGTGCGTTTAATACGGCTAGCACGATTTACAGAGCACGGCGAGTTTTGTCGAGGCATTCGTAACTCGTTAACTCTATCACAATTGTTTCTCGCGTTACCTAATCCCTTGTTTCGTCAACGCTCAACCTCTCTCTCTCTCTCTATCTCTCTCTCTCTCTCTCTCTCTATCTCTCCCTCTCTCTCTCTCTCTCTCTCTCTCTCTCTCTCTCTCTCTCTCTCTCTCTCTCTCCTCCCTCTCTCTCTCTCCCTCTCTCTCTCTCCCTCTCTCTCTCTCGCTCTCTATTCTCCGTTAAATCGCTTTCTCTCGTGCAATTCGCTGCAGAACGATTACAGTCACGTCCAAAAGTATTTTGTCCAGTAAATTAACACTGTCGGTCTCGCATATCTACATTGACAATACAACATTATTTTGTTATGTGAACAATTAATATGCAACAATACTGGAAACAATAATAATTATTCTTGTCGAACAATAATAATGACGATTATACATGATATTTTCTACGAGAGTCATTTGAAAAGTTTTACGGTCTTATTAAGGCCTGAAGGCCACTGTAGAGGCCAAAAGAAGGGCATATTTTGTGATTTTTTTTCAGCGAAACTATCAAATAAATCGGAATTACAAAACAGGGGTTTTATTATACGCGTTATTGACTATAGAAAATTATTTTTTCACAGCGATACATGCCAAAATGGCGACTGTGCAGCATTTTTCCGATGACACCTTTATTTCTGGAAGGTCAACGGCCGGACCAGTATCTCCTATAGTTTTTCAGTTATGATGAGACACTAAAGTTTTTTCGATTTTATGTAAAAATAGCTATAGAAGTACGTAGGATTTTTTTTGATATATTGTTTTTTGTCAAAATGGCGCATTTCTAAAACAAAAAGTATAAAATGCCATGAGAAAATCGTCAGAAAATTGTTTATAAAAAAGGAACTATGCAATATAATTTTAAAAAATCCTACGTAGTGCCTCAGAAAATGTAATTCTAAATATACAGTTAACATTTCAAGTGAATCGGTTGAAATTTGTTTGAATTATGAGTCCGGGCGACTTGAAAAATGTAGTTTCGAGATAAACGCGTTTAAAGTTAGTAAAAAGTCACGATATGAATCAAGAGGCGTTGCGCTAGAATCCGAAAATCGAGTACTTAGAGATTTTTCACACCCATAATCTTTTGGAATATAATTTTATAGGTACAAAGGTACATTTTTAAGAAAAACATTTTTTTGTGGAAAATCCTAGATTGGCCTGAGGCTTCAACGAAAAGTAATGGTAGAAAAAAATTGCTTTCGTCGCTCGATAGATCGCCTTGATATATCCCGTGCAAAAATTTCTCAGGGATACCGAAGTTCCGATCGGGATATGATACGGATTCCCTAGAAGGCGTATCCTCATCGGAATCCAGATGGCGCCCACTAAGTAGCACAAGGCGGAGACGTGGTGGCAAGAATTTGAAATACGTATATCAAATATGTATTAAATACATTTTTCTTAGCAAATTAAATACATATTTTCTTAGTTCGAACGATCTTCAATTAATTTAAATATAATCACTTAGAATAAATAACCTATATGACATTTGTCCAGGAAATATAAGTCTTTCAAGGTCTATATATTGTTTTATTCGAAACTTTTTATTAAACGTAAAGAATTTTGTTCGAAATTCTGTTATTAAAATATATAAGGTTTTGACAGTTATATTGTCAAAACGTTTTTGACCAAAGGATCTGAAGGATTCAAGGATCTGAAAAACCTAATCGTTTTTCAGATCCTTGAATAAATGATTTCAGAAAACGTCCAGCGTCTCCAGCCGATACGGAACGGTATTTCCTGGTGATTTTTACATTCATCCCTGGGATCCGATTCGATATCGAACTAGTTCTTGTTCTAGAAGTTCGGCACTCTAGCCTGGATCCTATGCAAAGTTTCTATTTGAATTCTGACTAGAGTGATAGATAGACTTGATAATTCCGAATTAGAATCCTGGCTGGAATCCGATTGTCGAGCGTTACACTTCGCTTCCCGGATCCGATTCGACGTTCGACTGGAGCCCGATTGAAAAACCAGGATCCTAGTCCGAATCGGACTGTATCCATGACAATATTTCTGCACTGGTACGTCGAGTAATAATTTTTTTGTCTTCAAAGTATGTGTGTTTTTTGTTATTATTTGAGACCGGAAACTTTTCAAATGACACTCCGCCAAAGTGTTTCATCATAACCATCATAATAATAATTGATTCGTTCATTATGATTACTAAATCTACATAACACGACAATTCAATAGTAATCATATCACACAATCCCTTAAAATCGTTTCTCAAGATATTCGTAACCAATTTCACGGAGAAGGGCGGTAAGGGGCGAGGAGAGAGGTGGAAAAGGGTTCGTAAAGTGCCGCTTACGACCTTTGGTAATAATTAGTCACGCGATGTATACATTGTTTCAAGCGTACACACCTTTGGCAAAGAGGGAAGAGATTCGAGATGGAGCTGAACGATAAAAAGCTACGGTTAACTTATATACATATATATGTATATATGAAACGTCCGAGGTTGACCGATTTTCGCGTTACGCAAAAAAAAAAAGAACCAAGAGTGACGTAACAGGTGTGGGCATGTTACGATTGTGTATGTGTGTGTGTGTGGTTGCGTATATATATATATATATATATATATATATATATATATATTTCTATCATGTGCAAAACAGTGATTTTGCAAACATTTGACTTCGAGATCATTATCGCGATGGTCGTTCCCGAGCACATCGACACCTCTATCTCGAAGAGCCCTCTCGAGTTCTTTGCCTTTTCATACCGAAGGCTCCCCTGACCTCCTCCTCCCACCGCTTCTAGACTTATATTTCTCATTTCGTGCTCATAGCAATTGTTATTTTTCTTTTCTCTTCGTACAGACTTAAGCTTCAAAATGTGTTATTTTCGGATAGGAAAAAACAGCAAATATAAACATTTCAGGATAGACTGTACCAGCGCAACCAGGATCTTTTTTCAGACAACGAACAACGAGAAACTATACCTCTCC
>OZ010724.1:11077632-11172632 GCA_963932345.1 Ophion ventricosus
AAAACTTGTCGCATACGAATTATTATGCTTTTCTCACTCGTCACCACATTGAAATATATCACGGCAATTTTTACCGTGAAATTCACGACAAAAATTACTTTTTAATTCTCTCCGTGTACGTAGGATTTTTTTGATATATTGTTTTTCGTCAAAATGTGCGCATTTCTAAAACAAAAAGTATAAAATGCCACGAGAAAATCGTCAGAAAATCGTTCATAAATAAGAAACTATGCAATATAATTTAAAAAAATTCTACGTAGTGCCTCAGAAAATGTAATTCTAAATATAGAATTAAAATTTCAAGTGAATCGGTTGAAATTTGTTTTGAGTTATGAGTCCGGCCGACTTGAAAAATGTAGTTTTGAGATAAACGCTTTTAAAGTTAGTAGAAAGTCACGAAATGAATGAAGAGGGGTTGCGCTAGAATTCGAAAATCGAGTACTTAGAGATTTTTCATACCCATCATCTTTTGGAATATAATTTTATGGGTACTAAGATACATTTTTAACAAAAAAAAAAACGATTTTTGGAAAATCCTATATTGGTCTACGGCCTTAATTTGCGTAAAGTTTTTTTTTTCTTCTCAAGAACGATATTGTGGGAAACTTCGAACTTCTATCTGACGGCTCCACTTATACGTCTAAAAAAAAAAGAGTATCCTCCGCCATTAAGGCCAAGTGTCACACCGACCGAGCGGCCATGAGTGCGAGAGAGATAGCTGATTTGCAGATTCCCAATGATTTCTGAAACGGTTGATTTTTGGGAAAAAAGAAAAGAAACACGTTCCGCTCTGTTGAACGACGAAGAACCGCTTTCTCTTCTTTTGCCCGAAATATGATCCGTCTAGGAGAAAACTTGGCAGTAGGATTTTTACCGACTGGACGTGTGACGCATGGCCTTAACTGAAGCGACGAAACCGTCTTTAATGACGAATAAAAAAGGTAAATAAAACGAGCAATCGAAAATGACCGAGAACGAATCATTGTCGAAAAAGTTCTCTCGCAGATGCACGATGTCAAATTGAATTTATGCCTGTGTCGGCTAAACCGCGTGGACAACGAAACCGTCTCATCGTATAGACGTTGAACATTATAGGAATCTTTCTCAACTTGGGCTGGTTCGCGCGGCTGAGAAGAGGTGTCGTTTTTTTCTTGTACTTCCCCCCCTCTCCACACTTTCTTTCTCTCTCTCTCTCTCTCTCTCTCGCTCTCTCCCATGAGTCGAGACTCGATGAGATACAGAAGGAAAGGGGAGAAGAAAAAAGCAGAAGAAGAAGAAGTATAAAGGAAGAAGAAGAAGTAGAAGTAGAAGATGAAGAAGAGGAGGGGTGGGAGGAAGAAACGCACAAGAGTTAGGCTCACCACGGAATACAAAGGGAAAGGACGGACAGGGGGCTGTTGAACTTTCAGGGTCAGTCGGCAGCCCCATTGGGCCCACGAAGCATACACACACACACACACACACACACAGAAGTGTTTTCATAATGCTCGAGTCACGAAAAACTCGGTCCTAGAACGATCGAGGAACAACTAAGCCGGGAAAAAAGCATTTCGGCGGATATATACTTCGTCAATTAATTAAAGAATAAATGACATTATTATTAATGATTCAATAATAATATTAGTAAGAATAATACTTATTATTATTATATTATATATGCCTTAGTAATACGGTTATATATATATATAATGAGTACAATCCTATATATCATAACTATATATTAGTATAATATTATACTACTGGGAATAAAATGGAATAAGGTGGGCACGTAGAAGGGCAAGCACCCCGTACGATGGAACAAATAATTAAAACAAAAAAGTAATATACTAATATATATATATGTATAATATTATAATATTATAATAGTTATAACATTTCAACATAACTAATATTATATTACAACTGATAAAATTAGATTGTAATATTATTATATGTATATGTAATATGGATATTATATTATAAAATATTATAATAAACAAATAGTGAAAATATTATATTCAAATTATATATATATATATATATATATATATATATATATATATATGTAATGTTCTAAGTATAATAATATTATAATATTGGTTATAATATTATATATACTAGTATATTACTTTTTGGTTTTAATTATTTGTTCCATCGTACGGGGTGCTTATCCTTTTACGTGTCCATTTTATTCCATTTTATTACCAGTAGTATATTATACTAATATATATAGTTATGGTATATAATATTATACTAATTATTATGTATAATATATATTATATCATTATATTATTATAATATATATAGATATTATATATATATATATAGTTTTATTATATATAATATATTATACTAACGTAATAATATTATATCTTTTTATCTAGAGTTATTTCCCAGCACAACCTTATGCTTCGACCATCTTTCTGTTCCGTAATGAAATTATACATAATAACAATTATATATATATATATATATATATATATATCATAATAATAGTATATTTCATATAATTATTAATATTATGACTGACACACACACACGCGCGTGCGTGAGCACGGACGCACGCACGCACACACGATTACATTCTTGTCATTATTATTATCTTCATTATTACGGCACAATTCCTGTTTAAAAATAATATCTCTTCCATTTTAGGTTGGAAGAGTTTTTTTCTTTCTGCACTCAAATGTCGCTGTCTCATTAGAAAGTAAAAATAGAGCCCGCAGCCTCGGCGGAAAAAAAAAATACGCGACGCAAGTACGGATAAGTCTTATTGCGAATTCAGGGACAAATGAACGGTGCTTCTCTATGAGTGCGTGAGAACAAGAAATACGGAAACGCGACCTGCGCTATCGAGAAGAGGAGGCAAAGAGAGAGAGAGAGAGAGAGCGAGCGAGAGTCTTGAAATGGACACACGCACAGAGAGAGAGAGAGCGAGAGAGAGAGAGAGAGAGAGAGAGAGAGAGAGAGAGAGAGACACGTAAGCGCATGCGCGCACATGAATTTGTGTGTGCATTTGTGAATAAATACCGCTCAGCGGCGTTGGTATTTGGCCGAGACTTTGAAAAAGGAGCCGAGTAAATGTTTCACCGCGGTTGCGAATCGATTTATCGAACAAACTTGTGGCTTTACAGGTGGATACGAGAATTCTGAGCGAGTGAAGATTGAGCCTTCTCTCTCTCTCTCTCACTCTCTCTGTCTCGTTGTCTTTCGAGTAGTATATAAACGGGCGCTCAGGGTCACTAAAATTATAGGGCAGTTGAGGTATAAAAAAAGGATTTAAAAAAAAAGGATTTAAAAAAAGACGACAATAAAGGACGATAGAAAAGTGAGGTGGATGGAGAAAGAGAGAGAGAGAGAGAGAAAGAGAGAAGAAGAAGCCCTTGCCCAAGGCCTCGGACTAGTGCGAGAAGACCTCGAAAGCCTAATCTTTGCGTCTCCCGACTAAATTCGGGGCTAGGCCAGCGGTAATCCCCCCCCCCACACCTGCCCAACGTGTCCTCGGGGGCGCGAGCATCTCATACACACGCATACAAGTCCAAGATTGCAAAAAAGCACCGAGATACGGGGAAACAAAGATGCTTAGAAAGCAGAAGAAAACAAAAAAAAACACCGAAATGGCAAGCAAAAGAACACAAGGATAAAAATAAAAGGGCGCGCGCGCGCGCGCTTTGAGGGTGAAGCGAAGGGAAGAGGAAGAAACGTTCAACGTTGCTACGGGAGGCTCGTCTCGTGTCGTCGCCGTCCTCCGTGGCCGCGCTCGAATATCCGTGCTCCTCCGCGCCCCCCCCCCCCCCCCGCCGCTCCGCGCCTAGCGATCGTCCGAGGCACGCCGATCCTCCCCACCCCGCAGCCTTGACCAAGAGTTTGCCAGCAGTAAGTGCGCGCGCGCACTCGCTCGCTCGCGCGACTGTGCGAGCTACGAGAGAAAGTGTGGTGGGGGGAAGCCGTGACGATGGCGAGGAGGGGGGATAAGAAGAACGAGGCGCGAGTTACGGTAGTGGGGATGACGGTGCACCAAGGGGCGAGAAGGAGGGGAAAGTTGAGGGAGAAGAAAAGTAACTGTTGTTCGAGAGTCCGAAGACCGTGCGCGTCGGGAACGTGTTGGGAGTATGTAACCGCGTAACGCACAAACGAGCTCGGGAGCACGCTGACGCGTATTCTTCCAACATTGAAGAACAAAGGGACCAAGCGATCTTTGCTCCTTCCTCCTTATAATACTCGAGACGAGAGCAAAAACGAGTCAATTGTTGGAGAGAGACGAGAGAGAGAGAGAGAGAGAGAGAGGGAGAGGGAGAGAAAGGAGGGAGGGGTGGTCGAAGAGAGAAGGGGAAGAGGAAGAAAAAGGGAAATGAGAAGTAGCGGAATAGGAAGAAGAGAGGGAAGTAGCGACTGACCAGCTCGCCACGAGCTCGTTCGGCAAACACGCCCGCGAACGAGATTCCTCGAGATATATATGCTGCACACTGTTATACTAGAACCCTCGCGTATGTAATGCACGAGCTCCGATGCGCGAACAGGCGCGCGAGCCTATATATTCCCTTTGCATAGGAAGGAGTAGGACGACGAACCCGGGAATAAAAAATAAAAAAAAAACAAAATATCACACGTCCCCGCGTGTATATTTGTGAGGATGGAGAAAGTTGCAGTTTTTTGAAGGCTTCGAGGACGATCCTTCGCGGAATGAATGATCGCCCTATACTGAACATTATGTAAAAGCCTTTCAAAATCATCTTTGAAACACGGAGAGAATTAAAAAGTAATTTTTGTCGTGAATTTCACGGTAAAAATTACCGTGATATATTTCAATGTGGTGACAAGCGAGAAAAGCATAATTCGTATGCGACAAGTTTTTTTTTTTTTAACCCACGTTACAGAAAATTTCAAATACGTAGCTAAAATTTTTATTATACAAGAAGGGTAGCGCGCACGACAAATTTTTACCGAGAGCACAATACATTTTCCTATAACACTCATTAAATTTTATAATAAATCTTAAAATAACTGTTATAAAGACGATACTTTTTTATAGACATTTTTTCAAAGGCATAAAATAATAAAATGTACAGTAAAATTTCGCTGATATTATATATTTTTAAAATTTAAGTTTTGCGTATTTTGTTACACATGCAAATTTACTAGAAAATCTGATAAAATGTTCTATCTGAAGAAGATATTATATTTTATTTTCGTGAAAATCTGTGTTTTACTCAGTAATAATAAGCGAAGTTTCAGGATTGTCATGTGGTTGTCGTTACTGCACGGTAATTTTTAACATTTAATTCTCTCCGTGCATATATATATTAGAGTGGCCCAAAAAAAAAAAAAAAATCTCTCTGATTCGGGCTCTCTGAAATGTTGCTCGATACTGAAACAAAAAAGCTTGTGGAAGGAGCAGCCTGTAGGTTAATTCTAACAGGTAACTCATGAGGTTTTCTCATTCACCATTTGATTAACACGTAGAAAATTCAAGTCTGCTCTTCAGATACGGTAAATTCTCGAAAAAATACGACGAATGGGGGTTAAAATTCAGTCGACGAGGTTCTTTCATAGCCAATGAAGTTGCACATATGTTTTTACCAATGTATTGTGGATAACAATTACAGATACAGTTGTGGAAAGTATGTTTCAAGATTTTTACACGTTAAAACGGCTTCATTATTCTATAACTGATATGTCAACATTATATCCATATACTTTTTATCTGGATGCAAGCATCAATCTACAAAATTCTTCTTGTGAAAATTTGAATATTGCTTCCGATGATACTTCACCACCTTCGGAAGATACTGCCTCTGTTCTTCATTTTTTGTTAACAATCCATTGTATTCTTCGATGAGGTCGACACCTCGTTCAGCGACATCATTAACAACTTTCAACATCTTAAAAACTGCCAAACATTCATTGAAGCTCAGGCTACGTTCCCATTCCACCGGGCTTTCACGAAGAAAATCGTATGGCAATTCGCAGAGTTCAAACAAGCGTAGTGATTTGTTGGTGATAAAATAACTGATATCAACATCAACTATGCGCTTGAATTCGTCGTCACTCAATACTACACGTTTAACATTTTCATTCAGACTTTCGCGTTGTATTGCCTGAACCATTTTTTTGTTTCACGTTGAGCGGTATAGCCGGGTCGTAGAAGGATAAAGCTGCGAGCTCTTCGAATAAATACCATAGATGTCCTCTCAGTTTGTTAGCAGCTGCCTTAGAAACGTCGGGTTTGATAGCTTGAAACTTAATCAAATTTTGCATCAACGACAAATCGCAGTTAGGGACTTTGATTGGTGCATGGTGCAATCAAAGAAAGGATGCATAATTACGAAGGCTTTAATTTGGGCTTATAAATCCGTTTACTATGTATTAGGTGTGTGAATAAATTTTTCTTCTTTCACAGAAAAAAAAAAATGTATTTGATAGAGCACCGTATCAGTAAGTCTTTATTAGTGGTATGAAGCAAAATACATGAACATATCGAACGAATGTAATCATTTAAAAGTAATGGGGAAAATATCACGTGCGGGGGAGGAGGGGTGCCTCCACATCTCACCAGGGGGAGAGGGATGGCGATTAAAGAAAGAAAAAAAACACGTCACGTAATTAATGGACATCACCTAAGAAGTTCGTGGGGGAAGTCGCCAGAGAAAGAGGAAGAGTGCCATTTGAAAATTCTGAAGGGCAGGTTGTTATTAGTTTGTTCATAATTAGAACGTCTTCGTCACCCCCCCCCCCCCCCCCCTCTCTCTCTCTCACTCACGCTCTCTCTCTCGCTTTTTTAGTATTCGAAGCTCTAGAGCACTGCACGTACACACTCAGGCGACCACGTGACCCGGTTTCTCAGCTGTGTCCCCCACACCCACAATCGAGCTCTTCTTTTTTTTTTATTCGTCGCCACGAGCCAAACGTATATTGTACCAAGGCAATTTATCGACAGCAAAAAAAAAAGATAACAAGAGGATGCGAATGAATCGAGTAGAGCTTTAACTTTTTCGTTTTTATTTTTCGTGAACGTAATGTGCTGCTAAAGTTGACGAAAAAGAAAGAAAAAAAAAAAGGGAGATACACCCGAGTGGCATTGGTGAGATTATTTTATCTAGTTGACGCTATCGCTGCGATAAGAAGATGATCGTAATAATCATTTTTGTCAGCGCCTTCGAACTTATAATCGCGTCACTAAGTCTTGTATCTCTCTCTCTCTCTCTCTCTCGCTCTCTCTCTCTCCTTCTGTCATTCTCGACTTGTTGCTGCATTGACCTACTAAAGACGCCGGGGACACGACGATGACGCGAGAGAGAGAGAGAGAGAGAGAGAGAGAGAGAGAGAGAGAGAGAGAGAGAGAGCCAAGCAAACCGCGTTATTATTCCAAAGCAAATATAAACTACTCGAATCAAATGATCACGCGATTATCAATAAAAGTCTTTGAAAAAGAGAAGAAAAAAAAAACATCGCATCAACTACCCTAGAGCCAAGCAATGCTCTCGCGACAAACCAAATATTATCCGTAACCATGTGTAAAGAAAAAAAAAAAGGAATATATAAAAATGAAGCATCCTAATGAATATGCATACGGATCTATATTTAGTATCCCGTGAATATAAATACGAGGGAGAGACGCCCGGCGACTCACTATTTAAATCACCCCGTTTGCCAGCTCTCTCTCTCTCCGCGGAATGTAAAAATCTCAACAATCCGTTTGCATGCGCACGCGCGCGTGCGCGCTTGCATCGGTATTCTCTCTCTCTCTCTCTCTCTCTCTCTCTCTCTCTCTCTCTTCTCCCCCGAGCACTTCCCCGCCGGCCGGAATCCCCTCCTCACCGCCTCAGCGCCCCGCGCCGCTCTTACCCGAGCGTCGACGCGTCAACGGGAATTGGTAGGAGCTCTGGAACGAGAACGCGCTAAACGCTCCCTCTGCACTCTTGCGTCACAATTTTCACTGTACACTTTACCGCTGTAGCTGGGGTGCAAAGCGAATATACAGAGATGCAAACAAAACACGCGACTAAATGAAAAGAAATGTGTTTTATATGTGTATGCGTGTATGTAAGTGTGTGTGTGTGTGTGTGTGTGTGTGTGTGTGTGTGTGTGTGTGTGTGTGTGTGCGCGTGTGTGTGTGCACGTTGTTCGTATGTTTAAACTCGTCACTCTGAATATACGCATCGCCAAGTTGCCTCAATCGAGTGTGTGTGTGTGTGTGTAAACACACACACACACACGCATCTTCAATACAAACAAGAATACGAAAAGTAGAACACACCGTGAGCAAATACGATTACGTACTCGAAAAAGGCGGATTCCCGATAATGTGCAGCTGCCTCTTCGTAATTTTTTAATACGACGTTGTGATTTCGTTTTTTTCTTTTTTTTTTCGTGCACTTCTATGCACGCCCCTGAAGGCTTTTTTTTTCGTTTCCCTTCTTATTCTCTTTCGGTATATTCACTCGAGCTTGTCGCGATCACGGAGTATAAAAAAAAAAATTCTATCCACCAGATCGATCGAATCCTACCGCACTTTGCTTTCACTGTGAATTTGTTTTTTTTTTCTCTATATTTTACGAAAATCTTTGAACGTCTCCTCTCTTTCTTGTCCTTTACTCGCTCTAATTAATATGTATATTCTTTTTTATACACATACAAACTATATGGACATTAAATTCTAATGGCAGTGAGAGCGAGGCACCTCCCCCGCAGAAGGCTCTCGCGCGACTGACGCGCGACGCCGCGCGAGACCCGCGGCTGGAACGAAACGAAAGGGGGAGGCCGGTGAGAGAAGGGGAGTTTTTCGTCGGGGGGGGATGGAAGAGAGGGAATGCGTGCTCGCTGCTGCGCTTCGGCGATATACTGCTCGCGCGCGCGAATCCGCAAACGGACGAGGGGGGAGGTGAGGGAGGGGGATGAGGGGGGAGGGGGGTTGAAGGATACGCAAAAGTACACGCGGCGAATCTACACACTCGGGAACACACAGCCAAAGTTGTTGGCCTGCAATTATTCCCCGAGAGACAAATTGGGACAATGCGGGACTCGATCGGCGAGAGAATTATTTCGCGAATCTCTTCTTGGGCGGATGGACGAATTATAGATTGTAAACAGAGGAACGTTTTTTTTTTTGTTTCTTTCATTTTCTCACTACGATTGCGAAATACTCGTCGATTGTACAAAATGGCTGCTGCTTGAGGCAGTATTCTAGTGTGGAGATTTGAAATAGATTTTTTTTTTTTTTGGCATTTTCTTAAAGTATAAACACTCTTAAGGTAGTAGTCTCGCCACAGTCACGTTGAAAACGTTTATTCTCCGCTCAATCGATGGAAGCCTCGAAATATTGCGAAATTACCTTATAATGTATGTTGTACATCTTATCGGGATGCAAAAACTTATAAAGTATGGATAAAAACGCCTAATGTAATGTTTAGCTAAGCCTCACTTTTGTATCAGACTATCCATTACGGTCTACTAATGCGTAGATACTCTGCGTATACGGATATGCACACACTACTGTAATCTAGTTCTAGTCTGCTCCAGTCGCTTCCTGGCGCTAGCGTCGCTCGACATTGCTTAATTTAAATCGCTGTATCTCTGAAACTAGACGGTCGATATTCATGATTTTTTTTTACCCAATTCATCATATGTTCCTCTGTAATTGAGATTTTTTTTTTAATCTGTAGAAAAATTTCGAAGTTATTGCGTGAAATGTGAAATTTTTTCCACTGCTCCCCATAAGAACACGTGTAGAACCATGAAATCTTTTATTGGCAATATCTCGAAAACGAAACGGTGAATCCTTTTGAAATTTTGCAGATAATCATTTAATAGTGTTCGGAATGAGTACTCAAAATAAATAAAAAAACGTCTTGGCGGGACTACTACCTTAATTCATCCGCGTACCGTTGATCTTTTTTTTTTTAATTTTACATTTTACAATTAGTTATATTTCACAAAATTTTACTTCTTAAAATTTGTTATATTTTACGAAATTTAACTTTTTACAAAATTTTACATGAATTTACATTTTACAAAAATTGACATTTTACACAATTTTACATTTAACAAAATTTTACATTAAAGAAAATTTTAAATTTTACACAATTTTACATTCAACAAAATTTTACATTTAACAAACTTTTTAATTTAACAAAATTTGACATTTAACAAAATTTTATATTTAACAAAATTTTACATTTACCAAAATTTGACATTTTACAAAATTTTACATTTTACAAAATTTGACATTTAACAAAATTTTACATTTTACAAAATTTTACATTTTACAAAATTTTACATTTACCAAAATTTTACATTGAACAAAATTTTACATTTAACAAAATTTTACATTTTACAAAATTTTACATTTCACACAATTTTACATTTAACAAAATTTTACTTTTCACAAAATTTTACATTTTACACAATTTTCCATTTTAAATAATTTTACAAAAAAGAAATTTAACATTTTACAATTTTTTTTTTTTTTAAGCTCGAAATCTAGACCTCCAGACAAGAATACTGCCCTAATTAAATTTCAATTCTTCGTTTACTTTTTCTTTCATGGCAAGCATTCGTTCCCTTGAAAATCATAAATTCGATACTCCCATTACAGAGAACGAATCTTCTTGTTCAGAGGGCGTCCCTGATCGTTGGGAAAATTCTTTGTACGTAATACGAGCGCGACCAGCATAACCTCCACATCACTCTCGCGACTCTACACCCTGCATGCACGTACCACAGGCAGTGTTGCAGCATGCGAGAACTGTAGTAAACACGGCCGTGCGTATACAGCGTGGTATATTTGCTGGCGCTGCAGAGCCGCGAACACACCTCGTGAAACAGCTTTACGAAAGAGTGGGAGAGAGAGAGAGAGAGAAAAGCAATTGGCAGAAAGGGCAGGGGTTCTAAGTCGAGCGCATGCGCCATCTTCTTGTTTTGCCAGAGCCGTGTCATTCGAGGGGCCGAAACACACCAGCGGCACCAATATCCCGAATGATAACAGTGCGATACGAAAATTTCGTCGGGAATGATTTTGACACACGAAAAGTATACTCGATAATTTAAAGCATGGCTATAGAGATCGCGCGCTGTGCTAAATATTCTGGATCTGGATAGTGGGAGAGAAAATAAATAAAGAAATAAACCGACCGGTGTACAGACGAGCACCGATGGATGGACGAAAGCTGATTTATATTTAAAACAAGTAAACGATATGGATTGTCATTAAAAACACGAATCACTATAATTTTGCGTAAAAATTAATACACTGAGAGAAATGTACGGTATCTTCATGCATATTTTGCCATTTTCTTATCCAGAGGTATTTTCAGAAAACAAAAAAACGATAAGACCGCCTTCCCCCCAAACTTAGTCTAGTTTAATCATTTTTAACGGATTTTCGCGGGTTTGCGAGAATCTACGGTATCAGAATTAAAAAAATTCGTTATCTCAACACGTTACTTTTTCTTTGTTATTCGTGTAAAGCGACTAGATGATATTACTCAGTTTCTAAATGTATGTAATATTTTTTCAGATCTTCCCAAAATATATTTCTTTACAGAAAACTTGAAATGATGTTTGTCTCACTTTTTTTTTTACTACACATGGAATTGTACAGTTTGGTGAGTTTATTTTTTATACTTTTTATTGGCATACAACACACATCTGTATCAGAGAGCAGAATAGAAATATAAAACTTTAGAAAATTAGTCGTCTTAAAGAATTATAAAGTATACTTTTGTACCGGAAAGTCATACCAAAAGTCATGAAAAACTCCTTATTCCTTGCCTTAAAAATGCTTAAATGTCATGAAATTTCAGTTCTGATCAAAATTGAACACCCTTCACACGGAATTAAAAAATTTGTTTTCATAATAATTTCGCTTTACAGTCCATCCGAATTCTATAGTGTCCCTGAATTCTGTATTCGTCCATTCACTGGTCGCTTTGTCCTAGGAGGGTAGAGCGAAGATGGAGAAAATATATTGTGCAATATTTCAGGTGCTCTCGCTGTTGGCACGAAGAGAACCCGACTGTACGTATCCTCGGGTCGTAAGAGAGTAACGGTACTTGATCCGTGGTACATATATATATATATAAATGTGTGTATACATATATATACGCATATACATCCGCGAGTCCTTGCACTCGTCTTCTATCCTCACTCGATTTTATACGGGAAGGGGAAAATACTAACAGGATTTCTCAACGATATACGAAACGAGACGGGACTTTTCCGAAACGCTATTATTCTTTTTTTTTCGTACTCTTCGTTATATCGTTAGGATATTTGTTACTTTGAACGAACTAATCAATCGGTCATTAAAAATTGCGTTTTTTTTTCTTTCATTAGTTCGAAAAGATATCAGGTCAGAGATCGCTCGCTTGTCATGCGCGTCAACGAGGGATCCTTTCGACGATGACAGGAGTGCTTCGCTGGGTATCCGCTAGGTGGCTGCGTGGGCGGCGTTCGCGCATAAGCGGATTTTTGCTCGAGAAAGGATATAAGGCGTTTTTCTATAGACTTTTCTTTAACCCCTTCGTTGGCAGAGAGAATTCGACAAAAAGTGCCCAAAATGGCAGGAAAATTTTTTTATCCTGAAAACTTGTGCTCTGCGGTTTTTGAGGGTGCTGATTACGAATCTGAACTCAAAATTCAGGAATTCACAATGACGAACAAATATGGCGAATGAAAATACAAATAATACAAATTGATTTAGATGAAACCTCGGTACTCGTAGGTTGTGTAGGTCACTGATTGAAAATTTTGAATTTTCAAATTTAAAGTTCAGATTCGTAATAAGCGACCTCAAAAATCCCGGATTACTAATTTCCATCTAAATCGAGTAAAGTTTAAAATTTTTTTCCGCCATATCGGCGCTTCGAAAATTTTGAATTTCCAAATTTTGACTTCAAATTCGGATTCAGCGAGCTCAAAATCCCCCGAGTGAGGCTCCAATTTGAAATCAGAGCAAGTTAAATAGGGAAATAGAGGTTGACGCACTATTGCGTCAATGCCAACGAAGGGGTTAATTTTAAGGACCTATTCAGGACACTATTAAATGATTACCTGCAAAATTTCAAAAGGATTCACCGTTTCGTTCTCGAGATATATTGGCAATAAAAGATTTCATGTTTTTACACGTGTTCTTATGGGGAGCAGTGGAAAAAAATATCACATTTCACGCAATAACTTCGAAACTTTTGCTACAGATTAAAAAATAATTCTCAATTACAGAGGAACATATAACGAAGTGGGTGAAAAAAAAATCATGAATTTTGACCGTCTAGTTTCAGAGATACAGCGATTTAAATTAAGCAATGTCGAGCGACGCTAGCGCCAGGAAGCGACTGGAGCAGAACTAGAACTAGATCACAGTAGTGTGTGCATATCCGTATACGCAGAGTATCAACGTATTAGTAGCCGGAATGGATAGTCTGATACAAAAGTGAGACTTGGGTGAACATTATATTAGGCGTTTTCATCATTATAAGTTTTTACATCCCGATAAGACCTACGTTATGAGGATATTTCGCAATATTTCGAAGCTTTCAACGGAGCGGAGAACAAACTTTCAATTTTCAAAAGTCGGAATTTCGCTACCGAATCATGCGTAGAGCCAACGATCATCCCGACTGCGAGCTATGTGGCTCTCACTCGCTATATTCGATAACGCAAAAATTTTTTTTTCTGTTTTAATTGTGATGTAAACGCGATCTTTTACTTCTCGAGAATATATTTTGTGACTTTTGAGTTATTCTTCTGGATAACGCGAAACGTTTGGGTTTGATGCAATTTACGAAAACGAAAACCTGAGGGAAACCAAGCAGGGGACGCGATGAGTAATGAATTCCAGTAAGACAGTAATAGACGTTGGGTCTGGACTTTTCTCGAATACCGGAAACGGATGCAATCCGTTATACGACGAGAAGAACCAGGGTTAGTCGAAGACCGAGAGAGCAAAAGAGGGAGAGAGAGAGAGAGAGAGAGAGAGAGAGAGAGAGAGAGAGAGGCTCGGGTACAACGTACGCGTGTGTATTATAATAGTGGAGTTTTCGAAGGAACCTGCTCTCGAGCAATCCAACAAAACCGAGCGTGCATGTGTGTGTGTGTGTGTGTGTGTGTGTAAATATAGGCGTGGGCGTCTGAACGAAGAAAAGAACGGAAAGATCGGAGAGTTTCGAAAAACTGCTTTGCAGGAAACGTTGAATTGCGGGACAAAATAAGAATGAAACACGGCGTAACCGAGACGGAAAAATGGTCCGTACAGATTTAAAGCAAATAGAATAGGCAGTGAGGCGCAACGAAAATGAAAATAATTATTCCACTTGAATACAGGGTGTCTCAAAATTACCTGACATTTTCATTTATTAATAAAACGTATTATTTATTTGAAAAGTACGATTATTTTTATTTCAATATAAAGTAAAAACACGGAGGTTATGTGTGTAACACAATATCCGATAAATGCCTGCCTCGTTCCTATTTGCAAACGTTCACTCTTTTGACGAAATATTCAATAACATTTTGGCATAATTGCGGAGCTAATTTCATTAGGGCCAAAAAAGGGCATATTTTGTGATTTTTTTTTCAGCGAAATCATAAAAAAAAATCGAAATTACAAAATAGGGGTTTTATTGTACACGTAATTGACTGTACAAAAATATTTTTTCACGACGATACATGTCAAAATGGCGACTGTGCAGCATTTTTCCGATGACGCCTTTATTTTTGAAAGGTCAACGGCTGGACCAAAAGCTCCTATAATTTTTTTTTAAATCCTTCGTTCAATCACGAGCTATACTTATCTACTAACAGAAAAAAAAATTGATTTTCTTCATTTCAGATAAAGCTACACGGAGAGAATTAAAAAGTAATTTTTGTCGTGAATTTCACGGTAAAAATTACCGTGATATATTTCAATGTGGCGACAAGTGAGAAAAGCGTAATAATTCGTATGCGACAAGTTTTGTTTTAACTCACGTTACAGAAAATTTCAAATACGTAGCTAAAATTTTACTATACAAGGAAGGTTAGCGCGCACGATAATTTTTACCGAGTGCACAATACATTTTCCTATAACACTCATTAAATTTTATAATAAATCTTAAAATAACTGTTATAAAGACGATACTTTTTTATAGACATTTTTCAAAGGCATAAAATAATAAAATGCACAGTAAAATTTCGCTGATATTATATATTTTTTAAATTTAAGTTTTGCATATTTTGTTACACGTGAAAATTTACTAGAAAATCTGGTAAAATGTTCTATCTGAAGAAGAAATTTTATTTTATTTTCGTGGAAAATCTGTGTTTTACTCAGTAATAATAAGCGAAGTTTCAGGGTTGTCATCTGGTTACCGTTACACGGAGAGAATTAAAAAGTAATTTTTGTCGTGAATTTCACGGTAAAAATTACCGTGATATATTTCAATGTGGCGACAAGTGAGAAAAGCATAATAATTCGTATGCGACAAGTTTTGTTTTAACTCACGTTACAGAAAATTTCAAATACGTAGCTAAAATTTTACTATACAAGAAGGTTAGCGCGCACGATAATTTTTACCGAGTGCACAATACATTTTCCTATAACACTCATTAAATTTTATAATAAATCTTAAAATAACTGTTATAAAGACGATACTTTTTTATAGACATTTTTGAAAGGCATAAAATAATAAAATGCACAATAAAATTTCGCTGATATTATATATTTTTTTAATTTAAGTTTTGCGTATTTTGTTACACATGAAAATTTACTAGAAAATCTGGTAAAGTTTTCTATCTGAAGAAGAAATTTTATTTTATTTTCGTGGAAAATCTGTGTTTTACTCAGTAATAATAAGCGAAGTTTCAGGGTTGTCATCTGGTTACCGTTACTGCACGGTAATTTTTAACATTCAATTCTCTCCGTGTATCATGAGTTATCCTGACCGCCACGAGGACACTTTTTTTTGAGGGGTCTCCGGAAACCAGGTCCAACCGGCTGAATTTCCCAAATGTTTGGATGAAACTTTTTAAAAAAATATTGTCGAAATGTTGCTCTTTTATGTGCTTAACATTTTGAATAACATAATTTGGATATTATATTTAAAAAAAAATAAAGAAAATATGTTTTTCTTTTGGTTTCGAAACCCACGTAATCCCTTAAATGGTTTTTTTTTTCTTCGTGCTTCTTATCTTTTTTCCGAAATATCAGCGATCTCGGTTTCGAATCTGCAAACAATCTCTCTCGCAACCACGCCTCCGTTTTGACACATGACCTTGAAGCAAATAGTATCGCGACAGATCGCGAGGCAACGAACAAAAAAAATATATTATTTCACTTCGATAGATCCTCGCCAAATCGAATAAACTTTTTTTTCCAACGTTGTACGAGCGTGTAAAAGGACTGCCTCAACATAAAGGCGCGTATGAGCGATAAACCAGAGTACGTCGACACACAGATGGTCGCAGATAAGTCTTCACCTCAAAGGCCGATTAAAACGAATTCGCGCGTACGCGTCGAAAGGAAATCGTGACGTGTGCGTGTTATACGCGTTCGTAATTAAAAACGTCCGTAGGAACTTTAAGCGCGGTTACGCGTATGTACGAATGCGACTACTTGAACACAACCACGTGGTAGCGCGACACGCACGGCTCTGCTCGCAATTTGCATAAGCGCAACGCAATGTCCCCGATAAGATCCCTATAACCTTTTTTTTTTACCGTATATTGTGAGAAAATCGTTTTTTACACATCTTTTACGATTCGATTTTTTGTGCAGTCAGACATACGATTCAGCATCGATCCCGAAATTGATTTTTTTTTTCTTCAGAAGTTCGAACAGTCCTAACAAGTGTGCGGAGTAATCAACTGGAGTGTTACGGTTTTGAAGAAAAAAAACAAAAACTTTTGTCAAAAGTTGTGCAAATAAAACTCGTTTGATTTAATATCAATCTATTTGCGTTAATTATTAAGTTCGGTTTTTTTTATTTCGAGAACGCGAAAATGGACATTAATTCACGAGTTCAAAAGATTCTGCAGGCACGAGAGTGTTCGTCTTCCTTCTTTCGCTCGTTTATGAATAATGCATTTATTTCGAGAGGCCACGAGTGCCCTTCGTCTCGTCAACGGGGAATATATGCCCATGTGTGTCCGTGTGTGTATGTCGATGCACGTAGAGACGCGTGCGCGCCCAATAATAATAATAACAATGACGATAATGATGATAATTCATTGTATACACACGTGACGCACGAGTCCACTGACTCTTTCGCGATATTCTCGTTTTTCCAGTTTTATATGTACGTGATACATATGTATATATGTATGCATTTATATATTAGACGAAGTAAAAAGTTCTGAGCGTTTTTTCGCTTTATTTCGACGATGAAATTAACGTAATTAGGATTATCCGATTTGGATCAAATGTGCGCCGTTTTGTTCGATAACTCTTGTCCATTTTGAAGGCAATTTCATAATTCCGCGATTCAAGAAGTCCTCGTCCCTATTGGTAAAAAGCTTGATCAGCTCATTTTCACAAGCCTCTCTTGAGGCCAGTTTTGTACCATCAAGAAAATTTTGCAAATGCTTGAAAAGGTGATAAGAGCTTGGTGGCAGGTCTGGACTATACGGCGGGTGCGATAGAACCTCCCATCCAAACTCTCGGAGCTTCTGGCGCGTCGTTAAAGATGTGTGCGGCCTGGCGTTGTCTCGATGGAACACAACACCCTTCCTATTGGCCAATTCTGGCCGCTTCTGGTCGATAGCCTGCTTCAATCTGGTCAGTTGTTGACAGTAGAGGTCCGAATTGAGTGTTTGGCCCGATGGGAGCAGCTCATAGTGGATGATTCCCTTCCAATCCCACCAAACACACAGCGAAACCTTCTTGGCCGTTAATCCGGGCTTGGCGATCGTTTGGGCCGGCTCACCGCGATTGGACCACGATCTTTTTCGGCTGTTGTTCTCGTGTGTGACCCATTTTTCATCGCCAGTCATCATCCGCTTAAAAAATGGCTCGATTTCGTTACGTTTCAGCAAAGAATCGCAGGCATCAATTCGGTCCAAAAGGTTCTTTTGCGTCAATTCGTGTGGCACCCATACATCGAGCTTCTTCTTGAGACCAGCCTTATGCAAATGATTCCAAACGGTTTTCTGGCTAATCTTCAGTTCCCGGGCAATGGAATAAGTGCTCACATGCCGGTCCGACTCGACGATTTCCATGATTTTATCGACATTTTCGACGATTGGCCTACCAGAGCGTGCCTCATCTTCGACGTCCATATTACCAGAACGGAAACGTTGGAACCACCGCTTTGCTGTTGCATTCGATACTGTATTGGCTCCATGAACAGCACAAATTTTTTTGGCCACCTGCTCCGCCTTCCCACCTTGGTCGCAGTGGTACTGAAGAATGTATCGAATTTTATCTTTTTTTACCTCCATTTTGGAACGCTGCAACACCCAACTGGCTTCACCAAACACCAAACTGTCAAAGAACTTTTTTTGAAGCGTAATGTCACCTTTAAATCGCCGTATAGTATGACCCGATGCGATGTATACATCGTGATCGATGGCTCACTAAAGACATCTAGCGGAAAACGCTCAGAACTTTTTACTTCATCAAATATCATGACCTTGAAATGATTTTTTCATCAAAATACACGTGTAAGAACGGGAAATCTCGATGGTATTGACAATAAGGATATCCGAATAACGCAATTGAATTTTTTGTGCAGAAAATTGATTGTAACAAATGTTCGAAGTGATGGCCATTAACCTCGACACATTTTTGAAAATTTGAAATTGTTGAAAATTCAATTTGAAAAAACATTGACCTTGAAAACGTAAAAACTATGACCTTGACAAAAATAAATTTTTCACCATTGTATCAGCCCTTCGAAATTAATTAAATTACCTTCTGACCTTTTTTCGTCACTCCAAAGGCAACGGAGATATTTGGGGTGGTCACGTTAAATGGTCCACCCTGTATATATATATATATATATATTCGAGGTGCGTGGTGCACAGAAATTGCAACGTTTCGGGCTCAAGAACACAACAAGAAGAAAGAGGGGTAAGGGAGGCGAACGAGACTAATTTTAACAGCAACACGCACGACATTTTCGCCGTTCCTTCAAGAGGAATAGCGATAGAGGGGAGGGGAACAGAGAGGAGAGCTGATACCGACAGCGAGTACGAGAGATACGAAAGACTAAAAAAAAAACGAATCAATAAAACAAACTGCGTTTTATGTTTTCTTTTCAGATTGCAAATCTTTGTGTGTATGAAAAAAAAATTGCCTGTCATATGTGAAACAACCAAAAGTTCTTTCTTTAAGGCCTTAGGCTACTCTAGAATTTTCCAAAAATCTATTTTTTTTTGTTAAAATGTACCTTAGTACTTCTAAAATTATATTTCAAAAGATTATGGGTGTGAAAGATCTCTAAGTACTTGATTTTTCGAATTCTAGCGCAACTCCTCTTCATTCACGTTGTGACTTTCTACTGACTTTAAACGCGTTTATCTCAAAACTCCATTTTTCGGCCGGACTCATAACTCAAACAAATTTCAACCGATTCACTTGAAATTTTAACTGTATATTTAGAATTACTTCTAAATATACAGTTGAAAAATAAAAATATTCCTACTTTTCAAATAATACGTTTTATTAATAAATTAAAATGTCAGATCATTTTGAGACATTCTTGACATATTTCGTTCAGAAAATTCGATTAGAATCCACTGTACGATCGTTTTAGTAAAGAAATCCAATGCGATGACCCATTAGGATCCTCATCAGGAAGTAGATACAAGTATGGGAATCCAATTGAATCCCCAAGACAATTTCTGCAGGGGTTAACCCTTGGTGGTCACACTTGGATCGATTCTACTTAAACAGTTTTCAAAAAAGTATTGCGACGAAGCTAACCGTCCGAAGTGGTTCAAAAAATTACGAAACATGCTTCCAACTTTCTCGATGATGTGCGAAAAATTTATTTATAAGAAATAAAATGGCGACGTGTCAAAAAAAAAAAAAAATCATAAAGAGGCGAAAACGCAAAAAGACACTTTTTTCGCTCAAAAAAATCATAGTTCCGTAAATTTTCAACATTTTTACCTAAAATTTGGACGTGATACTCCTTAGATATGCTACTTTTGGGAAAAAAAAAATAGTAGCATAGTGCGCGTTCCAAAAAAAAAGTATTTATTCCGACATATGAAGAGGATAAATTTTATGGTATGAGGATACTTCAAACTCAAGATAAAATGGTGAATACAGGCCCATTCGAACCCGAGAACTATGATATAAATATTTACGGCCAAAAATTGTTCGACGGGTCGATTCCAACCAGGCTGTCGTACAAAGGGTTAATATTATTTTGGTTGCAATCGATGTAACGAAGCTTACGGAAACTTCGAATTACAACTATTATCCCACGTATCTATAAAAATAAAAATCCTTTACCAAGTTTAACGTTAAAAAATTCGTTGAAACGCTCGAGCCCTTCTCAATGTGATTTTTCGGTCAAGCCGCGCAAGCGTCCTTGATCGACAATAACAACGGCAAAGAGAAAAGTACACGACCGATTTTTTCTTCTCTCTTAAAATTCTTTTTTCAATTTTCATTTGTTTTTTTTTCCAGGAGAGAGGGACAGTCGCAAGGTGATGAGGTTGAGCATGAGGGCATTGAGGCCCACCACGAGGTCGTCATCGTCATCGTCGTCGTCCACGACGACACGACGACGACGACGACGACGACTTCACGGTATATTGAACTCGGAGGGGTCGTTCAACTCGGCGCGCGCACCCATCTCGCGTGGAGCGTCCTGCGCTCTCGTATTCCTCTCTCCCCCTTGCGCTCTCGTTCTATCTCACTCACTCTAGCGTTTGTGACGTCACGCACACATGCACGCTCGTCGGATGTCGCTTGGGCAAGAAGCGTAGAGAAAGAAAGAGAAGGTTTAGCTCGCGACATCTGTCGGAGAGACGAGAGAACGCAAGAGGAACAGAGGGCACTCGTGACGTGGCATATTTTCATTTGTTGACCGCCTGTTCCCCGCTAGCACAAGTGATGTCATCGTGTGGAAATACTCCTTTCTCTCTCTCTCTCTCTCTCTCCCTCTCTCTCTCTTCCTCTCTCTCTCTCTCTTCCTCTCTCTCCCTCATTGCTGTTGAACTCGCTGGACGACATCGTTTTTTCCTTTTTCTTTCCCTTTTGCAAGAATTCAGCGAGCTCTCAAATATAACGAGACGAAGGACTGTTACACTTTGAGAGCTTCCGTACTAACGATCCTTGGCTCTTCCGTCTCTCGCCACTCGATGAGTGACAAGAGAATGACTCGGAGGACCGGGCGCGCTCGAAACGTCACGAGTGCAGCGGTCACGAGGTGGGGGCAGGGTCTGGAGTGGCCGGCGGAGGAGGGGGTGGGGGGGGGGGGGGGGGGTAACGTGCGGGAACAAACGTTACGTTTGACGCGTGCGCGCGTCACTCGGCTAGATCAAAACATTCAAATTGATCGTATCTCGCTGTAAAATTTTCACACGATCTTCCGACATTCCCTCGGGTGTGTTGGTCGCCGTTTTTTGTTTTTTTTTTTTCTTGCTTTTTTCTCTCTCCTGTGGGGACCGGGCCGCTACGAAAGTACAAAATTGTCCAGTTTCGTAGACGTTGTACAAACGAGCAATTGCGAAGTTAAATTCGCAATTATATCGGATTATATAACTCGAATAGGGTATTTTTTTTACAAAGGCGAATGAAATTTCGAAATAATGGCGAGCGAGTTTTATTCGGCCTTTCGGAACATTTCTGTTTTTTCGGTATCGCTTTGCGAGACGGGGAGGAGACTTAACGAGTCGAGCTTTTTCCTTTGGGTTCCCTTTAAATTCGTACGAGGGAACTTGGTTTCGGTATCGCTTTGCGAGACGGGGAGGAGACTTAAAGAGTCGAGCTTTTTCCTTTGGGTTCCCTTTAAATTCGTACGAGGGAACCCAAACAAACCCAAACAAAACCAAACAAACCCAAACAAAGGCGAATGAAATTTCGAAATAATGGCGAGCAAGTTTTATTCGGCCTTTCGGAACATTTGTGATTTTTCGGTATCGCTTTGCGAGACGGGGAGGAGACTTAACGAGTCGAGCTTTTTCCTTTGGGTTCCCTTTAAATTCGTACGAGGGAACTTGGTGACCGGACTTGCCGAGCAGCCGGGGCGAAGCTCCTCGTGCACACACACACACACATAAATACACGAGCTCGTTTTCTCTCGTTCCTTGGCCGCGGAGTTTGTTGACTCTCAGTTTCAGCGTACCACGACTGACCATGACCTCGCCGAACGATCCGCAAAGTAATAACGTGTTACGTCTCACGCTTCGTCACACCGTTGTACACTCTCTCAGAGAGAGAGAGAGAGAGAGAGAGAGAGCGTTATTTCACAAATCAAGCTCTCTCTCTCTCTCTCTCTCTCTCTCTCTCTCTCTCTCTCTCTCTCTCTCTCTCTCTCTCTCTCTCTCTCTCTCTCTCCCTCCCTCCCTCCCTCCCTCCCTCCCACCCTCCCTCCCTCCCTCCCCCCCCCCCCCTCTCTCTCTCTCTCTCTCTCTCTCTCTCTCTCTCTCTCTCTCTCTCTCTCCCTCCCTCCCTCCCTCCCTCCCTCCCTCCCTCCCTCCCTCCCAATTTTTGCCCAAAAATGACGATGTTACCTCTATGAAACAAAAAGAAAGGAAAAAAAAAGGAAGAGAGAAAAATAAATGAATTAATAATCCGTGTAAGCGCAACGAGGCCAAGGAATATCGATCGGTAAATCTAGGTCGGAACGTGTCGCGTGCACAACCCTGTGCATGTGCCCATTAACGTACGTTGCATATTTATATAGGGAGGTGAACTTTTCACGCTGTACTCATACCTTTCGGGAGACATCGACGCACCGTTCACGTCACTCACGTTTTTTTTTTATTTACTTTTTTTCCCTCGTTCTTACCGTTCGTCACTCACGCGCTTATCGAGATTGCGTCACGGGGCAAGTCTTTTTTTTTTTTTTTCTTTTAAAATGCATTCATAAAATGAAAAATAATATAAAAATCAGCTTCTTTTGAACAATTCTATACGAGCTGCGCTGTTCAGGGTGTCTTATGTTGACAAGAACTGAAATTTCACGACATTTAAGGGATTTTTGAGGCAAGGAATAAAGATTTTTTTCATGACTTTTAGTATGAATTTTTGGTATAAAAGTATACTTTATAATTTGGTCATAAAATGATTTTTTTTTGTTCACTGTAAAGATCATGTGCGGTTTTTAACCTTTAAGGACGGGGAAATTTCCATTAAAATCGACTTTTTTTTTTTACATGAAAGATATCAATAAAATCGATGAATTTCTCAATTGGAGTCCCAAGCCTAACTGCTGGTCGATATATCGAGCAGCCCCGTCCTTAAAAGGTTAAAGCAAAAACTGCACATGATCTTTAGATTGTCGCAAACCCGCGAAAAATTTAAATTATTTTGGATAAATTGATGAAAAAAAAAAAATCGGCAATGATAATGAGCGCTGCAGAGATGTTAAAAAAATCAGGTAGACTGATCATTTTTCATGACATTCCATGACTTTTTCAGGGTCGAGTGTAATTTCATGACATTTAAGACTTTTCATGAATTTTCAGGTCGGTAGACACCCTGCTGTCGTTCGATACGTTAATCGGAGGGGAAACTCGCGTGTGTACGTGACAAATCGCGCAATGAAGATTGCAACATTAGCCATAACATCGAGGGTGGGAATAAAAAAAAAGGGGGTTGAAACGAGGTACCGTAGGATACATATATATATATATATATATATATATATATATATATATATATATATATATATATATATACGTGTGTACAAAATATACGTATGGCGTACGTGAGATATTGCACGTGGTCCAACACGCGTCGTAGGGATTCAACGATGGGGGAAGATTTCGTTTCTATTCAAAGTTTCACATGCGCGACGCTTTAGAGAAGAAAAAAAAAAATATAGGATTGCAAGGACATTCCCGAGAATGAACCCTCGAACGAGAGAAGAGTCGGGGAGGGGGTGGGGTGCACGTACACGAAATAATTCCTTTCTGAACCTCTTGCAGCACTCTCGAGAATAAGTTAAAAAAGACACTTGAAAAAGGCCAAATTTCACAAAAAATTTCCATGCTTCATCGTGTACATGTGCCGGTAACTGTCAAATTTTTTTTTTTTCTCGTAGTAAGGAAACGTATCTTGAGTTAATGTTTGTATCGTTGGAATGCAACGAAAAATAACTTTTCTTTAATTGCACGCATTTTCTTTAGCTAAGTTAGAAGTACGAAAATCACTCAAATTATTATTTTTTCTGTCTTTCGTAGAGATCTACGAACTTTTTTTGAATGACAAAAAAAATGTATTGTGGTAAAAATGAAGAAGTAAAGTTTGAAAAAAAAGAACTTTTGGTGCATTCCAACAATGCAAACTTCGACGCTATAATTAATCTACTTTTTTTTTTAGGTAAAGTAGATTGAGGGTTTTTCTCGAGGTAGGGGACCTCTTCCTTTTCTCTCTCCCTCTCTCTCTCTCTCTCTCTCTCTCTCTTTCTCATTATCCAGATACCATAGGTATACGATTGGGAAGAGGAAGAAGGAAAAGAGAGGCCTTTGAGAAGGGAGGGAGAGGCGAGTCTGTCTCTCGGTCTATCATGGTGCACAATACACCCACACACATATTGATGCGTGTATATATATATATATATACTCACGAGAGGAAGTCGGGGCACAAAGGGACTTTTTTCGAAGTGGCTTGTCGTCGTGGACGTTGCTGTTTTTTTTTCTTTCAAAGAATACTTTACAACCACTCGCGCTGGAAATAAAGGGCGAGAGAGGGAGAGAGAGAGAGAGAGAGAGAGAGAGAGAGAGAGAGAGAGAGAGAGAGAGAGAGAGAGAGAGAGCCAGAGAGAGAGGAAAAGCGGACTCTACACGAAATATCGAGCTGCCCCAGTTTCTATTTTTCATCGTACAGTGCACAGTCTACGAGAATGCGACTGAAAGGTGAATAAGAGAGAGGAAGAGACATAGAAAAATTAAAAGGGAAGATGATACTATGGCGCTTAAGGTGTTTCGGGACAGCTTATGTTGAGGGAAAATCGGAAGAGGGGCGGGGGGTTGATTCTATTGTTCTCGAGCAGGGCGCCAACTTTTACACATCAATATTTGGTTCGAAAACCAAACTATTACTCTAATAAATTTCTAGTCCTTCATTCAAGATAATTATTTTCACACGAACGTATGAACAACGTGTTTTGAATGTTATACCAATAAATATTTTACGACTATTTTATACTAAAGAAAATCAGCAGCAACTCACGTAGTCCATTGAAAGAAAAAAATTGTACATTTTTTTTTTATAATGAATCAATTCTGAATGATAAATGTCAAGTGTCAATAATCAAGTATATCAATTTTACCGAGCGGTCAGCTCGGTGTTATTAGTACGACAGAGAAATTGGAGGAGAGAGCGAGTTGGAGAATTGCAACGTTGTCGTACTTCTCTCTACGCGGTACCGTAACGTAAAATTGCACGGAGAGAATTAAAAAGTAATTTTTGTCGTGAATTTCACGGTAAAAATTACCGTGATATATTTTTCAATGTGGTGACAAGTGAGAAAAGTATAATAATTCGTATGCGACAAGTTTTTTTTTAACTCACGTTACAGAAAATTTCAAATACGTAGCTAAAATTTTACTATACAAGAAGGGTAGCGCGCACGATAATTTTTACCGAGAGCACAATACATTTTCCTATAACACTCATTGAATTTTATAATAAATCTTAAAATAACTGTTATAAAGACGATACTTTTTTATAGACATTTTTCAAAGGCATAAAATAATAAAATGCACAGTAAAATTTCGCTGATATTATATATTTTTTAAATTTAAGTTTTGCGTATTTTGTTACACATGAAAATTTACTAGAAAATCTGGTAAAATTTTCTATCTGAAGAAGAAATTTTATTTTATTTTCGTGAAAATCTGTGTTTTACTCAGTAATAATAAGCGAAGTTTCAGGGTTGTCATCTGGTTACCGTTACTGCACGGTAATTTTTAACATTTAATTCTCTCTCTCTCTCTCTCTCTCTCTCTCTCGCTCTCTCTCTCTCTCTCTCAGGCTCTCCCATGCCGGAAAGAGAGGCGAGGCTCCGGATACGCCGTGAAACGGGAAGAAAGAGTTCCGACCGACTACGCGAACACTCGAAAAAAAAAAGAAAAAAAAAATCGTGCCAAACGACGAGACAGATCGTACCCGGTTGAGAATTTCACGGAGATTTCGGCTGGACATTTTCATCCCGATCGATCCTCACGCGACCCGTTTTCACATTGTCCCTTCGAGCATTGACAATCTGATTCGTCGCGAAAATTTGCCAATTTTAGAACGTACTGGGGTCAATTCGAAAATAGAGAGAAGCGAAGGAGGCAAATGAGAGCGAATGAAAATGTCGATATCGTTAATTTTTATTTTTATTATTATTATTTTTTTTTCAAACGAATTTGGGCTACGCGGTACTCGGAATTACGAATATTTTCGTAATCGGAATAAATTCGCGATTCCCTTAGTGTCGTCGACATGACTTTGTAAAGATAAAAAAAAAACACAGCAAATGGCTCGTCCGTATTTTTGCGTACAAAAAAAAACACACACGCGTTCGAAAGATTGCGATTTAAACAAAGGAGAGAGAGAGAAAAAAAAGAAAAATACACCCGTGAAAAATCAATCGAACGTGAGGCGGTAAAAAAAAGGGAATGTTTTAGTGCCCCTGTTGCTATCCGCGAGTATCGTAACGATGGGAATATTCGTCGAGAAGAGTTCCTAGGGTACAACGGTGTAATATTGGCTTCTAGCCGGGTGCCATTGTGTGTGTGTGTGTGTGTGTGTGTACGTGCTTCACCCCTCGACGCGACACGGCCATGCGATCCGAGCGACTCGGCACGTAGCCCTAAAACGCCTCGTTTCCAGTTATATATAGTGGGAGGGAGAAGAGGCGGGAGGGGGGGGGGGGGGGGGGGGGGGTTTATACACGTACAGCCGGAAATTTTCGGAGGGGGGAAACTTTGGTGTTTCAATGACCTACGTCACTAGCGACACCCTGACGGCTATTCACTCTAGCTATAACGCGCGTATTTTTTTTCTTTCTACAAATTTCTACCGATGAGATAGACCTCGACCTTACCCAAGCTCAGTCGGTAAGCTCGTGTCGCAGTCCCTACCGCGAGAAATCGATAATTTGAAGCAAACAAAAAAAAAAATTGAAATGCTTTAATGATCAAGACACGGTGAGTGTAAGAGCGATAACTCAGTTTTTAAGGTCCTTAAGGACGTGGCTTATACGTCCGGTCGGTAAAGTTAAATGTCCTCAAGGACGTGGCTCACACGGCCGGTCGATAAAGTTAAATGTCCTTAAGGCCATGTGTCACACGTCCAGTCGGTAAAAATCCTACTGCCAAGTTTTCTCCTAGACGGATCATATTTCGGTCAAAAGAAGAGAAAGCCGTTATTCTTAGTTGAACAGAGCAGAACGTGTTTCTTTTATTTTTTCCCAAAAATCAACCGTTTCAGAAATCATTGGGAATCTGCAAATCAGCTATCTCTCTCGCACTCATGGCCGCTCGGTCGGTGTGACACTTGGCCTTAAGAACGTGGCTCACACGTCCGATCGATAAAGTTAAATGTTCTTAATATCATGGCTCACATGTACGGTCGGTAAAGTTAAATGTTCTTAAGATCATGGCTCACACGTCCGGTCGGTAAAGTTAAATGTCCTTAAGAACGTGGCTCACACGTCCGGTCGATAAAGTTAAATGTCCTTAAGAACATGGCTCACACGTCCGGTCGGTCATGTTAAATGTTCTTAAGGACGTGACTCACACGTCCGGTCGGTAATGTTAAATGTTCTTAAGATCATGGCTCACACGTCCGGACGGTAAAGTTAAATGTCCTTAAGAACGTGGCTCACACGTCCGGTCGATAAAAATCCTACGGCTAAGTTTTCTCCTAGATGAATCACATTTCGGGAAAACGAAGAGAAAGACGCTGTTCGTCGTTCAACAGAGCGGAAGGTCTTTCTCTTCTTTTTTTCGAAATATTAGGGATCGCCGAGAACATTGGGAATCTGCAAATCAGCTATCTCTCTCGTACTCGTGGCCGCTCGGCCGGTGTGTCACATGGTCTTAAGGCCATGTGTCATACGTCCAGTCGGTAAAAATCCTACTGCCATGTTTTCTCCGACACGGATCATATTTCGGGCAAAAGAAGAGAAAGCGATTGTTCGTCGTTCAACAGAGCGGAACGTGTCTCTTTTCTTTTTTCCCAAAAATCAACCGTTTCAGAAATCATTGGGAATCTGCAAATCAGCTATCTCTGTCGCACTCATGGCCGCTCGGTCGGTGTGACACTTGGCCTTAAGGTATTACTGGAATGGATATTAAAAAATCGCGAAAATTCTTGAAAATTTGAGGAATGATAGTTCTTGATAGAATAATAATACATGATTTTAGAATTTTTCACTAAATTTAATAGTTATAAACATATGAATTTAACACGGTCGCTAATGGTAAAACAGCTTCGCTAGACGTTAAGGGGTTAAGTGAAAAGTATTAAGGGTTTAAGGGTTAAGTAAGTAGACGTTAAGGGGTTAAGTGAAAAGATAAATACTTAAAATTACTATTGATTCATCTGTAAAACACAATTTACTTATTTAGAGGAGTTAATCTTCGTCTTTTAGTTGAAAGCCGATCTTATCGATGATTTCTCATTCGGATCGAGCCAATAAATACTCATCCCCAAAGGACTGGACATAAAAGTATCCAACGGCTATAGACGCAACGTCTATAGACTTCGAAAATTGTCGCTGAGTGGTAAATAATACCTGGCCGAACGAAAATAGATGCGAATGACTGTAATAATTCGAATTCTAGATCATCGACTCACCACTGGAAGGCATTGAAATGGAAGTAGACCAAGCCCTGACCGTAGAGGAAAGACGCGTCCTTCCAGTAATCACCCTTCAGCGTGTAGAACTTCTGATACGCCGACATTGCTGCAAGATTTTTATTACCGTTATAAAAGAAAATGATTTTATCGTTTTTCGTGATTAACACGCTTAGACGACACCCAAAGTGTCGTCTAAGCGTGCGAAGCGTCGCCTTGCAAAATTTCATTCGTTTCGCGTACCCTCGACGTTAACCGAATTGTTAAATTTAAAAAAAAAAAAAAAAATGTTTAAACAGCCGAGCGGAGATCACACCTTTGGCGTAGTCCTCCAGCAGTAGATGAAAATGTCCGAGCTTGCAGTAAGTTTTTGGATCTATGCTAATGGCGTTGTCCTCGTCCGCGTCGTCTCCGTTCGACTCGTCGACGCTAGATTTGGTACTGTCCGCCTTTCTTCGTTGTTTCTCAGCCTGAGCCTGAACGAGCATTCTCTCGAGATACTTCACCGCCCTGACAACGAGTGCCTTTTTCTTGCTCTGCTCGGCCGAGTTCAGCTTCAGGAAGCCGAACTGCCGGCTGAAAAGCAAAAAAAAAAAGAAAGCGGAGTGTCATGAGAAACGTTACTTTTGTTTTACGTTGTTTTTTTTCTTTTTTCTTTTATTTATTCCCATAGTATTTTGACAGTCGAGAGGTATCGCGATGAGGGCGTAGGTTAGAAAAAGCGAGCAAAAAAAAAAATTGCTCGTTCGAGCGTGTCGAAAAAAAAAAGTGCCGTTTTCTCGAGATCATTGAGGATGTGTGAGACACGATTGGCCGCTCTGTGGGATGTGAAAACTTGCGGATATGGAACGTACGAATCGTCTCGAAAGGATGTCAGTAGGTTGAATACGCCGTGTTCCGGATCTCGGACGTTTAAAAGAAAACAAAAAAAAAGAAGAAGATAAGAGTGAAACTAGGTTATGTTGCATTGGCGAGCGGTAAAACGCTGGCTCTGCACGAGCGAAAAGAAAAAAAAAACTCAGAGGAAAAACAAAGCTCGGCATTTCCCGAATTTTGACAGTTCTCTCGAGCTTACTGTGTGCGCAGTCTTTTTTTTTTTTCTTTTTCTTAGCTGTACGATTTTTCTTCTTCCAAGACTCACCTATCGAGCTCCGACAGAGTCTGCAATTCTTGTGGCGTTAAATTAATGTCGTCGGTCTCCTGTGCCATTTTACGCGATATTTTTCCACGTAAATTATTGTTTCACGCGTGAAAAAGCGAGAAAAGTCATGTTGGCGGGCACGAGTGTTCAACAACAACGACGACAACGACGACGACGACAACGACGACGACGACGACGACGGCGACGACGACGTCGTCGTTTCGCTTACCAACAGGCGTCGAATGGTAGATGAAGAAAAAAAAAATTAAAAAAATATATATATATATCCGGCACAATATAATCACTGAACGAGGGAAAACACGCGCGAGAATCACACGTTCGATCTTATAAACGTTTCGTTCAACATGACTGGAGTGAATGGAGACAAGTTAAATGGACTTTTTGTTCGATTTATTCAAAGGTTTTCGTACGCAAACGATCAGCAGGTTAGACCAGTGCCGATTTTATGCACGCGATAGAATTACTTCGTTTTTTTTTTTGTTCTTTTTTGTTGGTATATAGAGAAACGAAAAGAAAAAAGAATACTCTTTGCCTCCGCTAGACGTGAGGCTAGACGTTCGCTGCGAACACGGAAGGCTAATGGCGTAAGCGCGCGGGCGCGCGCTTACGAAAGCAAATTGATTAACTTCCACTTTGCACATTTTTTTTTATTCGAAAATGTTGGGAAAGAAAACCGAAGAAATAAGGAATATTGCTCAAAAACATTGAATTTCAATTGGAACGTTCAATCATCAGCTCAGCGGTGAAAAACGGAATTTTTTTTTCTCGCTATCGACGTGATCCATGCCACATTGGCTGTTTCCACGTCTCGAATTATCAATGATGCACAATACAAGTATAGACGCCGTACGCGTCGAAAAGGTCGAAAACGTCGAGACGCTAGAGTACCGTGCAGCAGACCCGAGTCGATAGAGTCCTTTTTTTTTCGTCAAGCTGTCAGAACGTTTTCGTGCGCGTACTTGGCGAAAAAAAAAAAAAAAAAGAAGCGAAGCCGATCGAATCACCTTTATTTCCGTTCGATAAATTTTTGTCACGAAATAGGTGAGAGAGTCTTAAAGTCGTTCGGAAAATTTCAAATTACACGTTATTCGCACAAACTCGCGTATGACATATATATATATATATTTATAAATGTTTCATTGCGAACTTGTCGGTGATGCCAAAATTCCGCAAAAGTGCCGTCTCCACGGGTGCAAGAAAATTGCTGAAACGGTAGACGTTCCTCTCTTCCTCGCTCTCATCAATCGTCGCATATAAATTTTTTCATTTTCTCAACATCGATTTTCCTCTTCTCTCATTGATTCGCCGGATTTTGTGAAAGAGGAAATTTTTTTTTCATTTCTTACGCATGTTCGGCTTATTCTTGCACGGTCGGATAGATTCAATCTCGTTATAATTGTACTTTGGCGAATCGGTATTTTAAGATTCGCATAGATTTATATATATATATATATATATATATATATATATATATATATATATATATATTTATATATATATATATTTATATATTCTCAGGCGACAAATGATGCGTGAGCTCTAGAAATGCGCAATTAGAAACTTTTTCATTGTTGACCAGTTTTCTCCTCTTCTTTTTCGTCAATTTAATACGATGCTTCCTCGCGCCCTTATTAATTTCAGAGTTTCTATGAGTCTTCCCGTGTCAAAGCGGAGCAAAGAAAGCGCGAATAACGAAGCGCACGAGATGGACGTTTCCAAGGAGGCCAAATCGATATTGGAGAAAGTTTTGGGCGACGTTAGTAAAACATCCGCCACCAAACAGATAGTCATTGGCACAGCTTCGGGATGGTGAGCGTTTCTTTCGTATTCTTTTTTCTTTTTTCTTTCTTCTCCGACGATATATCCGATCGCTGAATACTTCGTCGCGGATTTACAAATGTCCGTTTCATCGTGACTTCCCGTTGTCGTTAACGTACGCAGGGCGACCGGCTTTCTCGCCATGAAAGTCGGCAAGGTCGTGGCTTTTGCCGTGGGAGGCGGAATAATAATACTCCAGATAGCTGCTCATCAGGGATACGTCAATATCAATTGGGACAAGATTCAAAAAAAGGCGGATAAGATCACGGACAAGGTGGAAGAGAAGATAACTGGCGAAGGACCCAAATTCATGGATAAGGTGCGTATTTGCCGGACGTCGGAAATATTCAATTCCGCTCGGCAGGCAACCTTACTCGTGGCCAGGGGTATGACGCCTACCTAGACTTTGCCACTCGTAGCGCTACATATCGTCTAAGGGGACGTCTATGAAGGCGGGCAACCACTTTAGGAGACCGAAAATTAGATGATTTTTTGGATTTTTTTTTTATTGTGAAAAAAAAAAACGGAAATTTCCGTAACTCTGACAATAATTTATTCATATTGTCATAAATCTCTGGTAATTTTTTCAAGTTATTTCATGCATTAATTAAGGTGTAATCCGCTGTGTCCCGTGGCGTGATCTCATCGTCGTTGTCAATTTGCAGGAATTGTGCAGCTCGCAATTCGCATCTGAAATAGACCAACAAATTTTTATACATTCTTGGGCTGTTTTTTTAAGAACATGAACCTAAATTTTGAAAAAATATCGAGAATTGAATGTTGGAACGTGTTTGAAAAAAAATGATCGATTTTTAGCATTTTTTTTCCCGGTATTTTGCAATAATAAATATGCTTTAAACAATTCAATCTTTCCAACTTTAGGTTCATGTTTTAATAAATAATATTATGTAAACGTGTTCGAAATTTGAAGACCATCTGTCAATTAGTTTTTGAGTTATGATTCCCGGAAATTGAAAAAATGTCGTTTCGAGAAAAACACGTTTAAAGTTTCACAAACGAAAAACTCAAAGTCAAATGTGTTTAATCAAATGATAAAGCGTCTTATCGATTAATCAGTGATTCCATCACCATACAGCAGTCCTTCCTCTTCCTCATGCAACTCATTTGAAGCTTGCATTTCCTCTTTACGAGTTTTTCGAGCTTCTTTTGTCTCTAATAAACTTTTTCTATTTTGCCGAGCCACGCGCATCTGATCCATTTGCTCGGCATGTCCGTAGCTCTGCCTGCCAACTAAGATTTGTAGTTCATTCATAACCATGAGTAGGGCTGAATTTCCTTCATTGAATAAAATAGCAGCAAGAAATGCCGCTACCTCAATTATTTTGTACCCAGGATGGAGATGTTTTGGAGCTAATCGCCAAACGGTCGAGTTTGGGTTTGTTTGGGTTATGAAAACCCAAACAAACCCAAACAAGCTACGTAACTGAGCGCTCGTGTTACGTAACTCTCGTCGAGCGGAGAGTCTTTATCATTTATATACACACCGTTAGAAGGAATCCAAATGTCGTTTTGAAATTTTTAGGATGTATTCTTAAGATATTTAGCTAACGATTTATGAAATAAATAAAAAATTGATTTTTTGAATCATCTAAAGTGGTTGCCCGCCTTAAGTATATATATCCTTTGTAATAAAATTTTTTTAGTCTCGTGAAACGTCAATATTTCCAAACTGGGCTGAAAATATGGACAGGCACGTGTCCATATTAACCCGTATGAAATAAAAATAATCAAATGTTCTTATTAATCTGCTTATTCTATTCTTAGGCATTAATTAAGTTATTGCTTCATTATCTTCTTCATTAATTTTAATCAAATTTTTCTTTGTTCATCTTAATATACTCTTTGGAGTCAAGTTGCCCATGGATCGAGTAGGGAAGGTCGTGTCGCAGCACTACCGTACCCTACCCTATTTTTTTTTAAAATTAAATAACACTAAATCAAAGCCGTTATTGTGCACCTTAAACGTAGTATCACTTTTCCTCTTCTTCTTTCACAGAAGAAAATGTATTTGATAGAACACTATCAGTAAGTAGATCGGTAGAGTTAAGAAATCCGAAAAAAACGCATAGAGTTTTAAGGACATGGCTCACACGTCCGATCGGTAAAAATCCTACGGTCAAGTTTTCTCCTATACGGATCACTTTTCCGGCAAAAGAAGAGAAAGACGTTATTCGTCGTTCAACAGAGCGAAAGGTGTTAGTTTTCTTTTTTCCGAAATATCCACCGTCTCGGAGAACATTGAGAATCTACAAATCAGTTGTCCCTCTCTCTCTCTCACTCATGGCCGCTCGATCGGTGTGACACATGGCCTTAATGCATAGGAGTAATGCGGCGTGTCATCCCCCTGCTTATGACCAAACTTTTTTGCCCAAGTTATTCATTTTTTTTCTTTGCCAGCGCGATAGTTTCGCGTCGCGAGACCGAATTCCCAAATCCATGTTCTTTTATGAGTTTTGTGCCCTGATTTTTTTCATTTCGTCGAAAATCGAGAGGTAGCGAAAGATCTGCTAGAAGCAATATTTGGTTTTTTTTTTCACATAGCATCGTCGAATTGTAAAAATCATTGGACAGGATTCGGGGCCTGTAAAAAAAAAACACAAGGCTTTTCTCACTGAAAACTTGCTCTCTCTTCTCTTATATTTTTCAGATAGGAATTTGGTGTCGGAAGAACACTTACGCGGCTACGAGTTTCATTGGTGGTTTTATACTTGGCCTAGCGTCCTCGTGAGACGATAAACCGTGTATCGACATTTCGTATGATTTTTATTTTTTCTTGCCTACCTCCGTACTTGCCGCGTAGTCCGGGACGATTGGCGCAAGCGAAATTTCACAATTGTTGAAAGTCGCGTACTGGCACGAGCTGCGTAGCTCGAAAAGTTATGCCTTGACGCGTGCGCCTCTCTCTCTCTCTCTCTCTCTCTCTCTGTTACAAAGTACAATTTCCTTAAAACCGAAATAAAAGTTTACATATCCAAATTACGCCTATTTTCATTATCTTTGTACAATTTTTTTTGTTTCTTCGTCATCCGCCTACAAATAATTGCTCGTCTTTGCGTACAAATCGGGGAATTAATTCGAAGAACAAATTGACATCGGTTTCTCGTTGACTTTTCGTACTCGAGTTTTGTTTGTCTTTTTTTTTTTCCTCTCGTAAATCGTACACTCGTTTTTCTCATCACTCTCGAACGAAGCATCGCCACAGATGGCAATTTGTTATTTTTTTTCTTCTCAATTGCTGTTTCAGGTTGAGAGGTTTGTGGACAAAAAGCTGGATAAAGCGGAGCAGCTACTAAAAAATGGCGAATCGCGCACCAGACGTTGGTATCATACGATAACCGGCGACGACACCTTTAGGCCGAAGGAAATACATTTCTTTTTAGCCTCGTTTGCGGCTGGTCTCGCGATTGGCTTCGCTACTGCCAACTAGGTGATGGATTGCTACATTCTGAATGTGCGTAAGGTATCCAGTGTCGAAGAAACGCCACTCGAGACTATCGATCTCGTCGATAAGAAACAATTACTTGCCTCTGACGAATTTGACAACGCGATTGTCCAAATGAGAAGCAAATTTGCGGAAATTTGTCAGTGGATAGAAGATCGTGTAACGAAACTTCTGTAAAAACTTGACGGACGCTCGCACTCGATCGACATTTTTTTTTTTTAATAACAATCGAATCGTACGATCGTGCGGTTTTGAAATAAGAGCAAACGAAAAAAAAAATTTCATCGGAGATTTCATCGATGTCTCGATGAAATGCGGCGTATAAATGGGTTTTTGTTTTTGACCCTCGAAAAATTCGACAACACTGGTGAAACTTACAAAGTTTTATTCGCAATGAGGACCAAGCCTTTTTTTCCACTTGGTCGTGCGAAAAATAAAAAAGAAAATTCTTACGATGAAAGTATAGCCACGTATTCAGAATGCAGCAATTCAGACTCACGTGGTATATTGCTTAGTAACTGTACCGTTAGATCCTTAGGCAATCATTATTGCATATAATATCACGAGTTTTGTCGCACTCTTTCTCGTATAAGAGCACGAAAGCTGATATTTAAAGGGAAACGTGGCGCACACAGCCTGTCCGAACGAATCGTATTTTCCACGAGCGTTTGTTCCAAAATAACGCAAAAAAAAAAGTAAGAGAAAGAGTATATCATTGAATCGTACTTATTATTTTTTGTACTAGTCGCTTTATGATGGTATTTTTGGTTTTCGTTAGCTTTCGCTAGCACATCGGAACTTTATTACGATGCATCCCCCCCCCGACATCGTAAAATTTTTTGCGCTCGCACCGCTTACTGCAAACTGTATAAAATCTTCGGTTGGTTGTGTTTTTTTTTTTCTTTGTTATTCTCTTTGAACGAGCGTTGTGTATCAATTTTGGCACTTCAAAGCCGTTTCCCGATTCCCTCGTTCCACCCCCCCCCCTGCCGCCTCGATTGTAGACGTCATTGCGCACGATTGTGGAAAAAAAAAAAAGAAGAAGCGACCGAACACATACGTCATTGTTCACAATCTTATTTTTCCTTCAGGAAAAAGGAAGGATTTTGTGATTTTTTTTGTTTGTTTTTCGAACGATCAACCCGTATGAATAGTCATTGTTAAATAGTATTATACAATTACCTAGAGCTAAGTTTGGAGAAGAAAAAAAAAAACGGAAACATGTCGGAGCGTGTATTTGGTCGAATATGTGGAATCTCAGGAGTAAGAATCAACTGTGCTTTCTTGATTAAAAAACAAAAAACAAAAAACAAAAATTCGTTGAGTATGAGGTGAGAATAGGATGGACGAATCTAGATTGTATCTTGGAATGGGTCAGAATCGTTTGAGGCATTGCATTATTATTCCTCTAAGCCGCCGACGCAAGTTTTGATCTCCGTTGCAAAAAATGTGAGTTGAATTGTCGCCAATCTGTATGAGTGTGTCCTCGTCCTGCTGAAAAATGAAATTTTCGTTAAAACCACGTGACCCCTGGGGTTCGTTTTTTAGCGAACGTTTGAGGAAAGAATCTCAATTTTTTTCGGTAATTCTTTAGATCGAGAACATCACGGCAGATTCCTTCGATCTTGATATCCGTTGCCAAGGTCACTTTCTTGATAATTATTATATACACATGTTCGACGCGCTCGCATATCTTTATGAAGACATGTAGCAAAATATCAAGACGCAGTGTTACTGGTGACGTTTATTTTGGACGTCGAAACGTCCAATCAAAGCTCGACTTTGAGATATTCTCACGGCCACTACATCGTTTTCGAGAAAAATTAAATCCAAACAATTTGAAGTAATTTCTTATAAATAATGACTTATTGGAATTAAGATATTACTGGATAGACCGTCGGGCTAAAATTAGTCCTAAATGGGCGAATCGTGGATTTACAAGTCTAAATCGTGTCGTACATGATTAGCCTTACGAATACCTAATTTAATAATGTATTAACACTTAGAAATGATAATTTTCCACTTTTAATAATCATTGAAGTCAGATACGATGATATTGGCGTGTGCTTGACTGAGGTTTTGTCAGTGACTGTACATCTGTTTCAACAGTCCGACAACAAAAATTTTTCCATTTTGTAAATTTATTTAATACGTTCAGATCATCTTATTATTATCAATAATTAACCAAAAACCCAATATATATTGAGTTTTCCAATGATTGCTATTAATTTATCGTTAAAAAAGCCGATACTCCTCATTAATTTAATTAATTTCTCGACAATTACTCAGTCGATTAATTTGAAGCTTAGCATAATCAATCGCTTGAACCTAAATCTTGATATAATATTTTCCGAATTTAAGGGGATTTACTTCCATTAGTTTTGCATTCATTAACGTCTACAGAAGTTGTTTTCCCATAAGTGACCATGTTAAATTCATACATTTGTAACTACTAAATTATTTAGTAAAAAATTCTAAATTAATTCATGTATTATTATTCTATTAAGAACGATAATTCCTAAAATTTTTAAGAATTTTCGCGATTTTTTAATATCCATCCGGTAATATCTTAAGTGAATGTGACCGGAAGAGATTTTACCTGTGGCTGAATTCACGATTCTCCACGAGAAAGTAAATTGCTTAGATTGCGATTTTTTTTCTTCTCGAAAGCGATGTATTAAAGCTTTTCGAAATGTTTGAGGTTCAACTTTTATGAGACGTCGATAGACTAAGAATAATCAGTCCAACATGTACACACGAAAAATGAGAAAAAATAACCTTGACAACACACGTCAAGGTAAATGAAATCGCATTTAGCGAGGTCGTTGATATAATACGAGCTCTACACGATGACCAATCGTGGCCAACTGGCCAATGGCCACCGATGGCTGCGACTCATCCACACGACGGTTACACTCAATTCTTGTGCGACACTATCCTTTGATATGCGGTCGGAAAACCGACAACAAATCCATCGTAGGCCACTGACCACAAACCTGTCCTCTACACGATGGTCCATCGTGATTGGCCATTGCGATGGACGATCGTGTAGAGCTAGCATAAGAATTTTTCTCTTTCTTGCGACTAACCAGATGAATACTCGTGGAAGTTGCGGAGTGTTGAAGTTTCGCTCCGAGTATACCCTCCTGATTCAATTTCTGCAGCAATTCCTGGGGATCGATGTTCCCGTACTCGTGTTTTCTCTCTTTGAGAACTTGTTCCTTGTCGGGTGCGGTAAGATCGACGGATGTTTTCCGTTTTCCGGCAGTCCGTTCGTCCACGCACTTGTCGAAACGAACAAATAAACTTGCTCATTAAACAGACATTTAGTGCGACGAGGCTTTGGCTAAGGGATCTATATCAAGACTATTTTCGGAAATTTTCAATTTTCTAAAAACATCAATTTCGTTTACTACAAACTTGTAGAAATACCCTAGAGAACGTTATTTAGGTCGGAGTGACCGATAAGGGCCTAAAAAGAGTCATACAATAGAAGCGTCTCTGCGCGCTCAGCGCGCAATCGTCGTGTCGAGCGTCCAAAGCTCACAGAACAGAATTCCGAAACCAACAATCCCAAGAAATTGAAGCTTTTGAAGAAGCTGAAGGAATAATGTGTGGACCAGGCATCGCTGATTGAGGGTAAGAGGCTTTTTTTAAAAAGTTTTATATACATTTTTACAAGAAAAACTTTAAACGCGTTTTTCGCAAAACAACGTTTTTCGACCTTGTCGACATAATTTTGGAAAAACTATTGCACCGACTAGGCGCAAATTTCCAGGGATTGTTCTATGCATGTATCTCTTCGACCCCTACTAACGGTATAAATATTCATCAATATCTAATCCTATTTTTAAACAATTTGTTGTAAAAAACAGTCGAAAAATTCAAAAGTGCGCATTTTTGTTTTCTTTTCATCGGGGGGGTGAAAGTTTTTTAGTAGGGGTCATAACTACGACTCCACTTTATAATCAAATACTCGACTTTTTGTTTTCAGATGCTCAAAAGTTAAGATTTCGTGTCGACAAGATGAAAGCAGGGCTAATTTCAAGCAGCCCGATCACAAAGATACATTTTTTTTTTAATTTTAAAGTTTAATTTTTTCTTGTACTTTGAAACTTCTATTTTTATTTATAAAAAGATTAAAATATAGAGATAAATATTATTATGAAAAAAAAAAATCTTGAAAATATGTGCAATAGATGGAGACTGATGCCTTAAAGTAATTTTTCTACCTTGATGGTGTAAACGTTATCCTTGACACGAAGCTCGCCCGTCACCGAGGCAAGACTCAAGCCGGGCCTTATTTCGTTGGGAATTATTTGACTGGCCAGTTCCGGCTCGATGAAAACTCGTCCCTTCTTCCTTCTAAGTGGCAATTTAATAACCTCGCCGCGTTTGAACGTGATCAAGGCTTTTTCCTAAATCAAGAGCAACGGAAAATCATATTATCGTCACGTAAGGAATACATTGACGAGTAAAAGTGAAGACTTACGCCGACTGGATCGATCACGAGATCGGCACGGTGGGGTGCGATCACAGGCGGCTGCGTGTAACAATCCGGTACGACGAGATTCTCCGGTTTAAGATCCCTGATGAGTTTGTTCGCTTGTGTAAAATTCAATGATGTGTCGATCGGGCAGTGCACCGCCTTCATTGCCAATGGTTGAAATGGCGCGAGTGCGTCGAGATACGGGAAATCTGGCTCGGTAAAGATAATCGTGTGCTGTGGATTGTTGCCCCACAATTGTACAAAGTGCACAGCATCGCCAAATCTTAGACTCGGATGACCGCAAAAAACTACGCACGGCTGACGATAATCCGTGCTAAAGCCTTCCGCGTATGTCGAGGTGAAGTGCTTGAGACGCGCGTTTTTAACGAGAAACGCGTGAGGAAACGGCTCCTCGGGTAGATAAACCTTGTTCTGCTTGTTCGTCGACAACCTGGAGAAGATCGGGACACATCAAAGCAGTATTATAGTCGAGAAATGTTCAAAAAATCGTTTTTTTTTTTTACGTTGGTACTTTCTTAAGGGGTAACACCACTGTAAACATCTAAAAAAATTTACTGGGCATCTGCAAATCAGATATCTCTCTCGCACTCATGGCCGCTCGTACGGTGTGGACACATAGCCTTAACTGGCATCAGCAAATTTCGTTAATCGATCTTACCATTCGGCCAAAATATTGGAATACGCTAGAGATGACTCGGCCACGGACGATATAAAGAAGAGCGGGTACTGGGCGAGTCCGGACTTGTCGAGATGGGTGCTCAGGCACTCGAAGAGATCGTATACCACGCCCGAAGGGTAGCAAGGTATAAGGACGCAACCGCCGGCACGCAGTGTCATTGCTGAAAAAATAGAGGAAATTAAAACCAAGTAATAATATATATCAACTTTTTCAAGCAGCAATAGTACTTCTGAGTGAGCTTCACCGGCTGTGAAAGAAGTTTTTCTGCCATGAGGCGGATAAAAATGTGGCTTAGCAGCACAATGCTTCAAGAACGATTCTCTCATATGTGACTGCTCGACATAGAGTATGACATGAAGAAAAAAAAAATTCCAACTGAAAAAGTATTGGGCCGGATTGCAGAAAAAAAAATAGAAACCTAAGACTCATTCAGTTGAGAACTGAAAGTGAAGTTTAAAGACTGGTAACTATATTAAAGAATGATGAAAAATTTAGTTAATTCTTTTTTAAGGTATTGCAAAAGTTGGATATTAATGTTAATATGAACGTGTGATCAAAGCAAGTTTCTTATTTCATGTGTTTCGGGATTATCGACTATTATGTAAATTAAATTAAAAAAACGATCATGATAAAAAACAGTTTTTGTCAAGCCGGCACATCCCAGCCCCCCCCCCCCCCCCCTCTCGAATTTTCCCCCTCGATTTAAAGGCGAAATTTCGGATAATTAGAAAATTCGAAGAAAAAAAATCATATCACAATTACCATGACACTTAGGACATAGGGCCTAAGGGTGAAAAAAGAACTAGCAAATGATTCCCCAATCACTCAAAAAATTGTGTCAGTTGATGCGCCGAACACCCTGTATAGATGAAGACAAAAACTCATTGTAAGGGTTCGTGAGATTTTTTACGAACCGACGGTCATGCAAAGCTCGCCGAGCATCGTGTCCGGATTAGCAGTGGGCGTTTGCGTCAATCCCGTAAGTATAAGGACATTGGCGTGTTTCAGAGTAGTCTGTTCCATGGGACGTGGATGAGTCGTGAGAGTCGAAGATCCACTGACGTACGCGACTTTCTCGTGATCGCAAGATATTAGCCAATTGCTGCTACCCAGACAGTAGCCCGAACTAATGGGCGTAACCGTCAACGCTCCGTATATGTCCAACTTCTGATCGTAACCGACCATCTGAATGTTTGCCAAGGACGAATTAACGGCCGCCATGGAGTACAAGTGTTTCCAGGTTTTCGGCTTGAGGGAGTCGGCCAGCGGTGGCGGCAAGACATGCAACACCTCCTTCCAGTGCTTGGCCAACGTGGCACGGGGCGTTTGCTCTATATACTCAACCAGTTCCTCCATGAAAAATCGGCCGATCTGCAAAGTCGGCTCGGTAGCGTAAACAATTCCCTTGAAGCCGGTCCCTTCCGTGACGAAGGGCAACGCCAGCATGCAAGTGTAATTCGATATGAGAATCGCGTCGATCTCCGAAAAATCCACGATCTTCTCAAGGGGAGGCGAAAATTCGGGCGTCGAATCGACGAAAACTCTGCCGCAGCATTCCTTCAATTCCTGTCAGAATATTACTCGTTTTACACTCGCGAGAAAACAAGCCTGTCCAAGGATGTATGGATATCCTAAATAAATCCTACCAACAGAAGATTCTTTATCATGTACTGAATACATGACGAAGAATTTACTGCAGAATTTTCAATCAAATGGTAACATATCGTCACTTCTCCCGAAACTCCTTCAGGGGCTATTCTACTGTGATGGCTCAAAAAATAAGCTATTTTTTAATACTCTTTTTTTTTTTAAACTGTTGCATGTAAAGGACGATCCCCTTAAGGACGAAATAAACTTTTTGGAAAGTTCTACAATCCTTCGTTATACCATTTATATTCAATAAGTTGTAAGGTATTGAAATTTTGCTCATTTTCTCGTTTGGCTCCTCCGTACATTCTTACCGAACTGTACGACAGAACTGTGAACGAGGAGCTTGAAAATTGCGGCAGGTATGAGAAGTGGTTGACTTCAATCTCGAGAGTTTTGCCTCGATAAAGTTAAACATTAACAAATACGGATGAAACAATAATTTAAAAGCCAAACACTTTTATTTAGAAATTGGAGCTTTGCTCGACGTAATATGCTACTTATATCTGTTTTTACTTTACATCAAGCAGATATATTCAAGAATTTTCAATTTTCGATACTTTTGCTTAGAATTGCGTCTCCCATACATCCTTGGTTCATCGCTGCGTCGCATTTTCCAATGCGTAGTTCGTTTTTTTTTTTTGTATTTCTTACGTACACCCTCGATTTGCCAGTCCTGATGATTGTCGCGGGGAAGCCAAGTAGGGAGAGAATTGAACCTGGCACTGGGCACCATCGGCATCGGCATGAAGCTTAGAACGGACTGCATGTTGAGGCCGCAGTCGAGCATCAGGGTGATACCCTTGAAGCTCAGCACGAGACATGGTTTGGTCGGCTCGCTCGACAAACAGTACTACAAATACAAGACTCTTCAAATAGACCTGCTGCGGCATGGACAAGAATGAAGGATAATGGAAAAGGCTCTAAAAGAAGGAGCAAAGAGAAAAATTGTACAGGACATACGAGAAAACTGGATCAAGGGCGACGTATCATCGCTCTGCTCAATTTACTCGCCGATGGTGAAGCGCAGGATGAAGAAATTTAGCTTAGAGATTTAAGGACGGAACAGAAAATTGTAAAAAAAAAGTAAAGTTAGGTCTGGAAAGCGAGCGAGTGAATGAAAAACAAATGTAACAAATACCGAGGCAGCGGAACTCATCAAGACTCTTCAATTTACCTCTAACCCAACCATTATTTATTCTAACGAGTCTATCGTGACAATCGCGATACCTGTTCGAGAGGTTATAAAATCGCATTTGTCTCGTATGAATCGTTAAACTGGCAAATAAATAAATCAACGTTATTTTGTGTGTTTCAAACTTACCAGCTTCATGTTTACACGATTTTTCAAATAAATCTCGTTGGACAGACACTTGTAGTGCAATTGTTTACATTCTGTCGGCTGGCCGTAGCTGTCCCGGCGTCTGCACTCGAATCTAACCTCACTTTTACAGCTGCTTCGTCTTATTATTCCGACGTCGGTACTCGCAATATATTGACATTTCACTCGTTTCGAAATTTGAAAAACAACAGAATTCTCAATTAACTTCTGTTTTTTAAAATAAAAGCACGATACAATTATGGCAAAGGTTGTCGTTCTTTACGACGGTCACTCGCAGCAAATCGAAGATACGATCATGAAAGCGAACTGCAGTTGTACGTTGATAAAGGCACACAATAATAACATTATAGTCGACACGATGACAGCTTGGGACGGTGAAAAAATATTACAAGGTATTTGTCACGAGGTTGTACAACGTGTATCGCGTAAAATTTCAAAATATCGCTCAAATAGCGAAACTCACGGGACCAATGTTCTTCGCAGCTCTGGCGAAAAATCTCATCAAGCCTGAGGATATAAACTACGTGGTGTGCACTCACGGTCATCCGGATCACACCGGCAACAATAATTTGTTTTTGGCAGCCGAGCACATCGTGGGTCATACGGTACATCGGCACACTCTCTTCTACGATAAAAATCTAAAGAACGGTAAAGCAAATTTATCTTAGCATTTTCAAAAAGGGGCTTAAAAAAAAGCCAATCTGGAAACTTCGAATCGAAGAACGGCCCAAAAATTCTGAAATAGTCGCAAACGGCTGCGAATAATCAAACGCTTCGATACGACGATGCGGAGTAAAATTTTTTTTGTCGTCCCAGAGGACTACCAACTGTGCCAAGACGTAAAGATTACAGCTACGCCGGGTCACACCGCCGAAGATGTGAGCGTTCTCGTGGATGCCGAATTATCCGGAGAGATCGTAAAGATCGCGATAACCGGCGATCTATTCGAGAACGAACGAGACATCGAGGATCCGTCGATTTGGCAAAAAGTGGGAGATCCTGAGTTGCGCGATCTACAGGCGACGACGCGTTCGAAGATATTGGAAAAATCCGATTACATAGTGCCGGGACACGGCGAAATGTTTCGAGTAACCGACGCTATGAGGCAAACGGTCAGGAGTCAAAAGCTGGCGCAGCCTCGTAATTCAACAATCGCTTCGTAGGTATATAATCTTCTTACAAAGATTTCTTCTTTATTAAACACACACACACACTCTTCCGTCGTGTATCGTTACATGGCAATCGCAACATCGTCGTCGAAACAATATACAATACAAACGACGTTTTCGTTTTTTTTTCGAACAGCGTGATGTGCATATTTATATGTTTGATGTAGTATTATTATAAATATAAGATTCCATCAGATGTACAAATTAATTGCGACACAAGCATATTAAACAGTTTATTTCCCTTTCGTTGCTCGCTTTGTATTGTTGTCTCGAAAGATAACATTTGGATCCTTGCTCGACGGCAAAGATCTTTGCGAATGTACTTTTTCGAGACCATAGCTAAAATCTCTCTGTCGAAGGTCTATCTAGATAACGCATCGCAAAACAGCCTACCAGAGAGAGAAATTAATCCATACGTTCTTGTCAATTCTACGTTTTACATCTTCTTCTTTTTGTTTGCTTGTTGTTGTTGTTGCAATTGTATCGTTACGATTCCTAGCACTTGTCTTCACAGCCAAAAAATTAAATGACACAGTCGCCCAAGCTCGTTGCTCCGTGCTCGAAGAAAATATTTAAAAAAACAATTCGATCGAAGTAATGGAAAAAAAAAACATGTGGCTTCGACGCGGTATCCGAGCAGTGTGATAATACTTAGCATCGAGTTCTTCGTTAGGCACATACCGACGAGTCATTAATTTACGTTTTTTTTTTTCTTTCTTCTTTTCTTCTCCGAGGTAATCAAATAAGGTACACATAATAGGACTGAAAACACTATACAGCGAAACGAATTCTCGACAAAGACAGCGATAGTATCCGGTGGAAAGAAAAAAAAACGTAACATTTACAGCGGGTAGGATACTTTTCGTAAATCTATCTTTGTTCATCCATTAAGATCGATAGCCACTATGTCTATGAATATACATTTATATCCATCAAATCAAATATATCTATTGAGATAAGCGAATTTGTTTTGTGTGACGGAAATTTAATATATATCTATATATGTTTTTTGTTTTCCTACAAATGATCCCCGGTCAAGCCAGGCAGGGCGACTCTTGTGTGCAGCGGCAATGGTCCCGGAGTAATCTCTCCCATCAATGTTCCCAGCTGCCTCACAAAGTATCAAATCACGTCAAGAATTCCCCTCTCGACAACGACGATTCTTACATATCTTTGTTTTTTTTTACGTCATTTCTTTACGCACTTTCATTTTTTTTTTTTTAATTAACGGATATACTTGGGGAGAACGAAACTGCGGTTTACACGGCTAAACTTTTGCCCTGAATTAAATTGGGCTCGATCTTTTACGTACGACAAAAAAAGTCGGCGTATGATACTCGAGTCTCGTTCTTCCGGAGTATATTTTTATCTCTTCGTCCAATTTAGCATTCAGATGTGGGTAAACGCTGTATTCATTTTATCATTTTTCTATGTTATAATACTGAAGATATATATATATACGTAAAAACCCACGAACCCCAATGTCACGAGGATGCTAGATTCGAATAAAAATGTATGCTTGCATACGGTATTCCTGCGTGATTGAATATTAAATATCTATGAAAAATTGCCCACAAAACTCGAGGAACAAAACAAAAATTATGCATATTTCGTCTCTCCCTCATAAACACGGCCTTTCTCTCTTTCCCACTCTCTCTTTTTTTTCCACCCGATTTCCATCGATCGATTCTCCCTCACTATTCCCACAAAAAGAACGATAAGTTGACAAAAAAAAAAATTCACAATAAGACAACGAAAAAAAAAAAAAAACAGTGCACAATTGGGACAAGCTGGAGAAAATCAGGAAAGCATCGGCTCGCGAGCAGCATTGGAGACATCAGGAATTATAAATAGGACGTGTTTGATCCTTGGGATTCTGCGAAAGAAACAAAAATACACAAGAAAATAGAAAAACAAAATTGTACAGGTGAAAAATGAAAACGATTCGCGGGCCTGCACCATTCTGGATGAAGTTTTCACACTGAGAGTAATTTTTCGCCAAGAACAAAATAACGTGCAACATACAGAGAGACATGCGATAAGAAATTGAAAATAAGAAAAATACGATTTTTTTAACACGATTGTCCATTGTTCGAGATACGTTTCGAACTTTTTTTTTAATGCTTTTTCTTTTTTTTGTTTGTTTGCTCACGCAAGGGCGGCCGAATTCGCGAAAATTTGATGTTACAACGAATTCGAATCATTGCGAGATGACACGCGCGTCTTTTTATACGTAGTTGAGAGCCTGCGTAACGTTCGTTTCCTGCACAGGCCGCATGCAAAAATCCTCAATGAATATACAACTATGACAAATTATTCGAAAACCAAAATGATCCAGCTTTTCAATAAAACAATTGCGACAATATACAATAAAAGATAAAACGTTCCGCCGATGTAATTAAGTACGTATATGTAGGCGAGTTGTACCATATAAAAAAAAAAAATCACAGAACAAGTAGTCTCTAGTTATATATGCGGTGTCGAGAAATCGTCACTACAAGTATTCCTCCTTAAAAATTAATTTACCGATTAAACGCACGCGCACGTAGAATGCGAAAATTATGTTCAATGCAAGAGACATTATAAAACGCACGAGCACTTTTACGTGATGGTATTCTTTCATCTTCAGTTTTATCAAATTTGCACCAAGAGTCAACTCGACGCCAGTTTGTATTAAAAAAAAAAAAAATCATTTCCCTAAATACTCAGTATAGAGTCCGTGTCCGTGTTTGACTTTGGCAATTGCAACTATAGCTTACCATTTGTAAACAATAAACCCTCTACAGTGAGAAGGAAACGAGAATTAGAAGGAAAAAAAACGATTCGTAATCACTTAACGACAGGTAGATAACAAATAGGAATTGACTTAAGGAACCTGCCTACCTTGTTGACTAGAAAAAAAAAAAAAAACGTTGGGTTTCGGCCAAATAAAAGAAAACGAGGAGACTAGAGCTTATTCTCAAGTAATATAAATTTCTGGAAGAAAAAGAAAAAAGTGTTATTGGCCAACGAGATAGAAAGCTTCCTTAATCTTAGACGCTAAGGAACATTGACTTTTGTTTCTTTGCAAAACGGTCGCACGTTGCGGTAGAAAACCAATCGCGGTTCAATATCTTCGCTCGTTTTTAGCTTTTTTGTTTGTTTTCTTTTTCTTTTTTTTCGGTTCAATAGCTTCGATCCTGTCACAATGTACGCAATGGAATGAAGCCATCCATTCCGATGATGTTCAGGTCTTGATCATCGTCATCATCACGACTAAAAATTGTCTACAAAAAAATTCATTAAGTCCGAATGGAAGCTGAATAACATTTCAAAATAATAAAACAGAAAGAGAAAAATACAGAAAATAAAGCCACGAGAACAGAGCCAGAGTAAACACAGAACTGGACATCGACACATTTTTATTCAGTCCCGTTTTTTTTTTTTTTTTTGGCAACACAAAAAGAACAACAAGGCAAACGCGAGCTTTTTTCCCCGCGAGTCGAGTATCCCGACAAGATATCATGCCATTTTTTTTTTTTTCGTTCTCTGGCATTAAACATAATTTTCGAGACATCGAGACAAACGGAAGAAAAAAAAAACGTGTACAAGCCGAAGCGTTTTTGAATGATGTTTACGTTTAGACGAAACTTGACGCCCAATATTAGTAAGTGTAGAGTTAGCACGAGAATAGTGTAACGATAGCTTGTTTTTTTGTTTGTTTAATAATCCGTAACATTGATACACACATCGCGTTCGAGTACGATAAACACGACGACGACTTTTTTTTTCTCTCACGTCTACGTCGTCGAGGTTCGGCTAATGAAAAAATTCGTATTTACACAATCATTTACAAAAAATATTTGTCATTTTTGGTTTTTTTTTTGTTTACTCGATCTCGTACGTATAATACACTTTTGGTTACAATCGCTTATTCGGTGGTTGTGTATATCATTGTCGTATCAGCCCAAGTAGTTAGTTCGCGTAATAATTACAGAGTAATTGTTATTTATATTAGTACGGTTGATTATTATTCGAATAAAGTTTTACATGCTTTGTGACACACCGGGAAACATTTTACAGGAAGGAAAATCGGGCCTTGATTACGAAAGCCCGAAGGTAAAATAAACGCTTAAGAGTTTCACTGTGGAAAACTTTACGAGTGAAAAGAACAATAAAATTGGCTTATTCTTCCAAATTCCTTCGTATAAAATGTAAGAGACAGGTACTAAAGATAAATCACGCAGGGTTTTGCATGACGTTGGAGAAAAAGTATGGACAAAAGAAGACACAAAGAGTGCTCGTAAAATAAATAAATCACCCAGTTAAAGAGTACCCGATAATATCTCTCTTCTCTTTGTACAGAAAAACTGTAGGATTAGTCGACAAGTAAACGATAATGAAAAATCAAGCCCAGGCTCGAAATGTCGCCTTATCTTCTGTGCAAATTGAGAATGACGTAAGGCTCGTCCCGGCTCGTTAGTTCGGTATTATTGCCGTTGTTGTTTGGCTGATAACACGGATTAACAGTGTAATTGAGATTAGGTTGATGAAAACTCACCGGCTCTATATTCGTGCTCCAATCCATTTCGTGCACGGCCAGACAAAGATCCGAGTCCGAATCCACCTTTCTCGTAACGTCATCCTTCCGACATAAAAACATTCAGTCATTTAACAGCGCGGACACGCGTCGGAAAATGACGAAGAAAAATATTGTGACAAAACTATCCGTTCGACGTGGTTCAAAAAATTACGAAACGTGCTTTGAACTTTCTAGATGATGTACGAAAAATTTATTTATAAGAAATATAATTGTGACATGTTAAAAAAAATCATGAAGAGGTAAAAACACAAAAAAAAGATACTTTTTCGCTAAAAAAAATCCTAGTTCCGTGAATTTTCAACATTTGTACCGAAAATTTGTACGCGATACTCCTTAGATGTGGTACTTTTGGGGAAAAAATAGTAGCATAGTGCGCGTCTCAAAAAAGGTATTTATTCCGACATGTGAAGAGGGTAAATTTTATATGAGGATACTTGAAGGATGGTGAATACAGTCCCATTTGAAGCCAAAAATTGATCAACGGGTCGATTCTACCCAGGGTCACCACGAAGGGTTAACTCCTAAAAATGGAGGGAAAAACTCTTCCTACATTTTTTATTTATATTTAAGGAAACAATTATAAATTTCTTATAATTATTTTCGAGAAGCTAGTCTTAAGGCCGTATTACGTTTTACATAGGCAAGAAAAACTTACCTGTGACATTTGTTGTGCGGTCGTTAAAATTCTAGCGAGCGGTGTACAACAAACGGGCATCGTCTCGAGCAAAGTTGGCCTCGAGTGTGTCAAAAGTGGTTTCATGTAACGAGTATCGAAGTCACCCCAAATTCTAGCTAGAAGAGCTTTCTCGTTTGGTTTACCAGAGATGCTTCCACCGCCGTGTTGCGAGCCATCCTGCATAGAATTATACTGTGAAACGTGAACGGGGGGAATCCTTTAGTTATCCATTCTGTGTGCGTGTACTTTTTTTTTTTATCTCTTCGCCATGAATCGGAGAGAGGAACGAGAGGGAAGAAAAAAATATATAAATATATATATATATACGAACGATATCTAGAGCAAAAGAAAAATAGCTGGATCAAAATAATAATACGCTCACGAAAAAAAAATGTACCAAGGAATTAATAGGCCTCGATCGTTTTGTTTCTAAACACATCTTGAGGTTAGTTCGCATTACTTTCTATTACTGTGAGTCATGCTTCTTGCAAATACGGCACATCTATGCGTATAGGATAATCGTAATGTTATTTTTGTCTGCGCGCTGATTCCCTCGTTTGTTAATGTCCATGTATGAGTGCAAAATAATTTAGCGTTACTGCGATCATTCTTCGATATACAGCATGGATAACGAAATATTTTAAAAAGATATTAAAAAAAAAAAAAAAAACTTACAATAAAAAGTATGTGTATCAGCAACGAGCAAGAGCGTGGGTACTGTTAATGTTTTTTTTTCTTTCAATAATACACAATAAAAATTGCTGATATTTACAAGGCATTAAAGCGAGGAAGCAGAATCGCACGTCCTTTTTAATTAGTGTGTCATAATGAGAGGTGCCGGACGAGAGAAAAAAAAAAAAGAAAAAAAAAACAAACAGGGTCGACATTCTTCAAAATTAGTTAAAACCAGCATTTTCTTTTACGCTGACCCAGTTCGAAGTAACGAAAAATAATTTGTGTCAAGAAGAACGTACCGGTGGACTTTGTTCACGTCGCAAATCCAGATTCCCAAAGCCACCTTCGCCACCGGACTATATATCGTATCAATAATGTTTGAGTTAGAATTTTTTTATTTCATTGTTCTCGTGTATATGATCATTTGCGGTATTATTAATATTTCAATGACTTGAACAAAAAAAAAAAAATATATATGAAGCAAGGAGAATGGTTAATTGGCAAAACTTTGCCAAGTTTCCGCGAGCATGCTGACCATTTTGGCGCAAATTTATTCTTAACATTCCCGGTAAGATCGCCAAGTTCGCGATTCATGGACGTTCTTTTAATTTTTCTCCAATTTCTTGTTTCGTAGGAAAAATAATCCGAGCTTCCGATTCCACCGGGAACGTTCGAATGCAATTATCTCCTTTTACGCATCGTACACGAAGTATTAAAAGAAAAACCCGGGCTCTACTTGTCACTGTTAAAAAATCACTTTAATATACTACGAACCCCCTCGGTGGTGTCCACGGAATTGTACACCTGGGTGGTAAGCACGTTTGGTACGACAAAAAAAAAAAAGTAAGGCCACAAAGAATTATAAACGAGATGGCGAATAAAGTGTGGAGGAAAAGAACGAAGGATTCTCGGTGATGTCCGATTAACAAAAATTCGAACCGAATGAATTGATTTATCGTAACATCTTCGAAGAGTCGTAACGAGGATTTCACATTGTATTCGATGGTAATTAAATGTTTTGACATGACCTTATACGTTAATTGTCGTAAAGGGAGATAAAGAGCCAACTGGCTGAGACTATACACGAGTCGCTTTCCAAACTGATCAAACGATTCCAATTATTCGGCAAGGAAAAAATAATCGGTCCACCGGGTCAGGCGAGGAATAATTAATGGAAGTCTTGAGAATTTCGGGACGAAAAAAATGGCAAAGTCGAGGGGAATAATATATCGTATAATATTTTCTTCCTCGACAAATGCGTATTCATGAATGACAAGCACGTCGATGAGACAGTGAGAACACGGATAATTAACGTGCATTATTTCATTATACAACTTACGCTTCTCACGCCACTGTGCGAGAGTCCTTCGACTTCCTCGTCGACCCCGACTCTGTGGACAAAAAACGAACATTGTCAGACAAGACTATTCCACATGAAGTTTTATACGTATTTTGCAATGAATTAATTAATTTAGAACATTTATTCATTTATTTATTCATTCATAAAAACGAAGAGCGTAACTTGTCTCGAAGACTTCATAGATTAAAATGATTAAAAAAGAAATAAAGTTAATTAATCAATTGATTAATAATGAGTGAATCAATTAATAATTAATTAATTAATACACTTCAGCCAACTCCGATTAATCAGATTTTCGATTACGTAAAATAAACAAATTTCAGCTAATATGTGGAATGCATATAATTGACTGTTTAGCAATATTATTAATCGTTTGAATGTCAAACATCTTTTGCGAATTCAGTTTTTGTGTCCGCCTAAAATGAAAAGATGAAAAGGACAAATTCAAAGTGAGAAACAGCACAATCGTCGATCGAAGCAAGTAGAAAATGGAAAGGAGCGAAAGAAATAAGTTGTGCCGGAATATTAATGCGCTATGACTTTCTGGCATAAAAGTATAGTTTATAATTCTTTAGTGCGACTAATTTTTAGAATTTTTATATTTATATTCTGTTCTTTGATACAGATGTGTGTTGTGTCAGACTTACGGTATGTTGAACCAACTGAGAAACTGTGTGGTCGCGCCACCTTGGAGAATGACGGTGAGAATGACGATAAGACTTGTGGTCGTCAGCATCGCTTGCCTCGCGTCGGAAACAGTATTCCTTATGGCAAGCGCAAAACTCATAGCTCCGCGTAAACCAGCGCAGAAAAGCATGTGCTGATAATTCATCGGTATCTTGGGCTTTCTCGCCAAGTTCAGTACGAACGAGAGCGGATAAACGTTTGCGGCACGACCAAGTAGCGCGCAAAACTATTAATTCCGATCATTTTTTTTTTTTTTCAATTATATTCAGTTAAGGTTCATCCTGGCAAATGGCACGGCGTATAAAAAATTATATTCGAAAAGGATACGAATCCGGCGAATATGAATCCAGGATCGAAGTGATGCTTCGGGAACGTAAACATCGAGACACCGATGTAACTGAATATGAAATTTTCCGCTAAAAAATTTAACAACTCGAAAAGCTGTTTCGTTCGCTGTCGCGAGTCCGGGCTGAGATTGTTGTACGTATAATGAGCCTGGCATATGCCGCAGAACAATACGGCGACTACACCTGTTTGCAAAACAAAAATATAGTGTTTTTTTTGTTTGTGATCGACCGTTGGAGGATTGAGAAATTGAATCAGCTTAGAAAATGTCGACCAACCGGTCAATCATTTTCAATATTTTCATCGTCAATCGTTCTTAATTAAGGGAGGACGCAACTGTGACGGCTTCAAAAATTATTATTTTTTTTTGTATTTTCTTGTAGTATGTATTTAAAAAAAATATGTATACGAAAAAGTATTTTATAATTTATAAAAATGACAGAGCTACAGCACTTTTAGTAGGAGGGCGTAGAGCGGCAGCCCTTGCTGGCCGCATTTCATAGAGCGTTTTTCTCGAAATCACTTTTTTTCGAACTAGTGCGGATGATAGCTCGAGCAACAATAGTCGGACATGTAAAATTTTTGCACGAAATTTTTTGTAATTGTAATAGCTATCGTTGAACGTAGGTGATTTTTTTTATTACTATTTTATTTCGAAGCATTTTATTTCGAAACGTGGCCATATTTCGAAAAATGAACAAAATCAAGAACGGGTACGCTTAACAATAGCGATATTAATGCAGATTAAGGGCAAGTTAATTTTTTTACTTCAGACGAATCAAACCAGAGATTTCAATCCCACCAGAAAGAGAGAAATTTCCGATTGGTGTGCACTCTGCAATTTATTGTGCTTCAACTATTGTTTTTTTTTTTTTTTCAAAAAAGATTTACTTGAATCTACTTCAATGTATGTGGAATAACGTATCTTTAGTCGAGCCAAAAAAAAAACCATTAAGTGAATTAAAAAGATTCACCAAAAAAGCTTATTTTTCCGATCGTCACAGTGGAGTCCCGCCTTAAGGAGTTTCGGGACAAATGACGAAATGCTACCAGTTCATTCAAATTTGTACAGTAGATTTTTGCGTCATATACTGAATGCACCCTTCAAATTTTAAATCGATCGTTTAAACCATTTTCATAAAATTTACAATTGAAAAAAAAATAATCGATGCAAATAATTTACCCGTCAGATCGGAAGCTTCGGCAATGAGGAAGGTGCTGTACGACATTAGGACGAACAGCGCTGACTCCAGTAGCGGGAAGTCGCGAACCCTCGTGAATTTTGTCAACAGGGCGGTGAGACATCCCATGCTTGCTCCAATGAACAATGAAAGACTGAATATCCCGACAAAGTTTCCGAGTGCCTGGAAAAAGGCGACGGTCTCAAAACCACCGGAACCCGACTGATAACGCTCCGCGTAGTTCTGGATTGAACTGAAACAAGAGAAAGAGAGAGAGAGCCAAACGAATGATTACGAAGCACCCAAGAGTTTCGACGATCAATGTTCAAGAATACGGGTTTTATTTTTGTGACGGTTAATAAAAGTTCAACCTCGAAGTTTTCATAAATTCCATCACTACATTGTCAGAAATTATACGAATGAATTATTATCCCTGTGGTAAAGAAAATATTCGATCTGCGCAATGATAACCGAAGTATCGTATTAGCTCGTGCGATAGTCATCCTTTTGAATAATTACGAATAAAAGTAGAATACTGTTCGACAGTTTGCTCAAAATGTTTAAAAATATTCTTGAAAAAAGAAATGTTATGAATTACCCGCTGAGTACGATGGCAACCGCGTCGTTTAAGACACTCTCGCCAAAGACGAGAGCGTAAAGATTAACGTCCACATGAAGATCGTTGAATATCGATATAATGGTGAGAGGATCGGTGGGCGATATGAGCGCACCGAAATACAGAGTGTCCAGAAACGTGAACGACTCGGACAAATGCGGTATCAATTGGATGAAACCGTACATCAGAGCCCTGAAAAACAAAAGAGAATGTACTTTAAGTCGTCAAGTTTCATCTGTGAGCATTTCGTCTTTTCAACGATGGCTTCCTCCCAACAGATGCATTGCCAGTGAGTCAAGATTGGGGAGATGCAACGTGCAAGTTTATAATCTGCACGTTTCTTCTGCATTATATTTGCTCAAGACACAAGCTTAATAAGCGCACAAACAAAATAATTAATTAGTTTGTCGTATATTGTTGAACATATATGTAAATCAAGCCCAAGCGGATTTTTTCTCGGTATCCAGGACAGATTTTAAGAAAATAATTGAAAAACAGCAATTTATCGGCTTTTTGGTGACAGAGTATTCTTACGGAGTTTCGGGACAGCTTATCTTAAAGGAAAATCAGAGGAGAATTCCATTGTTCTTGAGCAGGGCGTCAAACCATTAAAAATGTATCAAATTTTTTTTTAATATAAAATAATCCAACAATCCGCATTGATATAAATTCTTAATCTGTATGAGTCTCGATATCTCCCGAACTAGAATTATTTTAAAATATTAATTTTTACTTATCCTTCGCCCGAATTATGACGAAAAAAAAAAACGTATTTTTCGAACACTTTTGCAAAAAAAAATGATGCCATTTTGTTATTTTCCAATATAAAATAATAATTCTAGTTCGGGCGAAAGCGACACTCATACAGATTGAGAATCTTTTTAAATTTTTTGTTTCCGATTACCTGGAGAGCGCGAATCATCAACACCAGTGACATACTTTGTTTTCATGCCTTTACACGATTATCAATTGTCAAATATACATTTATATGCAACAAAAATTGTTTTCTATTCTGTAAGAGTGTACCTTTGAGCGAAAAAATTTTTTACCGACACATGCAAGTTAAAAAAAAATTATTAAAAATAGCTCATTTTTAGAGCCATCACAGTAGAATACTCCCTCAATTGATCGTACAGCCGTGCCACGGCGATTAGTAGTATTCAAACACGTGCGCCATTCAGCACTCATGCGACGTTGCCACACTTCGCTTCTACGTTTCGTCGGTGAGGGAAAAAGCGAACGTTTTCATTTACAAAAATTCCAATAATTATTAAACGGTGTAGACGAATCGTTTAGTTTTTGGGCGTCATAATTGTCACAATATACCGAGTCATTTGACAGCTTTTCATAACATTCTTAGAATTTCTTCCCACTATTTCGTGTGCAATACTGCCAATCAGCGATGAGTGTACGCACCTTCCAATGTTAAAAAGTGTTTTTTCCAATTGTAAATTTATAGAAACAGTGTAGACGGATCGATTCAAAATTTTGAGAGTGCATTCAGTGCATGACAAAGAATCTACTGAATGAATTTGAATTAAATGGTAATATTTCGTCACTTATCCCGAAACTCCTTAAAACCTTTAACGATTTTTTTTCATGAAAAAATAAAAACAAAGTATAAAATTCGGACTCTTCCACCGATTGTCGAAGAGTCCACGTCCAGGCATATTTTTCTCGTTAACCTTGTTATTTTTTAAACCAATCGCAACATTCTCACTATATTTGCATCGTCACCTAGAAATGAAGAATGCCCGACCGAGAAAAAAAAGCTCACGTACGCGAATCGAGGAACGCAAGAGAACTTTTTGTAAAATGTTTTTTCCAACGATATTGTTATCGAAAAAATATATTCGCCGTAGACTACCGATAAACTCTGCTCTCGTTCTCTTCGGACGCAGAATGACTCACGAAACAATCGGCGTCGCAATCGTACACAAACTTGGGTGGAAATCTTACCCTATGACGAACGAGGAGATGGTTGTACCGAGAAGAGCGTACATCAGTATAGCGCCGAGATTACGAAAAAAGTATTTCTGAAACGTTTAATTTATTGATTAACCTAATTATTACCGAGTCTAAGCGATAAAAAAAACAAAACAACAACCAATAGTATTTACCCTTTTGAGACTGTAGCCGGCGTGGAAGATAATCGGCGGTAGAATGATATTGAAGAAAATTTCGGGATCGAAGGTTGCCTGCGAATGTACAAAATACCATGCTCTTGAGACTAAACTTGCCGCCGGTAAAACATTGATAGCAAGCCGTAAGATTTTTGTATACCTTGAGGTCGATTTCGTTGTCTCCCTTGTAGATTTCGCCGCGGAAGGTATACCCGAATGTTTTGTTCTCTGCGTGCGTAGTAGCTTTGTCCCCCGAAAAAGTCAGCCATAAGGAATCGGGCGGTACTGACTGATTGTATTTTGTATCTGTGGCCGGTACCACCATCATGTACTGGATACCGCCGCTCGTCCCAGAGCCATAACGAATTATAGCTCCGATAATGAGACCTGAGATAAACAAGAATTTTTACATAATAGCCCGGTCATAACGCAACTTCGACGCGACGTTCTCTTTCCATAAAATTATGTTAACGAAACTCTTGCAATCGTCTAAACTCGACGTACTACTAAAATTATCATTATCATATTCGACCTTTTTTCAAATTGTGTTTTCCAAATATTGTTAATTATAAGAACTGCATTGTCGTAACTGGACAAACATTTTTTTCAATTTTGTACCAAAAAATGAAGATTATACATGAAAAATATTACGATTTTAAATAGTACATGGTACGGAGGCTCTGTAGGCACGAAAACATCGAGGGAAAAAATAAAATAAAAACGAATTTAGCAGTGACGAGGTTGTCAAGTGGAAAAAAATTTTCGGTCTATTGCAAAATCGATATAGCATCAAACAATAGATATGGCTTGTGAAACGAGCGCTGGCCGGAAATATTCTTTTTTTTTTTCATCGTAGTCACGCTAGACGAAATAGCCGAAAAAAATAGTGCGCGTGAAGACACCGCGGTTATTTGACGAAAATTGCGACGTATTAAAAAACAATCATTTGTATAGTGACTGAAGCGAAAGGGGAAGGGGGGAGAGAATAAAGTTTCACGCCGTGCGCGACATAGAGAAGTCTTTTTTTTTTTGTAATCTCGTCCTACTTGAACGCGCGCGACGTCAGTCACCGCTGTTTGTCGCGACGACAAAAATCTCGATGGAGATATAGTGACGCAACTCTGTAATTGCTTGTTGAGATAGGAAAAGTCAAAAACGCGCGACGAATGATTTAGCGTTTAGCGAAAATAATAATAACACACTCACCGTAAATAACGGCCAAGCCAGTCTCGTGAAGGAAGCGTAATCTTCGATGTTTGAAAGTCCATATAGTCAGTACAGTGAGTATCAGCAAAAACGTGTACAACAAAAGATTGAGACTGTCGAGCCTGTGCAATTGTTGTGCTTTAGCGTCGAGCTCGATGTCCGTCGCGGCTCCATTGCACCTATCGAGGATTGAAATGCCGAGAAGCGCGATGAATAGCAGACGGACACGATCGCGCACCACCATCTTAGCCGGACTACGTCTGCGAGCGAACTGAGTGTCACTGAGTGACAGTGTGTACCCAGGGCGCCAGTAGTCTTCTCGCTCCCCCCCCCCCCCCCCCCCCCTTCCGCCCGACTTCGCTTTAAACCTGCGCGTGGATACCCTGAAAACGTCACTCGGCGCGTGGCGTCTCTCGTGCGCGAGATGCTGTTATCTACCGATTCCTAGGGATATGACACCGCTCGATTTTTTCTCTATGCGAAATATCCGCATTAATTAGTGTCGCACTATGCCACTCGTAGCGCTACTTGTCATATGAGAATCTTGTACGCCTGCGCGCTGTGGCCATATATCGAGCACTGTATTTGCGGATTATATTAGATGAAGTAAAAAGTTCTGAGCGTTTTTTCGCTTTATTTCGACGATGAAATTAACATAGGATTGTCCGATTTAGATCAGATATGCGCCGTTTTATTCGATAACTTTTGTCCATTTTGAAGGCAATTTCATAATTCCGCGATTCAAGAAGTCCTCGTCTCTATTGGTAAAAAACACGTGATAAGTAGCGCCACGTACAGGTCAGAGGTAGAGTTGAGAAATCCGGAAAAAACGCATTGCATTTCATTATAGGGGGTAGTGCGGCGTGTCAGCGCCTTGCTAATGCCTAAGAAAAACGAGCGGAGTGTGTCATTTTCGAATTTCTAACCGTAAAATTATATCGTTAATCCGAGTTACGCAATGAATCGTCAAGGACGACGATATTTCTAATGCCAATCGGACATAGATATAAGCAGTTACAAAAGAAAAATCAAAGTTGCTCGTAAATTAATACGCCGACTTTATCATTCAAATGTAAATCTGTCAAACTATGAGGACGGTTTATTTTTTTTAGCGACGTACGACGAATATTGAGGTCATTTAAAATGCACTCGTAAATAATGTTATACAAATGTCACATTTATAATGACGAAAACAGAGGTTTGACAATCGAGAAACACGTGCCCACCCCCCCCCCCCGTACACTTTGCGTCCTATATTCACAAAAGCCCTACGTAAATTATAGTACGCGAGTGTTAATTCATCAAGCTTGAATCGTTCGAGGGAAAAATCGCCTTGAGCTGTTTTGTCAAGTCTTCACTTTTCAATCGCGCGTGATAAATAGCGCAAGAAGAAAGAAAGAAAAAAATGTTTGACACATTAATCTCTAATCTACAATGTTGCTGATAGTTGCGAAATATATGTACGCCCACGCGACAGAAAACAGTCGTGACGAATTTACGCTCTGAATTTTTATATAAATCGCTCGAGCATGGCTACTATATTGAAAGTTTATAAAAAACTCATAGTCAAATATCCGTTGCGAGCGCAAGCCGTGCAAGCGGGAATTCTCATGGCAACCGGCGATCAGATAGCGCAGAATTTCATTGAAAAACGCAAACTAAACGATTTGGATGTCGCTCGAACGTGCCAATTTTTTGCTATTGGTTTTTGCGTCGGTGTAAGTTACATTTTCACTTCTTTTTTTGCTTCTCATCTCTTGAAACTCCAATTGGGAAAGATGTTTAATTTTGTATACAAAAGGGTCCGGCGACGAGAACTTGGTACGGCGTGTTGGACAAATTCTTCGGTTCGAAGGGCGCTACAGTTGTGCTGAAAAAGGTCACCTGCGATCAGCTACTCTTCGCTCCATGCTTCATCGTCGTTCTACTAACGACCATCGGCCTGATGCAAGGAAACGACGTCGACAGTGTCAAGAACAAAGTTCAAAATGAATTCGCAGACATTCTAATCAACAACTGGAAGGTAATTTCCTTGTGTCTCTCGGAATCAAACTGTGACTGATTATCGTGGCTTCGGGTATTATTATCATGAAAGTGCTTCATTCTCATGGCCGCTAAATCCAGAAGAGATTTTGAAAATGTAGTCTTAGGCTGGGGCCACTGCGCCAGTGTGCGATCGGACTAACTGTGGACGACGGAAAATATGCTCGGGACTGCACGGTCCGCAGCGTCTAGCGACACTATGTATATTTTGCGCCAACGTTCGGATAATTGAGTATTTGAATTAACCGAATCGTTGTTCACAAAAGCCCTACGTATCGTTGTTCGGATAAGGGAGATTTTACTGTAAATTGCAATAGATTTCAACACCTCTCCCGTACGGCTTCACCAACCTGCGTGGCAATGTTAAAATCAGTCGAGTGGCTCGAACGTCTCGACAGTCGCAGGAATCACTGTTAACACTTTCGCCTTTTTCACAATGGAATATTAGAAAATACAAATGCCAGAATGTTAATCCTTTCGTTGTCACCCTCGGTAGAATCGACCCTTTGATCAATTTTTGGCATAAATATATCATAGTTCCCGGCTTCGAATGGGACTGTATTCACCATCTTGCCTGGAGTTTGGAGTATCCTCATACCATAAAGTTTACCCTCTTCGCATGTCGGAATAAATACCTTTTTTGGAACGCGCACTATGCTACTATATTTTTTCCCAAGAGTAGCATATCTAAGGAGTATCACGTTCAAATTTTAGGTAAAAATGTTGAAAATTCACGGAACTATGATTTTTTTGAGCGAAAAATTGTCTTTTGCATTTTCACCTCTATGAATTTTTTTTTAACATGTTGCCATTTTATTTCTTATAAATAAATTTTTCGTACATCATCTAGAAAGTTCAAAGCATGTTCGGTAATTTTTTGAACCACTTCGGACGATAGTTTGGTCACAATACTTTTTTTGAAAATTGACCGGATAGAATCAATCCAAGTGTGAACACCGCGATTGAATTTGCAAGTGTCACCACCAAGGGTGAAAAAAAATACTTCTAACATGAAATCTAACAATTCTAACATTTCATGTTAGAATTGCATAAAATACAATTCTAACATGAAAAAGAACTGTAACAGCTTACAGTTCTCGATATTATGTCACTTATTTTACGTTACATCTAGAACATATATTTAAGGTAATACTGGATGGACCGTCAGGCAAAAAGTTTGTTCAAAATGGGCGATTCGTGGATTTACAAATCTAGTTCATGTCGTACATCTTTAGCCTTACAAATAGCTAATTTAATAATAAATTAATACTTGGAAATGTTAATTTTCCACTTTTAATAATAATTCAAGTCTAATTCAACGATATTGGCGTGTGCTTGACCGACGTTTAGTCAGTGACTGTACATCTGTTTCAACTGTCCAACAAAAATTTGTCTATTTTTAAATTTAATTAATACTTTCAGATCATATTATTATCAATGATTACCCAAAAATTCAATATATATTGAGTTTTCCAATGATTGCGATTAATTCATCGTTAAAAAAGGCGATACTCCTCATTATTTTCATTAATTTCTCGATAATTACTTATTCTTGATGATATAATATTTTCCGAATTTACGGCGATTCAGTTCCATTCGTTACTAAATAATTTCGTAGTAATAATACAACGAAATTATTTAGTGAAAAATTCTAAAATAACTCATGTATTATTATACCATCAAGAACTATCCTCAAATTTTTCAATGTTACCTAAATAATTATAAAATTCCTCAAATAATTCATGTATCATTATACTATCAAGAACTATCCTTAAATTTTCTCGTCAATATATTCCTCAAATTTTCAAGAATTTTGTCGATTTTTTTATATCCATCCAGTAATACCTTAAGAATTTCGACTTTTTCCCGGGTCTCTATCTCTCACTCATTCTCAACATTGTTTTCATTTTTCTTTTTTTTACCGAATTGCAGGTGTGGCCGCTGGTGCAACTGGTGAATTTCTCCTTTACACCTCTGCAGTATCAAGTCCTGGTTGTACAAGTGGTGGCGATATTCTGGAACTCTTACGTATCGTACAGAACTAATAGGGATCTCGACAAGTTGTCGGATCAAAAAGCAGATTTGTCCTAGAATCGTAAGACAAGGGGAGAGCTTCGACTCGTTCATAAATACTTTTTATTGGGACCAATGTCCGCCTCGGCTTATCTCTCCTTACAATTCTACCTCTAAATAGAAAATAATATGCATTAATATAACAAATTGTGTCGTATTTGAATAACGCGCACAAGGCATTGTCGACATGTCGAATCGCGGCTCTGGCGAATTTCGCCAATAATGTATCTCTCGATACATTTTTAAAAAAAAGTGACTTTTTTTTCGGCCGATCAATATTGTGTCGAATTCTCCGGCTAGACGCGCAATCGTGGAATTACCGCAATCGCGTGGTATAGAATTTTACGGAATAAAACTTGTCTAGAGATTTGAAGAAAAATTGGAAAAAAAAGAAGAAAAATTGTCACACACGGTGTTCGAAGCACGTTCGTTAGTCATTAATAATTTTCATGTTGATCATGAAAAATCGATAAAGAATCGAGAGAACAGCAAAATTTCTGTTCTGCTATTTACAGGCGCGACAAGATATACAAGAGTGACTTTGTATATCCATAGAGCACAAAAATATTAAAATGATAAAGGAAAAAGCCTCAAACTCAGACTGAGCGTTCTCAATTTGTTGCGGAATGTAACTTTTCCTCGTACGATCAAAATCACATCCTTACGTCCTGCGCACTTGTCACACTACCGTCTAAAAAAATGCACCTTTTATTATATACGAGGTGTGTAAATTAAGTAATGAGACTGGCAGCAACGTAGCGTTCGATCTGGCAACGATTGGGACGCGGGTCTTGGCGGGGCGGAAGGTGAACATGTGATACGCCTTCAGTACGAGTTTGAACTCGCTAGAGTCATTTGGTTATCTGAAGCAATGTTTTTTCGTGAAACAACTTTTTCTACCGCGTTCTAAAAATGAGTGACATCGCAGAATCCGGGTTCTTGTGCGTTCTGTCGATATTTTCATCCGATCTTCAAGATAAAGGCCTTCCGTTGCGTGGTTCATCTTCAATCGACTCTCTTCCTTCTGAAAAATGCCTTGAACCACTGAAAACACCTGGGCCTTTGACAAAATCCTGTCTCCGTAGGCCTGCTGAAGTTTTGTAAAAGTTTCCATTGCACTGTGACCAAGTCTGAAGTAAAACCTGATAGCGAATCGTTGCTCAAAATTGACGTCACTCATTTTTAGAACGCACGAGAAACAATTGCTTCACGGAAAAAAAAATCGCTACGGACAAGCAAATGACTCTAGCGAGTTCAAACTCGTACTGAAGGCGTGTATCACATGTTCACCTGCCGCCCCTCCAAGTACCGCGTCCCAAGTATTGCCAGATCGAACGCCGCGTTGCCAGTCTCATTACTTAATTCACACACCTCGTATATATATATTCATTAGGGTGTAGCCATTTTCTTTCAACTCTTATCCCTTCAAACAATGGTACAAGATATTAAAAAATAGATGCCAAATTAAAGCTCTCTAACCCAAGTCAAAGTAGTAGCGTTTGATCATTTTTTTCTTTCATTTGATGTACACTCTACCACTCTACCTTCAGACTTGAATAACTCAACGGTTTATTAATATTCATTAATTCCGGATGAGCATCCTTGAAGTTAACATTTACGGCCATGAACACTCATTTAAATCCACATATCAGTATTCTTGCACAAATTGCTACTCGAAAAATTCATATAGCTCTGTCGAAAACAAAAAAAGGCGTTTTAAGACGGTAGGAGTTAGATTTAAGAACTTTCAACCGATTAAAACATTGCTCAATCGTTGAGTTAATAAAGTTTGAAGGTGAAGAGCGAATTTCTCGTCCAAATGAAATGGGGAAGAAAAATTCTCGAGCGCTACGACTAAGACGTTCGTTTGAGAGCTCAATTTTCGTGTGAGTTTTCTTAATACCTAAAATTATTGCGCGAAAGGTTACGAGTCGAAGAATTTTTTTTTTTCCCAAACACCCTTATGTAAATATATATGTCTCGAAACAGTAAGTACATAATGCCTATGTATTGGTCACGCGGTGCGAAGACATTGAAATTTTGCTATATATACCCGAATATATATGGTTTCTTTTTTTAAACTTTGTTTTCTCTCCCTTTCACACCGTCACACACATTCACTAACGCATGCATGCACCCACGCACTCGCGCGCACTTACAAGGTTCGCTATCGCATGGTAATGCTAATATTAACAATCAGGAGTCGGGCATTTTTCGGCTTTAGCCACAGCGGGTGGTATTGTCTCCGTGGTTTTCGATGTGGTGCAAGGCCCAAGTAACTCCGGGCAGAGTATAGTATTTTTCTCGATCGCGTCGATCTTCTTCAGCAAATCGTAATTTATACGTTGCGTGATGATCGCGTCTTTCCTGCGAATAAGAAAAAAAATTATACTATTTTTCCTCGCAATTGTAACACTTTGCGAAATGCAAGATTTGATAAGAATCATGAGACTTTGAAACTTGCACTTGCCACGTTGTTTTTTTTTTTTTTTTTTTTAGTAATGTCTTACTCGGCAAGCTTTGCGCGAAGAATAAAACGATAAGGATAATTTCGGAAGGCTGCCAATTTCTTGCAAATAAAATTTCATGTAAAAATAAATTATTACTGAGCAATTTCGAATTCATAATATTTTTAAAAAATATTTCCAAACTGAAAAATAATATTAATACTTATTTTTGCAATAAAATATAAATATGTTGCAATTTTATTCAAGAAAAAAAAAACAACCGTCTATAACGTCTGGAAAATGTAAAGATTGATCCGAAAATAAGTTGTACATTATTACTGAGGAAAAAAAAACAATAAATGCTCAATAGTTCAGCATAGTTTGTGATGGAAAATTATATTCTTATGGAAAGACATATTCACTGAGCTTATTGTCAATCAAACCCTAATTCTGTATTAGATTAAAGTTTCAAAAAATTCTCGGCAAATCTTCGTTACGGAAATAGCTCAATAATTTCTTAAGTCGTTTACGTAGAGATCTAGAACTTAAGTGTGCATAAAAAGATTTTGTCAAATAAGAATGAGGAAAAAGAAATATAAAAAAAAAAAGAACTTTCGTTGCATTCCAACGATGTAAATTTCGAGAGTACGCCTTTTTGGCTATTTATTTTGATGGATAAAACTAACTTGTAGTCCGGATGCGTGGTCACTTCCTTCCTGAGCCAAGCGGCTGTGGTTAACAACTCGCCGGATGCTCTCCTCTGTATGAACTTGAGATACCTCTGGATGGTGCAATAAGTATCGGCGTCGCCGTTCATGTTCGCGAGATAAGAATTAACGAGTGGCACAAGGCCCGGAAAAACGCCCTCTTTCCCGTTGATGATTTCGTCGACAGTGTACTCCGTGTATTCGGCCTCGAGGTCCTCGTTGCTTTTGGGATCCGACGACGACGAGGCTATATCACGTCTGAACGTGAATTTTTCATTCTTCACAGCGTCTCGTTTCTGTGCGCGCTCCATGTTCTCGTCGACCTTGCTTATCGGTATGAGAAGATTCAATTTGTAGCTCAGTATGACCCTCGTGAGTAATACAACGAAACAAACGATCGCAGCGTTTTCAAAATCGGTGATTTGAACCTCGCACGGGCGAAACTCTACGCGCCAGCCAATCGAAGAGTTCGGGGGTGGTGGTTTGAAACGCATCGTTTGCCAATTTGTCGATTGTATATTCTGTAGAAAAGAAAAATATTTAATTTATTCACTCTCATCGTTTTATCGCGCTCGCAAAGTTTTCCTTGCTGCCGTTTTTTTTTTTTTTTAATGCCTGTTTCTTGACAGCGAGCTTTGTCAGAGACATGAGATGATCAGACACATTTATGGGCGCTTGAGTAGAACTCTTTTGAATCATTAATTAATTACCGTGGCGCTTAAGGCGGGCAATCACTTTAGATGCTTCAAAAAATCAATTTTTATTTTATTTCATAAATCGTTAGCTAAATATCGTAAGAATATACCCTGAAAATTTCAAAACGATATTCGGATTCCTTCTAACGGTATGTATATAAATAATAAAGACTCTCCGCTCGACTCCCAAGCGCGCTCAGGTATCCACGAGCGCTCAGTTAGGTAGATTGTTTGAGTTTTCATAACCCAAACAAACCCAAACTCGACCGTCTGGCGATTAGCTCCAAAACATCTCCATTCTGGGTACAAAATAATCGAGGTAGCGGCATTTCTTGCTGCTATTTTATTCAATGAAGGACATTCAGCCCTACTCATAGTTATGAATGAACTACAAATCGTAGTTGGCAGGCAGAGGTACGGATATGCCGAGCAAATGGATCAGATACGCGTGGCTCGGCAAAATAGAAAAAAGTTTATTAGAGACAAAAGAAAAGCTCGAAAAGCTCGTAAAGAGGAAATGCAAGCTTCGAATGAGTTGCATGAGGAAAAGGAAGGACTGCTGTATGATGCTGTAATCGCTGATTAATCGGTAAGACACTTTATCATTTGATTAAACACATTTAACTTGGAGTTTTTCGTTTGTGAAACTTTAAACGTGTTTTTCTCGAAACATTTTTTCAATTTGCGGGAATCATGACTCTAAAATTAATTGATGGATCATCAAATTTGGAACACTTTTACATAATATAATTTATTAAAACATGAATGTAAAGTTGGAAAGATTAGATTGTTTAAAACATATTTATTATTACAAAATGTCGGGGAAAAAAATTGGTAAAAATCGATCATTTTTTTTCAAACACGTTCCAACATTCAATTCTCGATTTTTTTTTCTTCAAATTTAGGTTCATGTTTCGGACAATGTGACAACTCTTGGCTCCGCGCAAAATTGATGAAAATTTTTGCAATAGCTGATTTAAGGCCACATGGAACGTACAAAATAAGTTATTGAACCAATAATTATAATAACAATATCAACAGTAATGACAATAAAAGTAATAAAATAATAAATCGATTTTCGCAAAATACAAATTCATGTCGCTAAAAAAAGAATGTACACAAACGTACAGATAACGAATGCTGAGTCATTGAAAGCTTCATATCATGAAAGGAAGTCAACAACGCTTACTTTTTATCACTAATCTTATTCGTTATATCGCGATACTAATCAATCGAAATATTTAAAAAGTTGACTCAAGTTTACCTCATTCAAGGATAACATTTCTAAGGTTTAAAGTAACTTAAGCTCAGGACAATTCAGGGATAAATTGATTGGCTTGAAACTGAGGTACGTTTTGTTCAAGAAAAAGTACTCGAACACAGCAATAGGAAGCTTTCTCTGCAAGGAAGGAACAGAGAGATAAAAGTGTCGATTGGATAGAGCGAGACGAGAAATAATGTAAACTTGCCTCGAAATGGTCCGTGTCTTCGAGATCGTTCTGATGAATTTTCTCGGAGAAAAGGGACACCGAGTCTCGTATGAACAAGTGTGCCACGTGCTGCGCCAACAGTTTGTCTATACCGTTCTCCAAAAGTTCATTGTATATCTCGTCGTCGTAAGTGAGAGGCACGTCGTTGTATCGGTCACCTTGCTCGCTCAAATATGAATCTATTGAGCCGTATCGCGATTTGCTTATCCGAAATTTGTTTTCTTTGAGCGGCTCAAGGCCACGTTCCTCGCGCGTTCGACAATCGACCGAATACGAGATCACATTCCATCGGCAATCAACGTCCGTGACGTAGCCTCGGTGAAGTGGACTCGCGGCTGTCAGTGCCAGCTGTTAATAATTCTCACGATTATTATTTGTGGCTTCGATATGTTACGACATCCTGATACTTCTCTTATCACGTATACACGCACAACCGGACAAAAGGTTGAAAACACTTTTCGCTGTTCGTCGACCAAACTAAATTGGTCGTCGTTACTCGATACAAGAGTATCGAGTATCGCAAAACTTTTCGTTACTCCGTACAAAAGTATCCGAGTATCAAAGAATTTTTCGTTACTCGATACAAAAGTATCGAGCGATTGTTGGAGATCGCTACTTTTGTAGCGAAGTATCGATCGAATTCTGAAGTCTGGAATGGATAGTCTGATACAAAAGCTTTCATCGATTGAGAGGAGAATAAACTTTTCAACGTGACGGTGGCGAGACTACTATCTTAAAAAGAAATAACGATCAAATGAGAAAAAAAAATTCTCGAGCGGCCAATTGGGGGTCAATTTTGGCTCTTATGAATTTCTCTAAGAAAAAAATGCCTACTGCCATTTCCTAAAAAATGATATAAGATCTTATGAGAGTGAAATAAAAAACATTTAATGTTCTCCGTCTCTGACGAAACAAACTTACGTAATTTTTTGAGAATTTCACGTTAAGATGCAAAAAAATTGCGTTGTGTATTATCTACGTAAATCGTAATACCAAATATAATACTCGTACGTATGAGAATATTATAGTTGTCGTGGCAACACAGCGGTCTCAAAATCTAGCATTTCATAAAAATAAATAAATCTAGCTTGAGCATTCTTTCGGTCAAAACCTTTTGTCATCCCGATCTAAAGTTCGAAAAGTGTGTCGACACATTTGGCCAGCGGGCTACAGACAAAACTACCGTTACCATTATTGGACAAAGAGGTGTGAGCTGATCGTACAAAGTTTTAGCTTCCTGTATGTTGCAGGCTTGGAACGTTAATTGCAGACAACAGCAACCCATTCCGAAACCCATTGCGTCCATGTAAACGTGATCGTCGATAGCTGCTTTCGCGCTCGTGCCGTCGTCGCCGAGTTTGGAAAAATTCTCTTTAAAAGGCTCGGGCACGTTCTCGTCTCTGTAAACTTTCACCGAAGTTACTTATTTTCGTTACTTCGCCGACGTTTCTCGTCTCGCTTATCGTTTCAACTAACGTATCGTCGTATCTTCTCTCGCCATTAGCGCCACTTCGGTACACACTTACTGGGAATGTTTATGGCAACTTTTTCACCCCTGCGTTCTCTGATGTTGCGAGTGAGCGTCCTGAAGCGAGGATGACCCGGAAAAATGGCTTCGTCGGGGAAGAAGAGACTTCTCGATGCGCCGGTTGCGGGTGTAGGCTTGGCGGGCGGTTCCGTAAAGTTGGGTTGGCCCAAGCGCGGAAAGCTCGCCAGAGCGAACAAAACTTCGCCGTCTCTGAGCTCGCGCATAGCTTCTTGTCTGCGGTAGCGCATATTAGCTTCCACGACGTTGAAATGAGCGAGCAAACCGCCGTAAGGCTTGCCCGGCGTTCCCTCGATCATGTAAGCTCCGTATTCCGGTCTCCATAACGACTTTACGCCGCTGCGTCGTTGAACGGAACAAAAATTAGGCACGACTTGGAAAACGCGCTGGTAATATCGGCGCGGACGTTCCGGAGTGCCGTCGAATAAAAAAAAAAGAATAAAAAAAAAAAGTGACACTTACGCCGGATCCTTGTGCTCCTTCTCGTTGAGCTTGGCCAAGATCTCTTCGGCCCTGAGACTGACCTTGGCGGTTTTTCGCTCGTCATCAAACTTGACGAGCATGTACTCAACCTGTTGCGAGAAAAAAAAAAAAGAAACATTATCGCGATCGTAAATCTTAGGCGCTCGTGGTCGAGTGTGATCGTTTAACGCTCTAGAATGCGCTCGTAAACTTTTGACGTTGCGCAACTTTACACGATAGACGCGAGAGAGGCGACCGTGACTTGGCACAACGATCTTTTTTTTCGTTATTTTTTATTTCAAGCCACGATTCAATCTCTTTTTCAATGAAATTGACAAATTTTGTCAAGTTAATTTCCAGATCGGGCGTACACGGAGTTTTCGAACAAACGGAATCGCATCGCAACATCGACGCGGAGTAACGTACATCGATCGATAAATTTGACATTTCGCGATGGAAAAAACGATGAATTTTTAAGGGGGATGTTAAATATGTCAAGTGACGACACGCGGAAATTCTCGATGAATAATTCACGTGCGCTTAACGATCGGTCGGACACCGCGACGGAGATGACAAGAAAAAAAAAAGGCAAAGGTAAAGGAAGAAAAAAAAAAAACGTTTGTTTCAACGTACCTCGTCGCCCCACTTGAGAATGTCGCCCTGCCTGTCTCGTAGTCTCTTGTAAAGATTTATAAATTGTTTGATCCCGTGTTTTCTAACGTGATCGGAAAGTTTTTTAGTTTCTTCCCAACTCAGTGGACTGCCCTCCGTCAGCAAACCCATGTTTTCTTTCTCGCTCTTTAACTCGCCCGTGCGAAAGAAGACTACTGGGCACTTTATCGACAAATAAAATTACGCACACACGAAGAATTCAAAGGGTGCGCGTGTCTCTACTATTGAATTTCTTTCGAAGTTACGCTCGCGTGAAAAAAAGTTTTGCACAGTCGCGTTATATACGGTACGCGGTGAATTTTTTACTTCGAATTACGACGGTAAATAAAGTGAACGAAAATAAAAAAAAAGAAGCCGTAGAAGACACACGAGTCGCGGCAGTGTCCGACTCGCGGCAGTGGCTTCTGGTGCTTCGAGCCACGACGGAACGGAGGTAGTGTCTATATAGAGAAGCCTTGATGCGCTCTCCCTCCTGCGCGGCTATCATACCTCGTCACGAGACCAGCGCGACTCTCGCGGCCGAGATCGGAACCTCGAACCTCGCTTGTTTGAAGACTTTCTACGTATGGACACATCGATGTTAAAACCCTCGGCGGTCGCACTGGGTCACTCGTGACCGGAGCGAAATTCCCAAGGGAAATTTTTTGGTATGCTGTATCTCAAGCGGGAATTAAGGCCATGTGTCGCACGTCCAGTCGGTAAAAATCCTACTGCTAAGTTTTCTCCTAGACGGAACATATTTCGGGCAAAAGAAGAGAAAGCCGTTGTTCGTCGTTCAACAGAGCGGAACGTGTTTCTTTTCTTTTTTCCCAAAAATCAACCGTTTTAGAAAACATTGGGAATCTGCAAATCAGCTATCTCTCTCGCACTCATGGCCGCTCGGTCGGTGTGACACTTGACCTTAAGGGGGCAGTCCACTTTGAAAATTTCAAAAAATCGATTTAAAAAAAAAAAATTCGAAAGTACATACATTCAGAAATATTGTGTCAATGTTGCCGATTGAGTTTACGTAAGAGTTTTTCATAGTATAAACTTCAAACGCGTTTTTCTCGAAACAACGTTTTCAAAATCTAGCTCCATCGTATCTCTAAAACTAATAAACCGATTCTCTTGAAATTTGAACCACATATTGCAAACATGATTCGCAACAAGATGACCCTCGATGGTTTTTAAATGTTGATTTTTACGCTTTTTTTTTGCGAAAAACTGCGGAAAAAACACGTTTTTTTTTACTTTTTTCGTTTTTCAGCTGCCATTTTTTTATTTTTTGATAAAACTTTATATCCGAGGGTCATTTTGTAGCTGGTGTCATACTGAATTTAATGGACTTTGATTTTTTTGTTTCAGACAAGCCGTTGCCGAGTTGTGATGGAGCTACCTAGCCCACTTATTTTTCAGGCGTTACGTTAAACTATAGTTTTTGTACTTAAAAATGAATAAATATTAATTGAATTTTTTTTTCTGTATTTTAAGACTATTCATCAAGCCCAACAACTTTTAAATTCATATCTTTTATAAAATCCTCAAAAAAAAAAAAATCGCGAACATAGCCTTTTTTTCGTGGCTCCAAAGTGGACTGGCCCTTTGAAACAATATTTTATCTATTTTTATTCTTTATATGTAAGAAAAAATTAGGCGCAAGGTTTAAATGTAAACATGAAGGTTGTAAGCAAACGAGGGAAATGTAAGAAGCGCAAAGCGTGTACAATGAGGAAATAAATACAACACAATTACCTTCATGACTGACGTGCCACTACCATTGGGGGATTGAATGAAATTCGATGACTGGATTTAGCGACAGTAATGTCATTGTCGACGCGTTTTTAAATTAAATTTTTCTGGCGGGCTATGAATTTGTCCGGTTGTCCTCTAATGGTTTCATCTCGAGGGATCGTGGCTTCGAAAAACGCGAGCAAACGCGACAAGTTGATAGGCGTTGTTGACAAGATAAACTGATAATTCGTTCGAAACGACCTCACTCTCATGTAAACGTGAGGACTTTTTTCTCTCTTCAATCATCCTTGAGATACACATCAAGAGAATGCCTAGTCACGGCGGAAGTGAAGTTATGCAACGAACTGCAACCATATCGGGAAAATGACCTTCCGACCAGCGAGACTTAACGATGAAAATATTTCTGTAATTTTTTTTTTCTCGTCGAATGAAAAATAATGCCAAAGCTGACTTTTTTTCTCATAAATTTTCGGTAGGTCAGGAAAAGCCTCGTCGATCTTAGGCTCAAACAATATATCGTTAGACTGACGATTATTCGTATTTGTGTACTTTATTCGGACGTCGATATGAAACATTGGCAACGAAACGTCGCTATGGAGATTTTATTGTTGTTTATTTACGCCGGAGTCGTAGATGTACCGAGACGCGTTCGAACGGGTCCAATGTCGACCAATTAAGCGAACAGACCGAATCCCATGTCATCATCTTCGGACTCGGACTCCTCCTTCTTCTCCTCCTTCTTCTCGGCCGGTGCGGCGCTCACGGCGGCGGCGGCGGCCGGCGCGCTAGCAGCTGCCGACACGAATTTACTCGGGTCCTGGTTTCACAAACGAGAAAAACATCGTCTTCATTAACTTCGCGTATTATAAAAATGAGTTAATTCCTTCGAATTAAGTCATTTTTTTTTCTCTTGTTCAGACAGCGCTTCGTCACGCTCATTGTCAACTGTCTTTTCGACGTGTCAGTGGGTTCAGCTATTTCTAGCTCTGACACGTTTTTCGAAAAATTCAGACGAGTCGCGTTCGCATCATTACAACGACAACGTGGAGGGAGGGGGCGTTATCTCGTTGCGTATTGAAAAGAGGCATTCTTCCTCTATCAAACACTTTTTTTTTGCTTCTCAGAGGAAACTTCTCGATCGGGAAAAACGTTTTCACGAAAATGAAGTCGTGAAATACAAAATAATTCCTAAAGTTTATGAAACTTTCTTGTCTACATTCGAATATTCGTCTTGAATTGTGCGAAAATTGTGAGTTTTCAAAAATACGTAGTACAAGCTACACTTTTCGCAAATATCCAAATAGCGATTCTTTTTTTTTTCTTCTCATAAATCGATAATTACGAATTACGAAAGAACTTTTTTTTCTCATAAAGATAATTACGAATTACGAAAGAACTTTTTCTTCTCATAAAGATATTTACGAATTACGAAAGAACTTTTTCTTCTCATAAAGATAATTACGAATTACGAAAGAACTTTTTCTTCTCATAAAGATAATTATGAATTACGAAAGAACTTTTTCTTCTCATAAAGATAATTACGAATTACGAAAGAACTTTTTCTTCTCATAAAGATAATTATGAATTACGAAAGAACTTTTTCTTCTCATAAAGATAATTAGGAATTACGAAAGAACTTTTTCTTCTCATAAAGATATTTACGAATTACGAAAGAACTTTTTCTTCTCATAAAGATAATTACGAATTACGAAAGAACTTTTTCTTCTCATAAAGATAATTATGAATTACGAAAGAACTTTTTCTTCTCATAAAGATAATTACGAATTACGAAAGAACTTTTTCTTCTCATAAAGATAATTAGGAATTACGAAAGAACTTTTTCTTCTCATAAAGATAATTAGGAATTACGAAAGAACTTTTTCTTCTCATAAAGATCATTACGAATTACGAAATAACGTTTTCTTCTCATAAAGATAATTACGAATTACGAAAGAACTTTTTCTTCTCATCTTTATGAGAATTCGTAATTCGTAATTATCTTTATGAGAAGAATAATTACGAATTACGAAAAAAACGTTTTCTTCTCATAAAGATAATTACGAATTACGAAAGAACTTTTTCTTCTCATAAAGATAATTACGAATTTTGCTCACAGCATCCTCTCTAGAGATAGCACTGTTAAAAAATACTTGCCCTTAGGAGAAATTTGTTTACTTCGCACGGCATTACTTAAACGCAGCGAATCGAACTGATTACAACGTACGGACAATTTTCCAAATTGCTTCTAAATCGCCAACGCGCTTTCTCCGCCGGAAAATATCAGACTATTTAAACATGACAAATGTTTTTTTTTTTAACGAGTTAAAAAATGACTAGAGATAACGTACCTTGATGTATTCCTTGATGGTGTTAGCCTCGGGGAATTCGACGTCGGTCACCGCGGCAATGGCCAAAAGATTCTTGAAGCCATTGGCAACGCTGTGCGGTGCGCTGGCCACGGTCGGATAACCGATCGCCAAACAAACCGAGGCAAGATTCGCGACACCGGCGAGGAATTTCTCGCGAAGATCCTCGGGCTTGATATCGAGAATTTCGGGAGCGAAAATAGTGCCGGAGTCGTAAACTTGTTCGACGAGAAGACCGTAAGAAAAGGGCGAGATGTTGAGCATGTTGAGGAGCGTTGCTTCGGAAGCGCCCACCTTGTCGCCAGGTTTCAAGATGTGCACGTCGTTCTGGAAAAAAAAAAAAAAAAACGATATACGACACTGTAAGATCAAAGCAGGCGAAAAAAAGGAGAATTCAAAGTTTTATTGCCAATAGAATTCAGACTCACGATGATTTCGATGGTTCCCTTGGAAATTTTGGTGGGAATGCTCAAAGCCTGGAAGAAGGAAGTTTTCTCGGGTCCGAGGCCGGTGTTTTGAGCCGGAATGATGACGCTCAGAGGTGCGATCGCGCCGTTACGAGCAGGAGCACGAACTTTGTTCTCCAACAGCTTGTCACGGATTTCTACCAAATCGCCGCGTGTGAAGACAAATCCGACGTTTCCCTTGATATGAGGTAGAAGCTTCTCCAGAGCTGCGTTACGCTCTACGTGACCTCTTATCGCCTTTCTCATCATGGTGTTCTTGCCCATGAGAACGACGGCGTTGCCGCGCAGCGACATACGAATCTGCTGCATTTGCTTCGAACCGACATTGTCCGCACCCACAATAAAGCACTTTGGATAGTCGTCCAAGAGTTGCTGCGGAAGAAAACATTTTTCAAAGCAAACTCTCGTTTATGAACGATCGGACGCCGCTTCGCTTCGATCTTTCCACTTACGATGAGCTTGGTGAAGTAGTTGGACTTCCAGGTTGCTTTGTCCTCCCTACCCATCTTGCGGTGCGTGTAGGGATACCTTGCGGGGATTTAAGGACTGAAAAAAAAAATTAACGCAGCTGAGATAACGGTTAATCCGCGCGAAAAGTTGACGATTGGAACTCGAATGAGTCAGACTGCGATTTTTACGCCGCTTTTCAACCGAGGAACCGACGCGCGGATGGGTTCAGCTATTTCTAGCTTCCGCACGTTGATCGGCCCTTCAGACGCGTATGACTTTCATCATTCGGTTTTTAATGAGTTTCGATGCCGTTTTCTTTAGCCGCAAGAGTGGGAATGAAAGTACGAGTTTTCGGCAGGCTGTCAATTTCTTGCGAATAAAATTTGATGTAGAAGTTAATTGTTACTGGACAATTTCCAACTCATATTGTTGAAATATATTTTCACACGAGTGCGTGATAGCTGAAATTTTCTAACAGACATTTCTCAGAAATTAATCGTATTTCGAGCAAAATAAAATCGTCGATTTCCGCGTCGGTAAATTTTAGAGAGAATGATGCTTTGATTTTCGTTAAAAAAAAAGCTATCATGTACGAGAAAATACTGTTCGAAAATTTGTGAGGTTATGTCGACCGTGTACGTGCCCATAAATGACCGTGCCATTGCTGCCAGCTGCCGCGTGGCAACCTAACCTAAATTCCCCTCGCGCGACGAAAAACGGCTCGAATTGTACGAGCAGCGGGCAATATTTCAGTGTTTTCGAATACTTCAAACGTTTCGTATATTTTCGAATACTTCGAACACTTTGAAGCATTTATTGCGTTGTTTTATTTACAATTGGATTTTTCCAAGCGATAATCGGAACGACAAAAGATGCTACATACCTCGGCAAGTTACGCGGGTGAAGTGGAAGAATAGTCGGAAATCGAGGTAGACGCGAGTTTCGAACCGGAAGTGTAAAGAACGCTCTCTGCAGGACGTTTGCTCGGCACGATTTGATTCAAACCGCAACGTTTGAAATATTTTTCAAAAAAACAATTTATTCACGATGCATCGAAAATTAGGGCGATCGGGAGACATTTACCTTCGAGACTTTTGTCCTAATGAAGCTAATTATTAACAAAAGCAAGTAAAAGAAGAATTAATTCACGAAGTACCTGTAAAAACTAGAAAACTTGCCTTTTTTTCTTTTGTCTTATAAAATTTTAGTGTTACGTGTTAAGCATATGATGGGAAAGTTTTGAAACGAAAATCAATAAGTAAACAATTGTCGAACGAACTCTCCCGTGACATGGCTCATATTTTCACTATGATAAAAGCTACGGCATCGAAAAAGTGTTGCTCCCATCTAGTTCTATCCCCACATTTTCGTTACAGAATCGACCCCCTGCTCACTTTTGTCATTTTCGCCAAAACTGGAAACCGCAATAGCCCCCCCCCCCCCCCTTTATGTAAAATCGTCCTCGACCTGCGGGACCTGCGTAACCGAACGGAAAACGAGGCTAAAAAAGTTTCGCTTTAAAAATAAAACACCCAAGGTGGCAAAATAAGTCGATTCGTTCGCAAAGATTAGTAGCATAGTGCGGGGGTGGGGGTTCTGAAGAAAAAAAAAACACCCGAGTCACTCACGAAACATTATTATTATTAGAAAAAAAAAACGCTACAATCAATATCTCAGACATGAATTTTTTCTTTGCGTTCGACGGTGACTCTTTCGATTCGTGCGAATCTCGTACCGTCGCGTGTCACATTCGAGCCGTGAGTGTTCGCCGCGCTGACAGAGGGATTCTGCTCTCCGGCGATTCGCTGCTCCGCGCTCGTCTCGTTTTTGCCGATGCTCGGTGGGCGCGTTGTGCCTTTGGAATAAATCGTCAATAACATTGTCGCGTTCGTAGGATGGGCGGGAATAATTGCAAGGCGACGAGACTTTTTGTAAACATTTTTCGGATACGTTTGAAGGCCGCGTCTCTTCAAATGGCTCTTGTGCCGTTGCGCGGATAAATTTATCGTCTCGGGTAGTTCGAGGCGTGCCGAAGGACTCACGCGACTCTCTCCCTCGTTGTTTACATCGACTGGCGGGTCGTTCTTCGAGTCGCGACGATCGTTCGCGATCGTTGAAGCGTTCGGCGGTGGCACGGGATGCAGGAACGCTATCGGCCAGTGGCGTCCTTCGCATCTCTCCCGGCAAGCTGTTTCTTCACCGTAACCGACGCTCTCATCGGGACGACGATAATCGTTGTTCGGTCGGGGACTCGGTAAGTACGGATAATATTTTTCGCTGCACGGACGCCATTGTTCCTCCGATGATCCCACGTGACACCTGGCGTTTTAACAATTTTCGAGCCGTGTCATTAACATTATTTCTCGAAGGATCATTTTATTGGGCAATAATTCATTTAACCTCTTCGTTGGCAGAGAGAATTCGACGAAAAGTGCCCAAAATGGCAGGAAATTTTTTTTATCCTGAAAACTTGTACTTTGGGCTTTTTGAGGGTGCTGATTACGAATCTTAACTCAAAATTCAGGAATTTACAATGACGAACAAATATGGCGAATGAAAATACAAATAATACAGATTGTTTTAGATGAAACTCGGTACTCATAGGTTGTGTAGGTCACTGATTGAAAATTTTGAATTTTCAAATTTAAAGTTCAGATTCGTAATAAGCGACCTCAAAAATCCTGGAATACTAATTTTCATCTAAATCGAGTAAAGTTTTTGATTTTTGTCCGTCATATTGGCGCCGCCATTTTGAATTTCCAAATTTTGACTTCAAATTCGGATTCAGCGAGCCCAAAACCCCCCCGAGTGAGGCTCCGATTTCAAATCAGAGCAAGTTGAATAGGGAAATAAAGGTTGACGCACTAATGCGTCAATGTCACACAGAGCATGGAATTATTTGACGCACTATTGCGTCAATGCCAACGACGGGGTTATTTTTATTTCTCAATTCTCCGATCTTCGTGGCTTCTAACATACAAAATACGGGTGTACTTCCGAAAAGCTCACATACCTCCGATTAATTTAAAACTTCGTATACTTATGTATTTTGACTCGCTTATCACGAATTTGATAGTGAAAATACCCGCAAATTTTATTTTCAAGGTCAAAACTGAAAAAAAACTTTTTTTTAGTTTTTCTATTCTATTTTAATAAATATTGATGTTAGAGAAAAATGTTTCCTACAAGAGTTGTAGCTTATGAATAGACTGATGTTTTATGTTCTATACAGGTTTTGTCTAAAACCATTAGTTTTCGAGAAAAATGGGATAATGCTCCAATAAGTATATTTTGCTCAAACTCTATTAGTTTCGATGTTATCTACTTACGCACTTTACCACGGGGAGGTTAGGGTTTAGTCTTTAACCCTTTCAGTCATGCATTTTTCATCTGCACCGATTTTGATGAAAATTGATACGCGGGGGTTTTCGGGGTCGCTGATCACGAATCCGGCATTAGATTTTCAAAATTCAAAATGGCGAATCCAATATGGCGGACGTGAAATTCCAAATACTTATTGATTCTTCTAAAACTTTGTACTCAGGGGTTTTCGGGGTCGCTGATCACGAATCCGGCATTAGATTTTCAAAATTCAAAATGGCGAATCCAATATGGCGGACGTGAAATTCCAAATACTTATTGATTCTTCTAAAACTTTGTACTCAGGGGTTTTCGGGGTCCCTGATCACGAATCCGGCATTAGATTTTCAAAATTCAAAATGGCGGATCCAATATGGCGGACGTGAAATTCCAAATACTTATTAATTCTTCTAAAACTTTGTACTCAGGGGTTTTCGGGGTCGCTGATCACGAATCCGGCATTAGATTTTCAAAATTCAAAATGGCGGATCCAATATGGCGGACGTGAAATTTCAAATATTCCACTGTGACTGAAAGGGGTGGGACCGTAGCGGTCCCACTGTGACTGAAAGGGTTAAAGTGCATGTTTTTTTCTGCTTTTTTCTATTTTATTCTTTTTTGCTTTTTTTTTTTGTATTTTAGTCTACTTTTTGTTTTTTTGTTTGTATTTTATTCTACTTTTTGCTTTTTTTTGGTATTTTTTATTTTCGTCTTTTTTGTATTTTATGTTGTTTTCTGTTATTTTTTGTGATTCTAGTATTACATAGGAAAATATTGAAGGTCAAGCAATGTAAAAACGAAAAACTCATGTGGCTTTGCGCGTAGAACACTCCAGTGTAGGATATTTTATCGGAACAATTGTTCTTCCCATTGGCGACAAATTCTGGTCGATTCTCGATGTTTTTTTTTCAATGATCCGGTCACTGATAAAACGGGACGGGAGTCGTTAACTCACCACGGGTAACTGTAGCCCCGAGAAAAGCCGCAATGATGATTAGGCTCGCAGCAATAGTCCCAGGAACCGAATTCCGCACCCTCTGGCTCGCAAGACCAAAAACCAGCGATCTTGTTGATCTCGCATTTGGTGCCCCGTTTACAAGGATAACCGTTGACCGTGTAGTGACGATTGAAGCTCCCGTGTCCGTCGACTGTGTAAGATTTTTGAGTTTATCTTGCGTTGAAAGTGTTGCCAACGAGATGACACGTAGGTGAATACTCACGATAATTTGGTACCGTCGAGTAGCCGTTGCCGTTGGTCACGTGATTGGGCGACCCGGTTGAGTAGTCCGGGACTTTTTGGTGATCGGATTCATCGGAATCCAAAGGTCGTACACCCAAGTACAGCGTGTTATAACCGTAGAAAGTCGGGCCCGGATAACCCAGGGGAATGAACGAACCACTTGGTGAAGAGCCAGGCCGGTAATCGTCGCCGCCTGTAACGTGATCGAATCTCCCATCGTTTGGATTATCGTATCCGTAAGCCGGTGAACATTGGGGCTCCAGTTCCTTCCAGGCGTACATGACGTAGTCATCGTCCTGGGTGTAGTCGAGACCCGGACGTAGATCACGTCGCGGCACGTCACTCAAGTAACAATTGTCACCGTGTTTGCCGTCGCCAATTCTAACAAAAAAAGTTACCATTTACGGAACTATGGACGGTAATTATGATTTCATATAACGCAATCGTTGCGATCACGGTCTCACATACAGGTCTGGTAACTCAAGCGTTTTTGAGTAGTAAAGTGTCGGCGTTAGTGAGACAAAAAGTTAGTTGCTCAACTATCCACTAGAGGCGCCTTCACGCAGGGGTCTCGTAGATATAGATATACAGTAATCACCGTAGCAGCAATAGATAGCCTCCTCAAAATATTTATATCGTGTTCCGTTGTATGGTCGAAAGAAAGTAAACGGTCTGTCGGATTCAGAAAATGCCTAAAGCGTTCGTTGTTCCGAATGCCCTTGAAGTTTGCATCCGTTGCAATGCAACGATGTTTTATTTCTCCATATTTCATTTCTTTATTGCAATCATTATTAACACTAGATTTAGCAGACCAGGTACTGGTATAAGTGTCAATAAAAAAAAATATATTTGTTACGAATATATATAAAGTAACATTAAGTTCATAAAATGTATTCTCTACTTATAGCTACAAAAGTCACAACATCATTTCGGAAAGCAAATTTACATGCAGTAGGAATTTTGAATTGAAATTGCGCGACCAGTCAAAATTACTGGTCTGGTAAATCTAGTGTTAAAAATCATTTTGGCAAATTGCACTCGTAAATCTCTAATACGAATACGTAAAAACGTTTGAATGATTTTTAAAGCCTAAAACGGCCAATAAAAAACTGGAGCTATTGAGAAGAATATATTTTCGTTGCATTCCAAGGATCCAAGGTTCGACATCATCGTTCCGAACTGTTGGAAAAACTTTAAGAAGGATAGTGGAAAGTGTTCAGTGTTCAAAGTTCCGCATTGCGTATACACGATTTATACTATGTTTAATTACTAAAATATTTATATTTTACTGTCTCAACACTCGCGTACCCCTGCTTGACGCTTACAGACACTATTAATTAACCAGCTGGGGGAATTTTTTTGAATCACGAATCATTGCCATTCTCACAATAGGATCAGTAGTACAAAAAAATGAATCAATTTCCATTCGTATCGCTCTTAAGGGGCCAGTCCATTTTGAAAATTTCAAAAAATCGATTTTTTTAATTACTTTTTTCGAAAGTACATACATTCAGAAATATTGTGTCAATATTGCCGATTGAGTTTAGGTAAGAGTTTATCATAGTATAAACTTCAAACGCGTTTTTCTCGAAACGTTATCAAAATCTAGCTCCATCGTATCTCTAAAACTAATAAACCGATTCTCTTGTAATTTGAACCACATATTGTAAACATGATTCGCAACAAGATGACCCTCGATGGTTTTAAAATTTTGATTTTTACTCTTTTTTTTGTTGCGAAAAACTGCGAAAAAAACGCGTTTTTTTAAATACTTTTTTTCGTTTTTCATCTGCCATTTTTTTATTTTTTGATAAAACTTTATATCCGAGGGTCATTTTGTAGCTGGTGGCATACGGAATCTAATGGACTTCGATTTTTTTCTTTCAGACAAGCCGTTGCCGAGTTGTGATGGAGCTACCTAGCCCACCTATTTTTGAGGCGTTACGTTAAACTATAGTTTTTGTACTTAAAAATGAATAAAAATGAATTAAATTTAAAAAAAAATGTATTTCAAGACTTTATTTATCAAGCCCAACAACTTTTATATTCATATCTTTTATAAAATCCTAAAAAAAAAAAAAAAATCGCGAAAATAGCCTTTTTTCATGGCTCCAAAGTGGACTGGCCCCTTAAATAAGTTTGCTTTTTTCCGAAAAATCTGCATCATTACACAGCTGTTCGAGCTTGCTTTTGATCGGCTCATCCGTTATTTCGTCATTTGTATGAAAAGTAGCTCTTTTATTACGTGAATTAGATATATAAATTTCGCAATGAACTCAACCGTGGGCAAAGGCGGGACATTAAATTTACCGGCCGATACACAATCAGGAGAATACTGGAACGTCAACATTTACCACCCACCCATGTACGAACTGCAAACGGGCTTAGTACTGGCACTGTACTGATGCCAGAGCTGCCAATACTGGCAGGATACCAAGGACCAAGCTTTGCCCAAGTGAAAATCAGTATTGAGACAACTTCGGTTTGTTAACACCTGTCCAAGTCATGGTGCCATGAATCGGCTCGACATTGTTTACGGGTATTGACTGAGAACAAGTGCCCAGTTTTGGGCCAGATATTATTGCCAGTCTTGAGACAAACCCTGAATCAGTACTTTGTCGGTGCATGCACATGTATAGACCAGAAACTTGGCTTAGTCTTGGCTCAGTACTGATGTCAGAGCTGCCAATACTGGCAGGCTACCAAGGGCCAAGCCTTGCCCAAGTCAAAATCAGTATTGAAACAACTTCGGTTTCTTGACACCTGTCCAAGTCATGGTGCCGTGAATCGGCTCGACATTTTATACGGGTATTGGCTCAGAACAAATGCCCAGTTTTGGGCCAGATATTATTGCCACTCTTGAGACAAACCGTGAATTATTAATTTGCCGGTACATGCAGTAGTAGATAATATTATTGCAAATGTGCAATTGAAAAAAAGCACGACGAGCGAAAAGAGTGCGAATGGAATTGATCCTCAGTACTTTCATGGATTGAACCTACCACCCTACCTGAAACTGAAGGACATGCAAGACGACGAATGGGGATTGTATCGCATCCTGGAGCACTGTCGACGACACTCGTTCTCCGAGTCGACTCTGGTCATTGAGGCAACCGCGGATGGACTGAGTTTACAGCCGGCTTGATAATCTGACCAGCAGCCTGTAAACAAGCCATTGCCATAGAAGAATTCCGAAAGCTTGAAATGTTGAAGAAACCTAAAAATGTACCTTCCGGCTTGACAGCTTGCCCGGTTGTCCTCGGCTTTTCTCCTAGACTAGCCGAATTGTAGATCGGCGCGAAAGGATAAGCCTCGCAACCGCGACCGTAACTTCCACGCTCGTAGAGCTCGGCTCCGCGAAGAGCAACCGACGAATAAACCTCGGAATTCATCGCTGATATTATCTCGCGCGTCGAACAATCGCTCAGGAAACAATTTGCCTCTCTATCATCGTACGTCTCGTATCTGCGTGCATGGAGAACTTACGAATCGGTGAAACTCTTTACAAAACTAATATCGCTTGAATTGAACCTCGGCCGACCTGTAGACGAAACTCCTGCAGGTGAAGTGTCGAGCACTGATGCAGGCTATCTGACACTCCCCGAGACCGTTCTCCGCCCGTATTTTCTTTCGGGCGAGCTCCGAAGGCATGCTACAACCACTCCGCACCCTCCAGAAACATTCTGCAATTCGATATTCCGGCATTGAGTCAGTATTTTAGTCTAGGAATTTGAACATGTCGATTTTGTTTGCACTTTTTTTAAAGTATAGCCTCTTAAGAATGTATCCTCGAAAAGAAGAATGCAAAGATTGTAAAAAAAAAGGATGGTAAAAAGATTTGTTGTTTTTTTTTTTATCAAGCCCGAAAAAACGCTGGAAATTTAGGCCTCCAGGCTAGAATACTGCCATAAGTTCGTCGAAGTTCGCGTCGCACGTCTTCAACATGCGTTGCGAATCCACCGTTGCGTTTCTAGACGAAGCAAAACGTCAAGAGCTTTGCCCCGTCTAGGAAGGTACTTTTTCTGAAACTGTATTTCCATGACTGTTTCACCTTCTGACGAACGTCCAGGAGTTCCGTTCTGTCCCGTGCCATGCTTTCCCGACTCCCCGTAACAGTCTCTCGGATCCCCGACGATTGCGTAGACATCGTAGTCCCGATCAGGCTCGAGATCCGTATAAAAATTGAGTTGCTCGAAAGGGACATTGCTGAGGAGGCAATTGTCGGCCGGAGCGGTAGCTACCAGTGTATACCTGCGTTTGAAGAAAAAAAAAAACAAAATTTCAACATCAACGCCGTTGCGACGCCTTTCGAAAGGTCCGATCAACATCTGCTCATAGCAAACCCAAACAAGCTCAAAGGAGAAGTTGCAGAGTGAAAAAGGGAAAACTTGCACTTCCCGTGCAAAAAATTCTCAGGCATTCCGAGTTCCGATCAGATACCGTTCGGGATATGATACGGATTCCCTAGAATGGATATCCTCATCGGAATCCAGATGACGCCCCACTGCGTAGCACAAGACGGAGACGTGGTGGCAAGAATTTGAAATACGTTTTAAGCTAGGCACTCCCTATAGAGGCATCGAAAAATGCATTTTTTTTTAATTGCCTAAATTTATAGTTTGAAACTCGTAGAATACGATGCAGCCAGTGATTTTGGTCAATTCTCAAAAATGACATCCCGAGAGCCTTTGGAGAACTTCTCCACTATGTGGAGAAGTGGATGAGTCGTCTATTAAATAATAGCTGTTAGCTGGGCAAAATGAGTATTGCGAGGAAGCTGAAGGACTATTATATGGTGCTGGAATAGCTGACTAGTCGGTAAGTCACAGAATCATACGTTTTGCCCTTACCGAAACTTTAAACGCGATTATCTTGAAACTTTTTTTTTTTTTTTTTCAATGAGTTGAAAATGTGCACGATTACTCAAAAACTATTTGACCGATCAAGCTCATATTTGGCACACCTTTTTCTGATACTTATGTCCAATTGACGAACTTAAGATCGACTAAAAATGATCAAAATAAACATGTTTTTGGATGGATCAATTTTGAATTTTTTTTCCGAAAAAAAAATGAATTTTTGTGTTCTAAGGCCTCCCCTTTAGCCAATTGTCATTATTTTTCGAGGTGCTGGAGTGTACAGCGCATTCAACCTCCCTACCGGACAGCTTCACGGCGATTGGTTATATCTCCGCCATTTTTCACTTTTTTTTAAACAACAAAAATCGTTTTGACAACTAGAATTATGTAATAAAAAGTACCTATGATCCTGAAAAGATACATTCCTTACCCTCAAAAAAAAAATTATGAAAATCGACTAAGATTTTGCGTTATATAGGGAGTGCCCCCCTCAAATACATTTTTCGTAGCAAATTAAATACATATTTTCTTTGTACGAACGATCTCCATTTAATTTAAATATAATTACTTAGAATAAATAATTTATATCACTTTTTTCCAGGAAATATAAGTCTTTTAAAGTCTATATATTGGTTTTTTTCGAAATTTTTGTATTAAATGTAAAGAATTTTATTCGAAATCGTGTTATTAATATATATACGTTTTGACAGTTATACTGTAGCACCAATTTGTTACCTAATCGTTTTTCAGATCCTTGAATAAATGATATCAGAAAATGTCCAGCGCCTCCAGCTGATCGTTATCTCTTGGTGATCTTTAAATTAATCCCTGGGATCCGATTCGATATCGAATCAGATCTTGTTCAAGAAGTTCAGGATTCTAGCCTGGATCCTATGCAAAGTTTCTATTTGGATTCTGATTAGAGTCCTCGATAGGATTAGGATCCTGGCTGTAATCTGATTTGCGAGTGTTACATTTTGTTCCCGGATACGACGTCCGACTGGATCCCAATTGAGAAACCAGGAACCAAGTCCGAATCGGACTGTATCCATGACAATATTTCTGCACGGGTCTCTATAACGCGCAAGAACATTTTTTTGTCAAGCTCATGTTAACCGAGGCGCAAAACCCACCTGTAAGCGAAACTGAAACAGTCCGTACGAGCTGTGCAAAGCATTTCGCACTCCTCCACATTGGCGGTGACGTGACTAGCAGCGACGATCTTACGCGTGACCTTGAATCCCATCAAGGATCTAGCCGAGCAAATTTTGGCGATACTGGTCCCGATGGAGGCTCGTCCTTCATCAGGTTTCCAGCTCTTTCGATCGTGACTATCTATCGTACCTTGTCCCAAATGATAACCGTACGCCGGACCATAATTTCGACCGTAATGACGATCAGCCTGATCACCAGGCGATACTTTTCTCGCCGGTGGTCTCGTTTTAATCCAATGATCGTAGTATTCGCGCGCATCCTTCGAATTCCAATCCCCATAGGGATCACTCCCGTATCCGTAAGATTCGTCGTAAAAGGGTTTTCCAGTCCGCGGTATTACGTCATTGGGTCCGGATGATCGATGACGCCAAATGCGCGATTCATCGATTCTTCGGTTTGGTAAATCAACCGATTCCCGATAATAATAACGATTGTAATGATCGTTGGATGGTGATGGAATACGCTGAATCGGGGGAGGTCGATGAATCGATCCGTCATAGCTCGGTCGTTGGGGCAGATAAGAACCCCAAGGTCGTTGAAGATCACCAGTCCCGTAATAGTTCGAATGCCCAGGCCAATTATCCAACGGGACGAATCTCTCCGATGGATAATAGGATGGTCGCGGATTAGCTTGAGCAATGAACGGAGGTTGGAAGCTTCCTCTCGTAGGCGAGGCTGAAGGAAGCGAAATCGTTGTCCATTTGCTGTTGTCGTTTGGACGTTGGACAGGTGAGTCGAATGGCGGCCAGCCGCCCCTTTCGAACGGATCAACTTTCCCTGCCGGACATGTCCAATCTCTCGCGTAATAGTCGTAGCGTGCATCGTCCACGAAATCACGACGCGCATCCATCCTGGCCCTCGAGACTGACGTTAATTGACACACGTATCCGTGTTCCCCATCCCTCGAGCTACCGTAACTTGGGCTGTGCTTGTCTTCACTGTCGTCGACACACGGACACATATATTGCAATGAGAGAGAAAAACTTAAGCGGTCACGTCAGAGAAGCGGTTCCGTAGCTCGTTGGGATTTCAACATTGGATTGAGGCAGTATTCTGGTCTAGAGATTCGAAAACATTTTTTTTGTTTTTTTACATTTTCTTATGCTAGCCCGACACGATGGCTCGTCATGGCCCACCGCGCTGTGGCCATCGATGGCTGCGACTCATCCACACCATGGTCATGCTCAGTTCTCGTGCGCCATTATCATTTGATGTACAGTGGGAAAAAAAACAAAAATTGACAAACCTCTCCTTGCATTAAAGACTATTAAGAATATGTCCACAAAAGGACTTCTAAATTTCCAATATTTGCAAAAATTAAGGTAAATGTCCCAATTATTGAACAGCTAAGGATCTGGGGGATTGAATTCGGTGAGAAAAAATATAAAATCAAGAAAAAAAACCATCGCTTTCATGTTCAAATGATACTTTGATATTTTTACTTTCGAAAAATCACCCTTTAAATGATTTTTAAACGATTTCAAATGAAAAAAAAAGAATAAAAATGTGAAGCATGCAAATGTTCCAATTATTGAACACTGGAAGTACCTATGTCCCTAATATTGAACAGGCATGTCCCAGTTATTGAACACTCTCGAGAATTCTTTGTCCGTTCTGAAAACATTATTTTGGGTACAATATTAAGAAATAAAAGCAAAATCAAACACTTAAATAATCTTTTATTAATCATGTAAAAATACGAAAAATATATATTGAGTCTCTTTTGACAGGTTTTTGGTCCATTCGCATTTGGTTTTTTTTTTTTTTTTGCTTTTCAACTCGAACTTTATTTTATTTTTATTTTCAGCTTCCTCTTTTTTGATGTTCTTTATTTCTTTTATTCTCTTTTTACTTTTCTTTTTATGTTTATTGCACGAAATTACAAATAAAAAATATATTTGACGATCTTAGAGTTATTATTAAAAGAATAAAGGTAAGTTTATTCAGGGACATACAGTTTTTGTTTGAATAAATCCGATTCACACGATCTGTCACGCGTTAACTGTCTCGATGTTTTGATGGGTCTAATGACGCCATCTTGGAGAATTCGAGTGTTCAATAATTGGGGCATACTGCATTTTCTATGTCCCAATGATTAAACACCGTATTTTTTTAACAAATAAGTAATTTTTTTTTTAATTAAAAAATTGTTATTTGTAAGCAATTTTCTGAGGAACCTGAAACGCCTTTATTTTTTGAGATGCGACAGTTTTTGAATTTTTTATGCCCTTACGCATGAAGCAGCGCGTCTTAGCAAAAACGATAAGCAGTTATCACGAGACGTCAAATCGGGTCACCGTTGCTGATTAAATAATTTTTTTTTCTCCATTAATTAAAGCTTTTTTTGCACAAGTAAGGTAACACTTTCGATAGCTGAAAGTTCCATATATGTAATGAAATTTTTATAAATAAGTAAATGCTTGCAGGTGAATGAGAAATAATAAAAAATACAAGAGTGTTCAATAATTGGAACTGGTTCAATAATTGGGACATTTACCTTACAGTGATTTTAATACGACCGAATTGAGAGGACGAATCGGAAGATTTTAAAGAAGCGAAAAATTGCTCGCAGGGAAGAACGAGCTTCGGAGAATCATCATTTCGAAGTCGAGGAAGGCACACTTTACGAGGTAGAAATGGTTGATCAATATAACGCAATTATAGCATGCCATTGTACCATTTAGATAGTTGCGCTTCTTAATTACTGGATGCGGACCGGCGGGCCAAAGTCAGTCCACAATTGGCGAATCTTGGATTTAAGGTAGTATGTGCACGAACCTCCTTATTAGGAAAAAAAATTGATTTTTTTGTATGCTGTAGTACAGACGTACAGAATGACGTCCGCGAAAACTCAGCATGCCTTACCGGCTAGATACAATGAGCAATTAATTCACGAAATCAATGCATTTAACCCATACCATATGGGGAATCCGTGCGGATCGAGCTTTGAGACGAAAATAATAGTTCGCGAATAGATACGAGCTATACGAAAAGCGATAGATAACAAGAAAACTGTCGCGGTTACGTATGTTGCATACAAAATATAATTTACGGGATATTTCGAGCAGATATTATCGTTTGAATCGACTAATTTTTGCGTTCGCTAGCCGTGTCTGTCATGGCGGGAGAGATGGCGTAGATTTGGCAAAACCGCCTTGCCGTCAGCTGTGTTCGTATCCGGGAGGCCGAATCGAGCCGGTCAATTTGAATGCAACGACAAAAGTTGTACATTCTTTAAGCGAGAAATTTGCTCATTAATGATAAATAATTATGGATTGAATATTATAATGAAGTTTTTATCATTCTTTTTTTTTTATCTTCGCGGGCATTTTTTGTACTCCATATTGTATGTAAGACCGAAGTTACACACGCACATTGCACACACACACACTGCACAGATGCTTACACACACGGACGGCATAAACAAACTTTTGACATTGTTCGGAAGCGGCTGAGGACAGCGTTGCCACGAATATTGCCAGAATTATGAAATAGCGGACGCGGTGAGACAACTCAAGTCAAATCTATGATTGCTATTTTAATACTTTACTTTTGCATAATATAATGCACACAGTTATCGCATACACTTCTCAAATAATTATTTTCCGTATCATATTTATTATTTTACCCAAGTGTATTATATTTTGCATTTTTCATGATTCGAAAATTGATAGATATTCTGTTGACTGGTCAATCCGCTAGTACTACCTTAAAAGTCTAGATCATGTCGTACAATGGTAACTAAGAATATTTTTTGTTTTTCTTTTTATCAAGTTCGAAATTTTGGCTTCTAGACTAAAATACTGCCTCAATTGTTGATTAATTTCAACAAATTTGCCAATTTATACGAAACTCATTATAGCGAAGAAATCGCAATAATTTCCTGCTATTTTTCTTATTCGCTACGGAACAATTCCGAGAATGTAATTTTAGGTAACGATTCGTTTTACCCGTAGTTGAAGCCCTCGCAGACAAACGTGCTCTCGTACTCGCAAACCCTGTGACACTCCTCGATTCTGTCGCAAGTCACGCTCCGCCTCACGTGATTATCCAACAGTCTCTTGCCCGTCAACATTTTCCGATAACAAGCTGAGAATTTGAGGAAAAAAAAGAGGAAATTACTGCAATTCTGGCTGAAGAATAGACACCGAAGACTTCTGTGGAATCAATGTTCGGAATAGGCAATTCTTCGCCGTTTTTTTTTCACTTTCTCAGATCGATTTCATTCGAAATCACCAAACCCAAACATACTAAGGGGACGTCCATTGATTACGTGAGGTGTTTTTTTTTTTTTCTTTAATTTGGCACTCTCGCCTCTCTCCTGGTGAGATTTGGTGAGATGTGGAGGTACGCCCCCTCCTCCGCACATGAGATTTTCCCTATAGTTTTTAAATTATTACAATTGTTCGATATGTTCATGTATTTTGCTTCATAGCACTAATAAAGACCTACTGATAGAGTGTTCTGGAAAACATATTTTTTTTCTGTGAAGGAGAAAGAGGAGAAAAATGATACTACGTTTGAGGTGCACTATAACGGCTTTAATTAACTAGAGAGTTATTTAGTGTTATTTAGTAAAAAATTGGGGTTTTTTTTACAAAATAACACTAAATTTAGTGTTACTTAGTAAAAAAAAAAAAATAGGGTAGGGTAGTGCTTCGACACCATCTTCCCTCCTCGATCCATGCACGGAGAGAATTAAGGCAGTAGTCTGCTTTACAGGCTTCAAAAAATCGATTTTTCGTTTTTGTCTTAAATCTATTCCAAAACTATCCAAGAATATGTGTTCAAAATTTTAGAGGCCAATTCGACATATTTTCGAAGCTAGATCAGTTTTAGTGGCCGAGCGTCGAGCAGGTGCGAATGCTCGGGCAGAACTTTACAGCCCGTTTTCTCGAGTTTTCATTTTCACAAGTTTTGGAAAACGGTGCCGGCGATAGTAAAAACAATATATGTCCGATCGAAAAAAACCAAAGTGATCTAGCTTCAGTATTGAATTATCTTCTATTTGAACTAAAAAAGTTGGACAAAAGTACTATTTAAATTACTTGTTTTGCAACTTAAAGTGAATTTTTTTTTCTCAAAAAAGTGAATTTTTTTTTCAAACTTCGAAAAAATTTGGAATTTCGTCATTTCTTCGGTATTTTTTTAGTTCATATAGAAAAGGAACTTATAAAAACTAAAAAAAAATTTGGTTCCACTGTTTCAGATGCATCGCACGACCTCCATCACCGGCACCGATTTACGAGTGCACACTCCAGGCGCCCCAGAAAAATCGTTACAACTTTGGCAAATTTCAATAATTTGTAATAATAAAAATTGTTTTTTAAAGCTTGAATATAATATACTATCGTCTCAAAATTTCGTTTACCGCAATCATTTCCTTCCCTTTCAAAAAAATTGTTGAAAAAACGCTTTTTTTTCGGCTCCTAAAGCAGACTACTGCCTTAAAAAGTAATTTTTGTCGTGAATTTCACGGTAAAAATTACCGTGATATATTTCAATGTGTTGACAAGTGAGAAAAGCATAATAATTCGTATGCGACAAGTTTTTTTTTAACTCACGTTACAGAAAATTTCAAATACGTAGCTAAAATTTGACTATACAAGAAGGGTAGCGCGCACGATAATTTTTACCGAGAGCACAATACATTTTCCTATAACACTCATTAAATTTTTATAATAAATCTTAAAATAACTGTTATAAAGACGATACTTTTTTATAGACATTTTTCAAAGGCATAAAATAATAAAATGCACAGTAAAATTTCGCTGATATTATATATTTTTTAAATTTAAGTTTTGCGTATTTTGTTACACATGAAAATTGACTAGAAAATCTGGTAAAATTTTCTATCTGAAGAAGAAATTTTATTTTATTTTCGTGAAAATCTGTGTTTTACTCAGTAATAATAAGCGAAGTTTCAGAGTTGTCATTTGGTTACCGTTACTGCACGGTAATTTTTAACATTTAATTCTCTCCGTGTGAGCAACTCGACTCCAAAGAATATATTAGATGTAGTAAAAGGAAATCCATTATTTTTGCCTTCAGTTTCATGCAAAAATAATGGATTTCTTTTTACCACACCTAATATTAAGATGAACAGAAAAATATTTGATTAAAATTAATGAAGAAGATAATGAAGCAATAACTTAATCAATGCCTAAGAATAAAATAAGAAGATTAACAGGAACATTTGATTATTTTTATTTCATACTGTTAATATGGACACGTGCCTGTCCATATTTTCAGACGAGTCTGGAAATATCGACATTTCACAAGTTAAAAAAAAAATCTATTACAAAAGATATATAAACCCAATAAGTCTGATTGTTACCAAATATAATAAAGCAATTGCAATGGTTTTATTATTCTTGTTTTCTTAAAATATTTTTCCTTCTAGAATGATTTAAGCCTTAAGGTGTCCATATTTGCATCCTGTATCTTACAAAATGTTACAATAGTATATTTTCTGAATTACAAAGTTGACGTGAGATCTTCATTGACCCCTCCCTCTACCCTAAATGAGATTCGGTGAGATTTTGCCAGACCTCCCCCGCCCCCTCCCATTTGGTGTTCAGGTAATCAATGGACGTCCCCTTAGGATTTTTTGAAGCAACCCCTGACAAGGGGTGCAACTAGGTAATGAAGTTTCCATGGGCCAAATTCCATGCGGGCGGAAGCTACTCAACCCTTCGTGGTCAGCCTGGGTAGAATCGACACGTCGATCAATTTTTGGCATAAATATAGTTCCCGGTTTCGAATGGGACTGTATTCACCATCTTACCCGGAGTTTGAAGTATCCTCATACCATAAAATTAACTTTTTTTTTTGGAAGGCGCACTATGTTACTATCTTTTTCCCAAAAGTAGCATATCTAAGGACTATCACGTGCAAATTTTAGGTAAAAATGTTGAAAATTCACGGGAACTGTGATCGTTTGAGCGAAAAAGTGTATTTTTTTGCGTTTTCACGCCTATATGATTTTTTTTTAACGTGTTGACATTTAATTTCTTATAAATAAATTTTTCGCACATCATCTAGAAAGTTCAAAGCATGTACCGTAATTTTATCAACCACTTCGGACGGATGGTCACAATACTTTTTTGAAAACTGACTGGGTAGAATCGACCCAAGTGTGACCACCTCCATTGAATTTGAATGTGTGACCACGAAGGGTCAATAAAGCATCACGGTTTATAACATGTAGATGTGTAATTTTTTTTCAATGCCTTCACCCAAACATAGTTTCTTGAGTTTCGCCGTGCACGCTCTTTTCAAACAGACCGTATAAAAACCGTTGCTTTTTTTTTTAGGTCCATGAAATTCACGGGGCCAGGTATCAGCGTGAACTTACGATCGCAGCTATCTCGAACGACAATAATCGAGCTCTGACGGCTCTCCCCCGTACCGAGAATCGCCATTATCCAAAGGACGCGCAAGCACCGATAAAACGAAATTCCACTCGATCCAATTGTTCCATCACCACTCGCGGAGGAACCCTTCATCCGCAACATTGTCTCGTTTCAACGCTACAAGATCGCAAATATCACTAGTTCGACGGTGCTCCCATTTCGCAAGAAAAGAAAAAAAACAATTCACGAGTACAATGGAAGAAAATAAATCACGAACACGCGGTGTTGTCGGTTATCATCGCGTACGCGAATTCTCTTTTGTTTTTTTTTTTTTTTTTTTTTTTTTTCGTTCAAACGCGTATTCCAGCGCGTAAGCGTGGAAGGATGGGTTTCCCGGCAAAAAATGGAAGAGCGTTCGCCGCTCCGAGTCCTTTTTATACCAGTGTGTGAAAGAGAGAGAGAGAGAGAGAGAGAGAGAGAGAGAGCGAGAGAGTTTACAACGCGAACAGTTGCCAAGGTTTTCTTCGATCCGCCTCACTTTTGACGGGGAAAAACAGTGGGAGCGTTGGAAGGCGAACCCGTTCATTGCGGGTCCAAGTCCGCGAAGAAGGGATCAAAGCGCTGAACTAAACACTCGTCCATCGGATGTACCGTCCCCTCTACGTCTTTTTTTCTTCTTCCCATCTCCCGCAAAATCGGCGTGACGTCACTCGCGCACCGGTACCTTCGACGTTTAGTCCTTGGTATCTTTGAACAATATCCGTGAGGACGTTGGGTAACTCCGCCAGAATTCTTAGCGACCTTCACCTCCTCCTCAAGCATCCGTGCTGTCTATGTAAGCGCGAGGTTCTCCCATCCGGCCTTCCCGAGCGAATAACCTGGGTAGCTTTATCAATGACCTTGAAGAGTATGACTGCTGTCCCAATTATTTCAGGTAGCCTCTTTCTCGTCGCGCGCTTTCAAATCGCTTATCGACTCTCATTAACGCACGCCCGTGAGATTCTTCACGAGACTTTGAGATTAACGAGAGTTCCCCCCTCCCTTGTTTCCGGTACACAACGACGCGCGATAAACGGCCCAATTATATCACCGACTAACTTCCGCCCGCGACTTCGGTAGCGTCGAATTTGCCCCATAGAATATTCATTACCATAGTTGCTCCCATTATTAGGGTTGGGCTAAAGTCACGTCACCTTTCTAATATTTTAGGAGATCGCTCGAAAGGATTTTGCGGCGACGCTCGTGCGGAAAATTGGCAGAGCATGCCTAATACAATTCGGAGCCTTCAAGGGATTATTTGTGGATTCCATAGTAGGGTTAAGGGTCCCTTCCATAGTAGGGACTAGGGCGCGCCATAGTTTTCAAGATATCGATTGTTGAAAGTTATTTATTTTAACGCGTTCTGTATCTATAGCTGACGGGCTCAGCTCTGGCTATAGGGGGATGTCCCCCAGTAACACCCAAAGTTTTCGCGAAATGTAACTTTATTTATGAAATAACTACGTCAACGAAGTTTAAAACCAAAATTAATGAACATAAATGCAAAATCCGCATAAAGATACTCAAAAACTTGAATCAAACTTTGGTAAAAAAACAATGCAGTCACTGCAAGTGGCGCCTAGCACCGGACGGACTTAACTTCGAGCCCCCA